>VXBR01003881.1:877103-889005 GCA_013400215.1 Cisticola juncidis | reverse complement strand
CAGTGTCCTCCTGGGCTCTGTGTGAGTCTGGCTGACCCCCTTGTACAGATCCCAGACCCCCCTGTCCAGTCTCCTAACCCTCCAGGATGGCCAGAGGGATGTTCCAGACTCTGACATGTCATAATATACATAACTGATGCTAATACATCATTTAAGCCAGCACAGATCCAGTAATAATAGCAGAGAGGATAAGTTCAGATAGGTGAATGGTGTTGGGTTTGCATGGCAATGTTCTAGTGATGGTGGGTGGCTTCTGTGAGAAGCTGCCAGAAGCTTCAGCAGAGCCAATGCCACCCAGCTCCAGAACAGACCTGCTGCTGGCCATGGCTTAGACCATCAGTGCCTCTGTGATAAAATATTTAAGAAAAAGAAAATCCACTATTGCACAGATGAAACTGTGGCCAGAGATTTACATGGGAAGTGGGTGGCTTCTGTTGAATTATTCAATTAAAGAATAGGTGAGAGAAACCACCAAGATCAGGAGGAGTGGGAAGTGGGGAGGAAGATGCTCCAGGAGTTGGAGTGGAAATTGCCCTGCAGCTCATGGTGGAGACCATGGCAAGGCAGGCTGTCTCCTTGCAGCCTGTGGAGGTCCATGGTCGATCAGAGATCCATCTGCAGTCTGTGGCAAAAAAAGGGACCCATGCTGGAGCAATTTGTGACAATTGCAGCCCGTGGAATGGACTCATGTTGCAGTTTGTGGAGGGCAATCTCCCACAGGGGACCTCACACTGGAGCAGGGGGAGGGCTTCTCTCCTTGAGGAAGAAGCAGGTTCAGAAACCACGTGATAAACTGATTGTAAACCCCATTCCCCAATCTCCCTGTGCTCTGTGGGGAGGTGAGGAGGTAAAGTGCTGGGAATACAGCTGGGCATGTGATGGAAGGAGGGGTGTGAGGAAGATATTTTTAGGGTTTGTTTTAATTTGCATTATCCTGCTCTAATTTTGGTTGGTAGTAAATTCAACTTATTTGCCTAACTAAAGTCAATTTTGCCCATGACAGTATTTGGTGAGTGCCCTCTCTCAGACCTTAACTCATGAGCCTTTCATTATATATTTTATCTCCCCTGTCCAGTGGAGGAGGGAGCGATAGAGAAACTTTGGTGGGTACTGGCATCCAGCCAGGGTCAAGCCACCACAAAGACAAGGTAATAATAAATGTAGAGTATATAGAGAAGATATACGTGCTTAGAATGGATTTACAGAGAAGCTAAACACACTGAAGTCCAAAGCTGCTTAATCTGAACTGCTCTTCTGTCCTTTAAAATCGACCTCACTGGTTTTGAAACCATTACTTGTTCTTTTACATTATCTCATATACCTGATCTCTCAGTCAACAGAGCTTTTAATGTGTGAATAGCAAAATGCATTTCAAGTTTCAGTGATTGGAATGAAATGTCAATTTGATTATCTGTATAAGTATCAGGTGAAATAAATGCAGAAAGGCAGCAGTGGAAATGTTTAATAGATTATTTGACCGATGTTTAAAGATAGGCACATGTGTTCACTTTTGTTGAACTGAACCTAAAGATTATATCAGCTTTTAAAGGCAGATTGTTCCATGTGAAATAGAATTCACAGAATTCACAGAATTCATAGAATCACTAGGTTGGAGGAGACGTCCAAGATCATTGAGTCCAAGCCAGCCCTAACATCTCAACTGAATCATGGGACCGAGTGCCATATCCTATCTTTTTCTAAAACATCCAGGGATGGTGACTCCACCACCTCCCTGGTCAGGCCATTCCAGTACTTTATCACTCTTTCTGTGAAAAACATTTTCCTAATATTCAAACTAACTTGCTAGCTTGATTTTCTGTAGTAAGCAGTCTCAATTCAATACTGAGAATTGAGTAATCATTATCCTTTGGAATAAAGTGAAAAGGCCAGTTCAAAAGAGTTTGCAAATTAAAAGGAGATTGATGTTATTCCTATTTTGCAAAACAGTAGCCATAAAAGTGATGTTTTGATAAATAAGTATTCATTGTTTCACTGGGAAAAACTCTCAGAATGCTTTCTTTTTTACTTTTTAGGCGTTTTCTTTTGTATTCCTATTTCTGTCACTAGCTTTAGTTTTTCAGCAGGCACTCCACTTTTTCCCATGTATTTTTTCATTCCAGCTGGTGGATTTTTGCATACCAAGGAGTTAGTGATTCACAAAAGTTAATCCCAAGTATGTCCAGGCCAGTGCTGTGCCACCCTGTCCATCCAGAACATCCTTGGGACCGTGTGGTGTGGCACGCCTTTGGTCACAGGATGACCTCAGCTGGATGTGAGTGCACTACCCTGGTGGCCTTGCCTTCAGCTAATAGGACAGCAAGAAGTTCTCCTGTGACCATGGCTTCTGTTTGACTGTAGAAATGATTGAGTGAAAGATTTCTTCCTTGTAAGAAAATCCATTAATATCTCAAATGGTCAAAAGAGGAAACGCTCTTCTTCGGACAGGGTCTGCACTGCATGCTACATGTGAGTTGTCAGCAACTAAGGGAATGTAAGATTATCTGTGCTATTCTTTTCTTATAATTTTAATTCTAATAAATGGCATTTTGAGTGATACCTTACAGTGTCTGAGTGACTTTCTTATGGGGACCATAATGGACCAACACCTCCTGTTGCAGTACAGTCTGTAAGACAATGATTCTATTTGCTCTTTTCCCCAAGGTTATCTCAAAGGATTAAATTACTGTCATAATTTAAATGCAGCTGGCAACTAAATACCACATGGCTCCTCATTCAATCACTCACTCCCTGCCCTCCCCATCCCTGGGAGACAATACCATCAACATTTTTTTCATACTGAATCCAAACCAAAGCACTGCACCAGCTCTCAATAAGAAGAAAATTAACTCTATTCCAGGTAAAACCAGGACAAACATAGGGAATTATTTTAAAAATAAATGTAGCTGGAGTGTGACAATATCTTAAGGGGCAAGTTAAGTGTTAAGTAGATAAAGTAGATAAGTGTTAAGTAGATAAAATATCTTAGCAAAAATTGTTTACTTCTGAAAAGCAGTAAGGAAGAAGGAGATCCCACACCACTCCTTTTGGAATGGAAACTGATTCAGGACTCAAGACACACAATTTACTCAAATCTATTTGTAATTGTGTAACATCTATTTCCACAAACAAAAGATAAGGCTTGGATATATTTCATCTCTTCCCACCTAAGTGTTGTCATATACTGAGAAATATCCAGGATTTTGGCTGTTCTTGTAAGAAACTAACTCAGCCAACAGTGATTGTTACAGCATGCTTCAGCTTTTGTAGCTGAGGGAACTATGTCCAGTGCCCCAGGAAGGGTCTAGTCTTGCACACTTGTACCAAACACATGAAAGACTGGAAATCTGTTCTTTCTCAGGTCAGCAGTAAAGCCCATGATATGCATATTTTCCGTGGGGTTCTGCTATGAGCTTGCAATTCTGTACTGAGGCCACAGCTTCTCTGCTGGCCCCAAGTAACTCTCAAAAGTTGCCTTTTCTTATTAATAGGCTGTCTAGAGGGTTTTGTTCCCTATTCTTAGTGAGTTTTACAAGAAAGAAATGAGCAGAGAACATCTTTAAATCAAATGTGGTGATTGTGCATAACTGGCAAACTTTTAACAACATGCAAAGGGAATTTCCACATTTACAATCTTTTAGTGTCAAAAAAGGACAAAGCAGTCACAGCTGATGCTATTTTAAGATCTTGATCATGCCTCATAGAATATACTGCAGAGCTGAGACTGACACAAACTGAAGAATAATGACAATCAAGCTCATGAATTTTTAACACAGAAGTGACTGCATTATTTAGAACATTAACGTGGTTTCAGCAAAAAGTAATTACTGGTTATCTGTTGCAAGTGACCTTGTTTGCTGTGTAACTCTAGAGGTGCTGTTTATGTAGGAAATAATACAAATAGTTTCAAATATTTCAAGTGAGTTTACAGTAAATATTTTCTGTGTGCTTCAATTGCCTTTGGTTGAAGAAACTGGACTGGTAACAAACAGAATACATGTAATTTCTCCTTAATTATGCTGAATCATATTTCTTTCAGTTTTATAGAGTGATTTACATAGCAAATTTACCCCATTATAACAAATGCATTAACAGCTCTGTTAGCATATCAAGCTAAGAAAAATCTTTGGCTGCTTAATGAGGTGGAATGAAAAAATCTTGGGCTGGAATGAGATGGTATCAGCAGTAAAAAAAAAAAANAAAGATGGCAAAAGTTGCCAATGCCTCAATGTGTATATATGTGTGTATATATATATATATATGTGTGTGTATATATATATATACAGCCACTCCCACTTTAAAGTTTTGGCCATTAGAAAGTTGGAGAAAATATGTACTTCCTCATAATTTTCTGTGTAACAGCCACATCCAAAGCACAGCAAGAGATTTAAAAGTTTGAAAGAAATGCAGCTAGTCCATGTGCTCTGTGTGTGGGGGTGCATGGGGACAGAGGGAGAAAAGGATGGTGCAGAGTTCTTTCTTTACCTTAACAAGAAAATTCTGTCAACAAATGTACAATAAAATAGCTGTTTATTAAAATAGAAGGCAAATAAAGATTGTGAACAAATCTTTCCATATGGGAGAAACCCATATGCACAAAACATGCATAATTGCTGCATGGCTCTTCCATGATTTACTACACAGGTCCTCTCCAAGGAGAGAAATTCCTCCTTTTGGTCATTTAAGCTATTCTATAAAATTTTCACAAAAGAAAGCTATTCTGTTCATAAAGTATATTTGCATGAGAACGTCTTACTGCACTTTTAAAATATCAAGGTAAACTTTAAACAAAAGCGAGACCATACATATTCAGGTCCCTATGCTTACCTTCAAGTTGTTTCAAGAAGTTGACAGCTAAAAAGGGCAAATGTAAGGTTTTATGTTCTTGCTTGAACTGGCAGCTAAAACTCTGAGGAAAGCCTGTAGGTGTGTGGAGTTAGCACATTTCCCAGGGAACCCTAGCACCCATAGTAATGCTGCTGGACCAGGCTTCTGGGACATGAAAGTCCCAGTTGTTGCATTGTACTACTACTGTAAGTTGTTGTATTACTAATACCTTCAGCTTAAACATCACAAAATGTATTTCTATATTTTTAGTAAATCTGTGTCTATGTGTGGACCTGACCCAGCTGCAAGTACTATCCTGCAGCTCGTGATCTATACACTGGAAATCTTAGAGTTGGTCTAGATTTTGATCTAGACCTTATCTTCCTTCTCTTTTCATCTTTATTTCATTAACGATATAAATAGTATAGGGGAAGGAATGAGGAATTATGATGACAAAAGGATTGAAACAAATAAAAATGTCTTTTAGAGCTGGTTGAAAACATTGCATTGGAAAGATTTCTATTAGAAATTCCTTATTTATTAAAAAAATGTTCCAAGGAGCATATCGATTCAGATAAAGTCAGAGATTATTTAGCTGATTGCTGTTGGAAATCCATTTTGATTCCTGCTTAGTTCTAATTTCACTAATATTCTGACTTTCTTAAACTACGCTTTACTTTATTTTCATAGTCGCCTAACTGCACAAAATTAATTATTGCAGGTGTTTTTTATCTTCGTCAGATAGTGTAGATTAAATGTGAGTAGTGAAGCAGTTCAGAGAGGATTTCCAGTTTTTCACCTTTTATTCAGAAGTGTCCTACCATTTCTGTTTTATTTACCATTGGAAGGAATTTTTTCTCTTAATACTACCTCAGCTGCACTGATCTTCATTAAATGGACGTGTAACAACACAACAGTAAACCTGTGAAGAATCCCTTCCCTTTGGTAGAGATGACTTTTTATATATCTAGATTTTTTTAGTGCCACGTTGATTTCTTAAAATTTGACAGGCAGGAATTTTTGACTGAAACTTATCTTATACTCTGATTTACCTTTCCCTCTGGGCTTTGGTGATGTTTTAGATATCCAAACAAGAATGGTAATGTTCTCGAGCCAAAAAAGATTAGTTAGAATTGAACATTCTCTGAGCCCAGTGTTTGTCGTCTCTTTTATTTGAAAACATTTACTGTGGGCAGGTAAAATATACATTAAAGATGATATAAAGTTGAAGAGAATAAAAACAAGAAAGAAAGGTGAAGAAGAAACCAGATGAAGAGTCTGAAATCTGTTATTCATCTTACTGTAATGCATGGACTGTAAAGCAACCTGCATTTTATAAAGCTGATATAGAGCTTAACAGGTGATAGTTCCACAGAGCTCTTTAGTGAGTTTAAATGTACAGTTACTTACTAAAAGGTCTTATAAATGGTGAGACCAAAGTTCATCACGAACTGTTCATCATATTACAGTACTAAAATATTACAAAAAATAGTAGACCCATAAAAATTTAAACTGGCCAATAAGAGTAGCTGCATTTGGTGTAGCTGCAGATTCACCAGCAGAGTGGATTCAGCCCCTGCCAAGCCTTATCTTCACCATACATTTCATTGTGATAATACACCAGTTTTTACATCTGCAGGTCAGGGAACATTTCTGTTCCTGGTGAGACAAATTACCTGGTGAGGGAAAAAAAGACGTAATTTCCCTGAATGGGTTTACTGGGAGGGCTTACAAGTAGTTCCAGAAAAACATGGAAAACTGGGCTTTATTAAATTATCTTTTCTGGGAAAAAAACCCCTAATCCTCATGTCTGCAACATTAGAGCAGAACTATTCTGTTAGGATTTGACTGTAACACAATTCTTCCCTTCTGACTTTGCCTTGTAAACTCTCACAGTCTTATTATTTGTCTTGTAAGTCTTAAGAATCCCATGGATTAATTTAACAGATTTTCAGATTTTCTTCATTAAAAAGATATTTTCTCAGTCCTCCCTCCTGGTTTTAGAAACTTTAAGCTCAACTGAACAATATTGAATCCTAAGGGTAACATTGAAAAATAAAAGACTATTCAAAAACTCCTTTAAAACTGACTGGGTATATCTGGACATTTGGAGCTGGCAGTACTGCTGATGCTCATATGTGGGTGAACACTTATGTCAGAGCTATTTTATGGACTTGTTACTATGAGAGCTTCATAGCACCTGGAGAGTTTCTTTCTGCCAACTTCTCATTAACAGCACAACCTGACAGGAACAAAGGTGTAAAGCCTGATTCCTCATTTTAGCTAATTTAACAAAAAACCTGTCACATCTTTGCTGAATGGAAAACTCCTCTGTCACACACTCTGTAATAAAAAGATTGCTTTTTTAATGGCACAGTGTTAATGTAATACAATGACATTTGCAATCTGTTGGATTTTTTTCTTTATGTTGTCTGAAGAAATCAAAAGGTAATGTTACCGAACAGGTTATATTTATTTAAGAAGTCTGTGCTTCAGTGGGGGAAGACATTGGAAAATTCTTCTAACTTTAGCAAAAGAGTTTATGATCCCTACTTTCACTTTAATGCTTAGTTTTTACCCTACAATGCTTAGCACAAATACCTGATATTAATGTGGCCTTGCATTAACTCCCTACATCTCTTACTAATGAGTGCCAGCTAAAGCTTCCTTAAGAACTTATATTAGTGATTGAGATGTCCTAGAGAAATGTGAGTTTTGAGAAGAGAGATAGAGTGCTGATGTGAAGAATGATAAGAGAAGAGCATCATAACCTGGACACATATTTGAGAGGCTCTCCAGGAATGAAGATTCCTCAGAAGATCTGAGACTATAAAAGAGAATTTTGAGAAAAGAGATGTTCCCAAAACACCACCAAAGACCCTCAAAAGCCCTTTATTCATATCCAAATAAGTTCACAGAAATAATTAGCCTGTATGTATGTGTTCAGGAAATGTGAAGAATAAAAATAGAAATATGATGAATGTGTACTATCTTCAGGAATATAACCTGGTCTGTTAAGTTGCTGGGCATGCATGCTGGAATTCAATTTGTCGAAAACGAATGATTAGTTTTATCATTGTGTTTTATATTTCAATTTGTCCCTAGTAATCTTTTTATGTGTTGAAATCTAGTGTCTGTTTTAAAGTTGAGTGAAGATTTTCAGAACCCAAATATGTGGAGTTCTAACATACCAGAAGCAGACCAATATCTCAGAAACTTTTTTCCTGAAGCCGTTGAAGATCAAGTGATACCACAGCCTATTGAACAAAGAAGGCTGATGAGGCAGATGAATCTTGATACAGAACAGAATGAAAAAGGAAAAGGTTTTGAAGAAGGCAAAGAAAAAATATTTTGATATCTTAGATGAGATTGAGCAGAAAAGGTTCTCTCTTTATGCTTTGCATTCTGTGGTCTCATGTTGAGCTGATGATCAGATGTTCCATAGCCATGGAAGACAGTCTTTCAAAAAATACTGAAGAACTGTGAAGACAATGAACGTACATTGTTCTTGGTCTTGTCTACATCTGTATAGCACATTTATATGAGGGAACACTCCAGGAACACTCCACTCATAATATTTTCATATTATGATTTTGGCCTTCACACATAGAACTTTAAAATACCTGATATCTGTACTAGCACACAATTAAGCAAATCCACAAAGATGTTTTCTTCATAGTCTCATGTACAGAGCTAAGTTGGATGGATGAATCTGACCTTCAAACCAAAGGCCCCGTGCTTAATCTGGGTTGCTCACAGTTATCTATGTAAGAAAGGAACTTCTGACATCATGTACCAAGAAACTTAGGGCATATAGAAGGCTGGGCTTTGTGAAAGAAGGGAAAGCTGAAAGCAGACGGAGTTCATTGGATGGAACTCAAATGATACAGATGATTGACTAATTTGCAAAAAAGGTTTTCACTGAACAGCTTATTTTGATCCCTGTCATTTCATCTTTCTTAAAGGACTGCTTTTTTGGCTACAGTTATACTTAATAACATTAGCATTTTTTCTTCTTTCCTAATGGGAAAAAACCCTGTACTCCTCTACTAAAATCAAAAGTAAACTTGCATGTGTTTTTATTTCTAATAAAACTTATACTCTGGAATAAAAAAACAAACAAACAAAAACAAACTGTATATGAAATGCAGAAGACATCTTCAATGATTTCTGGAAGTGAAGTACTATTTTCCAGCAACTATAAACGGTAGTATTCTCCTCTGTAATATTCTTCTTAAAGAAAAAGTTTGTTAAAAAAGCCTAGCTTATGTCAAATTCATATTTACAGAAGGGAAAAGGATTTATTCATCCAAGTTGCTGTACAAAGGATTTATTCTGATTGCACCTCATGGGCTTTTAGAGCTTTCTTTGCTAAGCAATTGAAAATGAGAGATTCTTGCAAAAGAAGTGGCAAAATGAAGAAGCAGGAAGGGATTCTGGGACATGATATCTCAAATGGATTCTTTCAGGAGATATCCAATTATTCTAAAAGCACCTACCCATATGCTTTAGGACATTTATAAATAACATACTGGGGGATACACTGTTTTTTCACAGATTAAATCTATTTTACTTTTATGGCATGCTGCTCCATAAGTGAGTTTGTCTTGTAGCATTGGTGGCTAAAATGTTATTGTCACCCTAGACTCCACTGGAAAGAGTTTAGAATTTATGGACAATGTTTTGCATTTATATCAGGATTCAGCTTGTTTTAAACCTCAGAAATAACCCCAAAATGATGTGGACACATCACGACTATTTTTCTTTTCCTAGCTACTGGAACAAAAGTAAAGTTCAGCTTCAGCTGTAGATTAGGAAAGTAAATATATTTGAACACAATTCTTATTACTGTAGTTAGAAATGCAAATTGAGACACTCTAATTACGGTTACTGTATTACACTGATTTGATAATGATAATTTAATGGGATTTTAAAAATCAAATGAATATTAATAAATCATGACTTATTCTTGCTGATACCATTAGGTTTTAAACAGTTGCTTTCAGTATAATTACTGTTCCACTGCAATGATTTATAATCAAAAGAATCAAATGTACAACCTGCCTTTCCCCCAGGTCTGGGTCCCCTCAGTATCTACACACAACTTGATAAAAGAGAGCAAACCTTATCAGTGGCACTTGAATAAATCAATGCTTTCCAGTTCTTGTGGTGTTGTGTCTGTGGTACTCCTTACTTGCAGCATAAAATCTTCATTCCATACTGATGTTCACTGGTACACCACAACCAGCTTTACTGTTGTTGGATGAGGGAAAAGTTTCTTTTTTCTTCTTTCAATGTAAGATGATTAAACTGACAGGCTAATTTTAAAGAGGATCTGGCATATTGACAACAACCAATTCAATGAGGAAGCACTCCTTTCACGATTAATTTATGTTGTAGTAACTCCATTATTACAATTATATGTCACTGTAATTTAACACCAAACATAGTTTGGACTTGTTATTCAAAACACATAGTCAAATTAATTTCCTAGTGAATCAAAAAATTGCACATTGTGATGTAGTCCAAATCTTTCTTTCATTGAATTTCATCTGAAATAACAATACATTAGACCTCAGATGTTAAGAAAGTTTAAAATCTAATGTATTTTGCAGAAAATAAAATAGATTTAGGTTGTTCCCTTTTTCCTCTCAGACAAGTTCCAAAAGACCTGAGATAGTTAGAGGCAGCTCACTTATGATGAAAATAAGAAGAATAATTTAATTTAGAGCTCACAGATGGAATATCAACAAAAAAAAAAACAAAAACAAAAACAAAAACCAGTTAAAATGGGCTGTGGCATGTAAAAATAGATTGCTGTTTAAACATCAGAAAAAAAAAATTATCCTGGTATCTAGCATAGATTGAAAAATATTTACTTAACCATAGATATTGACTTGCCAGAAAGTTCCAAATAAAACAAGAGAACTGGGATGAGTCCTGTTAGAAAAGATTTGGATTAAAATTTAATTTTAAAAAAGCAGTGTTTCTGCTTGTTTTAGGGAATTCATATTTCAATTAAACTTTTCTTCTAAGGACAAATAAGTCATAGTGAAAACATCCAAAGCTTTTCTGATGAAAATGTGAAAAAACCTGAGGACTGCAATCTAACACGCAAATTCTTTCACAGAAGAAGCCTGTGAATGAGAATATATCACTCCATCCTTAGAAGTAGTAATATCTTCTTTAGTAAGATTAAAGAGATCATGCAAGTACCACAAGAGTTTCAGGATACAGAAATAATGTCTTAGCTTGAGGAAAAAATATGACCTCATTTCTTTCTCATGATATTCTGTTCAAGAATTTTGGAGGGGACTGGGGTGGGGGTTGGGGAAAGGGGTAAGATTAAGATATGTAGAGTATGTAAATTTCTTCCAAAGTTAGGCTGGTATGATGATATCAAAATTCCAGACTTCAAAATTCCTGATTTCTGTAGAAAGATGGGAAGAGTTTCAGTCTGATGCAGTAATACAAATGCATTATTTTCCTAGTAATGTAATTAACACATTGTATTGTCACTAATGACTGTTATGTCAGACAAGTTACATAAATAAATAAAGTTTTGCATTTCTTTCATTTAAGACAGTATGAATTCAACTATGCTAAAAAAACCCCTAAAAAAATTTAAAAATAAATTAACAGCAATAAATTGGTGAAACACTTTTAGGAATGCTTTATACCAAAGTTGTTGTTGATCTCTGTTTCTGTCTGTGAGATTTTACACAGAGAGAAACAGAGATCCTTTAGATCCCACCAGATTTTACTCTGGTGGGATCTAAAGGACATTACATCACCTGGGAGTACCATTTTGGGTTGCTTGATCATACCTTATTAGTCTACCTTGAGGGACACCCTTTAAATCTTTAAGAAATGTCAATGTAACTCTAGCTTTTCATTGACATAGCACCTAACAAACTCATGTATTTCTCAGAAATGTATATTATTCCTATAATGAAAATTATAAAATGAAGATATTTTGTTTCTTTGCAAATTTTGGGGTTGGTGATTTTTTTGTTTTGTTTTGTTGCATTTCAGTTTACTAAATTAAAAAAAAAAAAAAAAAAAAAAAAGAAGACTA
>VXBR01003881.1:865710-877097 GCA_013400215.1 Cisticola juncidis | reverse complement strand
AAAAAAAAAAAAAAAAAAAGAGGACTACTATAAGAGAAATAGTTTCTTTTCACCTATGCTTGTAATTCTCCACATAAAATATTTTACGGAAGTGGTTCTGAAATGAATATTCTCTCTGAGCCAAACCTTGTATTTTAATTTTTGAAGAGTCACTTTGACTGTAAAATATACATGTTCCTTTTCACTAGATTAATTATATATTCTCAGTAGTGAGCATTGATTTTCTCAGTACTCTCAATATTTTGTGCTCAGATACTTTTCTGCTGAAATTAGATTGTGCACAATTTTGCACTCAGTATTTCTTTTATTGGATTTGACCAATTTATCACTGTCCTTTCTCACTTAGTACAAATAACATTCAGCTGCATATGGGTAGGGAATGATTATCAATCTATTCATTAGCAACTGTTTGGAGCAACCATTGTAACTGAATTCAGAAATAAAAAAGGTTATGAAGTTTTAATAAAACTATTATTTTTGGCAAAAGCTATTTAGAAAAAAAAAAAAAAAGAATTCTTTACAATAAGTCTACTAAAAGAGATATCTAGAAGCCTGCTTAGGAAAACTTTGCACCAGAAAAGATGAAAACTTCTATTTGAAAACTACATTATTTGGACAGATATTTTGTTATTTTATATTATCATTACCATTTTTTCTTTTCTTCATCATGTTTTAGTAGCAAATGTATTTAGTAAATATCACATTGCATTCTATAATAGATCATATCATGGCAGTGCAGCAGAATTTAAATATTCCAGTTTCTTTTCTGTTAACCATATTCAAAAAATTAAGGTCAGATGTCATATAGAATAGTATTAAATATTTTTTCAGAAATATGTTTGGTACAAATTTGGAACTAAACTTCAAAACATGAATGTGTCCCACAAAGGACAGTTCTCTCTTAAGTCTAATTATAAGTGTAATGGTGCATTCCATTATGTTTTTTTCTTTTACAGGGGAAAAATTAGATAACAGGATATAATTAATAATGCAGCACCTGTTTCCTACACTGCATACAACATTGCAGTTGTATATATCTAACGAGGAGAAGAGAGGCAATTTCTGCATGCAGAGGGAGAATGATGTAAAAATATCAGGGAAACTTCTGAGTATAATAGAATTGTAAAATTCAGAGTTGACCCTAACAGACTATTGAGGTTGGACACTCAATGAATACTGCAGTCTCTACATTAATTTCTCTTTTTCCAGGAAACATGTCTCTGACAGAAATTGTACTTTAAACAAGGTTTTTATTCCACTGTACTCTACTACCAGAGGTATAAGTGTGGGGGTACAAACCTTCTGGTTACTTCCCTGGGCTTCACCTGACAGTCTAGCCTGACAGAGTGCTGATTTACTCAGTGTATTTTCTACCTTATTACTTCTCTCAGCAGCAAATTATGCTGCCTATATACCTATTATTTGTTCTTTACTAGATCCATCAACTTTACTTTTTTAAAAACCAACATGGAAATTATAAAAATACCTCTTCCTCTCCTTTTCCCGATTTCTTACTAGTAGTTGTGCCGGCCACTAGCCTAAGTATGAAGTATGATAAGATTCCAATAAATTCTGGTGACAATACCTCTAGAGAAATTTTTTTCTAGAGAAAATTTTTCCTGTTCATTTTCCAAATAGTTTTTTAAACTTTTTCAGAGCATACTACTTTGATCTTATTTTCTATGTTAATTGATGTATTTCTCAATTATTTTTCTTTTATTTTCTTTAGAAAAAGAGGGCACCAAATGAAAATCATTCCTCTCCATGGGACAGCTTATCTCCTTTGAGCTATTCATTCTTGACATAGTCAAGTAAGAGTCCAGTAGTGTTTTGCATAAAATTAAAGGGGAAACAGCTGCTATTTTTCCAGCTACGAGTACATTTTTTAGATGAGTCATGGCTATACCTGCACATGTTTCTGTGGTCACCCACTACATAATCTTTTTCATGAGCTTCAAATGTAAATAATTTTTATTAAGTAACCACTAGCATATTTTGGAATCTCTCTTTTATTCTTCTCCTGATAAGAGTGCCTGTGTAGTTATTAGTATATTTGAATGCAGTAGCAAAAACCCCAGAGTCAACAGAATTAATTCATAACTCACCACAATAATGCAGAAGAATGTAACTCATCATCACCACTCCCTGCACCAATGTTCTGTACTGGGGGTGTGTGAGAGAGAGGGTGCTGGGCTCTTACCAGATCTCCATAAGAAAACTGTGATGAAAATGGCATTAAAAATTCCACTTTTTAAAAAGTGAAATAATAAAATGTGTCTTATATCCTTTCAGAGGGTGAGAATCCTGCATTTTGTGTAGCATCAGGCAGATCCTAGATTAACTTTCCCCTCAATTCATGAAGAAGTTTTCCCTTCCTCTGATATTGTGGTAATTTTTATTTTGTGTAAAAAAAAATCACATCTTTTCCTGATGGGCTGGAATGCCATCTCTGCCACTAGCATTCAGCACAGACCTGCACAGGGAGCCCCAGCAGGCTCATGCTGCAGGCTCAGCAGCTGCTCATGCTAATGGGGTTCTCAAATCTGAACTGAATGTCCCAATAGAGTAGTAATGTTTTGCTCAAGATCACTAAGGCCTTGAATATAATGTATTCCACAAGACTGCAACTGTGAAATTTTCATATTACACATTATTTTGTAGGAAAGAAGTTTTCTCAATTTTTAAAATTTTTCCTTTTTTTTTTTTGTGATCATATCAAAGTGGACTCACATCACTATTTCTACATGTTTACACAACAGTATCGATTTAACATCACCATAATGATATTCTTGGAGGCTGTTATTTAATTTCATTGATAAAGCAAAGCTTTGTGTTTCTCTGCCTTCCGTGGTTTAAAGCTAACTATTAGTTTGGTGGTACATATTTGCTAAGAAAAAAAATTAAATTAATTTTAAAAACTATACTGCCTTACTTCATCAAAGACCTTACAGCAGTAAAAGCTTTGGTGTAAAAGCTTTGAAAGTTCCATCTCAGTATATCCTAGTCTGCTTCTGAATATTGAAACTATAATAATCAGCACTTAGGATGAAAAGAATAACTGAGATAATTTTTCAATAGAAAAGAGAAACTGTGTAAATTAGAAAGGCACCAGTAAATATTGGCATTCTGAAGAGAAGAATAATGACATGAGAAGTGATATTATTTAATTAATTAAATGAAAACAGAAAAATATCATTACTATTGTCATTTCAGCAAAAAGTCAATATTTCATTGTTTAGCTGAACTAGTAATTGTGCAGAAGAATATGCTCTCCAAATAAGACTTGAGAAATGGACTGTGTGTTTCACAGCATGCTGATGTGGTTGTTGTATTTAGGCACATAAGTCATGCAAAATTTATTCATCAAAATGAGCAGGTAAATGACACAGGATGGAGACTTGAAGCCTACAAGGGTTGCATCAAAGGGCATAAAGGATTCAAAATCCTCTCTGAATATTGTAGGATCAACCATTATCACTTTATCTGCTTGTTTATTACAGACTTCATTCAAAGACTGTCACCATTTCTCTTCATCAGAATTCCTAAGTCATATGGTGATTGTAATGATCTTGGTGAAAACAAAAAATACCCCACCGTAGTCATACAATGTGAAAAGAAAGAACATAAGTAGAGAAAAGCAGAAAACAAAGAAGTTGTTGCTGGAATTTTTTCTTTTAGCATCTGTCCATTGAGTGTTAGGAAACAGCCCTGTCTGACCATCCAGGAGCCCTCTGGAGCAGCCACTCTGGCACCACCTGAGCTGGGGCCAAGGCTCCTTCACAGCTGCACCTCCCACGCTCACACAGTCCCACCAGGTTTCCTCACTGCCCCACCAAAGGCTTCCCATAACAGAGTCTCAGGGGTCCAGATCCTTCAAATAATTTGATAGTGGTGCAATAACTAAATATCAAAGTACCAGCTCAAGCTGGTGCCTCGGAGGGGCTGTGAGCAGAGGAACCCCCAGGTTTTTCCACCCTCACAGTCTGGGGGCTGTGGGCTCCTGCTGTGCCTCTGTGTATCTGATCCCCTGGCTGGCCCACAGGTCCCTGTGCCCTTTGTCACACACAGGGTCCAGAGGGCAGGGGCTCGTGCCTCAGCTCTCATCATCCAGAGATCAGCCTGCAGCTCACACTGCAGTAGCTGCTCGCCCTGTCCTGTGGGTACTCCTCAACATGAGAACCAAAACTTGCTCTGTAATGATACAAACTAAACAGAGTTTTGTTATTCCTGCTGGAGGTGCACTCAGTAAGGAGAGTGTGACAAGCTGGAACTCATATGGTAGGGTAAAAACAAGCAGTGTATTGCAGCTGGAAGAGTCTTAAAAGCACTTCTCTATTGCTTTGGGGCATGGCTCTAAGATCTCTGAAAAAACAATAAATTCACCACCATGGCTGTGTTTAGGTTTTGCATCTGTGGTCTTACACCTAGCTATGTTCTAGAAGGTATAACTCCTTATTTTAAATATGCTGACAAAGAAAGGCAGACAGTAGAAGTGGATACAGCCGCATTGCACCTCAGGGACTTCATTAAGGTGGTCCAAAAGGTCAGGATCATATGGATCCATAGAAATGATAGCCCTATAGGCATGGTTCCAGGCATGGCAAGAGGGTACTTTTCAGAGCAAGAGAGACTCCATGTCAACAGAAGAGGTAACAAGTCGGTTGGTTTCAAAGTATATTCTGTATAGAACTCCAATCAAATGCTGTGTTGGTAACTTTAGAGTGCCTAATTTTTTCATCCAGGACATTGGCATAATTGGTCCTCAGCCATTTATGTTGTATTAATAATAAAACACAAGTTGTCCAAATATCTTTTTTTTTTCCCCATTCACTGGCTGGTATGATGTGTTCCAGGACTGCAGTCACCATTGTATTAAATAATTTACATTCTGATAAAATTTCTTCTGAGGAATTGCTTGTATCCATAAAACAGTGAGGGTAATTAATCATTGACACAGTCATGTTCTTCATTTCTTGGTGAATTTAATTAAAACTGTATTTCCTCCTAGAGTAATGAAGTAACTTTTCAGCTCACAACAATTAGACAATTTCCACTTTTGAAGCTCTTGTGCACTTCAATGGGGGGAATTTCAAATGTTTTGACAGCACCTCAGACAGCCTGATTGACTGGTGGCAGTCAGAAAGTGTTTCAGGCTGCTTCAAGTGATTCATGAGTGTGACTAGTGCAGAATTGTCACTGTCAGAATCACAGAATATTCTGAGTTGGAAGAGACCTACAAGGATTGTCAAGTTCATCTCTTAAATGAATGGCCTATGATTGATGCTACTGTCAACTGAAAGGTAAATCAGACTGTAACACCAGTTTATAACTTAATGTCCAGCTATGTGTTTGACTCCTGAAATGCCCTTCTGTGATTTCACATTTTATATTCTGAAATTAGACTTGAAATTATGAACATTGACACCCTCAGAAGATATTTAAACACTTAAATTTAGAAATGTGAACTATCTCATTTATCACAAGCAAGGACTTGATATCTTGTTTACTAGCCAGGCTTTTCTGTCCATCTGGTATAAGCATCCAATACAAGTAAGCAATTTTATTGCAACTGTGAGAGTCCAAGTGCATGATCTTTGCCAAGGCTTAGAAACCCCGTTTCTATGAATTGTACAAGTTTCTGGCATGTTTCACTCACTGCTACAGGACAGATATGACTACATTTCTTCAATCTGTATGTCTGGACATCAGAAATAAGTTCTTGCCAAACTGTATTTTAACTAAGACTTGATAGTCATCTCCTCCCAGTGGTTTCCATATATAATCACAGAATTCTTGAGGTTAGAAGAGCTATTTGGAGATTCTATTGTCCAAGCAAATCAGGTCATCCAGTGTCAGCCATAGCACGTTACCCAGGTCTGTATCCTACTGACTTTTGCCCATGTCCAAGGATGAAGACTCTACAATTTCTCTCAGCAATCTGTAAAAAGAGTTTTATCACCCTTACAGTATAGGATTTTCATGTTTAAATGGGATTTCTGGTGTTTCAGTGTGTATCAACTGCCTCTTGCCCTTTCCCTGTGTACCAGGGAGAAGGATCTGGCTGCATCATTTTTTATCAGGTACTTACACAAGTCAGTAAATGCCTCCACCTCCCCCAGGACATCTTTGTTACAAGTTAAAAATTCCCATTCTTTTCAGCCTGTCTTTTTATGACAGGTACTCAATCCATTAATCATTTTAGTGGTCCTATGTGTATACACTTTCTTCTGCAATGCCTTTGCCTTTATCCCTCACAGCAGCTGTCAATATTTTATTAGAACTTTTGAAGAGAAGGGTGGTGTTCTCAGTCAATAAATCATTTCTGTGGCCAGAAATGGTTGGAAGCATTGTTTTCAGACAATCTGCATGTCTATTAATTTAGGACTATTGTCACAAAAGATTGATCCTTAAGTAAAAAGCCTCTATGAATTATTTATTTCTGTACTTTCAGAGAAAGTTGAACTGGACTATTGGAATGTTGTAAATAACTAAAAAATATAACTAAGAGTAGAATTCATGTAATTTGTTGTACAAGTAAAAAAATGCACTAGAAGTTTCTTATGTATTACTTCTAAGATTTAATTACACAAAAAATGTAATTTGAAAGGAAATTTAAGAAATCTCTAGTGTCCTGAAATGTGTATGTATATATTTACTCACATTCACAATCATGGTCATTACTTGCACTCAAGAAGTGCATCACATCAGAAAAGAACTCTTTATTCAAAACTATTCAGCTAATTGTGTGTTATTTCCTCTTGCAAGGATTTATTTTGCATTTCAACTGAAACCTCCATTATGTTTTGTTTGTTTGTTTGCTTTTTTAAGTAAGGTGCCAGGCTACTTTCGAAAATATTAGGATTTTTTTTAACATCTCACAAGGACCTGAATCCTAAAGTATTCAAACAATTTCCTCTACTTCAGTTATATTTTCTATAGCTTTTACAGACAATTTTTACATCAGGAAATTCTACTTTTACAAGGGCAACTATTGTAGATTATGAAAGATACTTTTCAAATTGCAGTTACCAAGCAACCTGTCACTACCAGACAGGTTCTTTCCCCTGTTTAATAAATCCTTTGTTATACATTTTTTAACAACAATAAAACCACACCAAAATGGTTTGAAAGCAAATTGTTACCAGCATACAGTTTTCAAGTCCAAATTATTTAATTAAAAAAAAGCTTAAGTTGATATATTTAATTTGGTGTAAAGAAAATGACATATAATGCAATTCTGAAATAACTTCTACAATAATGCAATTTAGACTGGCTTTCTTCTTCAAACATTTTGATTCTACTCTGAATTGAAATATTTGAATCTCACAATTGTATTTTTTGTAATCAATATGAGAATTGTTTAGGTTTGTTGTCTTTTTTTTCTTAAATGCTATATGTAATCTTTATGTTGATAAACTCTTTTTTTCTTAATGACTGTTAGGAACCTTTCTATACTGACCTTGCTTGGAGGCAGAGCAAGGCCATTTGTCTTGCTGGCAGACAACAGCAACTGATAAAAAATACCTGTAGTGAATATGGCTGCTCACTTGGAAGGGTAAGAACTAACCAGGTGTATTCTGAAAAGTGGGATAAGTGGAAACCTCTCAGGTGCTCACAGTGCCAACACCAGTCATGTGGTATGTTTTAGGTTATGTTACCAATAAAATAGGAATGTGCTAGTGAAAAAAATAACATATAACCCCCCGTGTAAGGCCTGTAAATGAAGAGCTGATTCCATTAAGGAGTGATTGTCCTGCATTATTTCTTGCTCTGAAAGTGAAGTATATAAAAGAGTCACTCACGGACACAGGGAAAAACCTTTTGAAGGGACAGTGTTCAAAACAAGATGAGCTTGCAGGATTCCATAGGCAAAGGGAATCCTCTGAGTACTGAGTCCCTCTGCCTCAACGCACCTCTTAAAGGCAGATGGAGCCTATGAGACACATCAAATAAATCTACAGTGAGATGCAAGGCTGTTTGACTTTCTTGCACAAATGTCAGGTGTAAGAATTAAAATGGGTGCCCTGTTCATCTTCCTGTGCTCACTTATTGTCTCTTCTCTTCAAAACCTACTGCAACTGTGCCTTCAAACAGAGGCTTTCACTGCAAGCAGGTGTCTGCCATTGTCTGCCATTGATGGCAAAACTCTGAAATTGGCTCCTGCTCTGCCATGGGACAAGAAGTGTGATATGTTCACTGTGACATGTTCTTCATCTATCTCCTTTGTCTTCTCCACCTCCCAGCTCTGTATTTTGGCTTTTCTTTCATCTGAGGGAATGTCAGCCATGTGTGATAGACATCTTGCATATGAGCTATGTACAGAAAAGGTTTTCTCATCAGGGCACTGCTCTTCTTCAGACTCCTACATACCCTTCATCTTTTATAAAACAGTAGAAACATAACAGAGAATTAGGTCTTAAGTCTTTGATGTAGATAAGTAGATACAGAGTGAGTAGCTATGGATAAAATAAAAATTGGTACCGTCTTGCACTTTGAATATAGTTAAAATCAGACTCTTGAGATTAAATTAAAAAAAAAAAAAAAAAAAAAAGAGATTACTTTTCTTCTGAATCCTGATTTTGTTTGAGATCAGAGAATGGAACTTCAAGGGACTGCAGAGCCATAATCCCAGTCTGAGTCAAATCAAACATCTACTACAACATCTTTAAAAAAATCCCTCTTTTTGTTGTAATTATAAGCCTGTTAAAAGTTAGTATATCAGATCCATTAAAAAAACTTGGTCTGGGCTTCATTATTATAATAAAAAGAAAAGAAAAAAATAGAAAAATAAAAAAAATAGATTGGTCTTCTTGTTCAAACTGAGAAAAACACTAATGATAAAACTGTCATAATGTGAGGCATAATGGACTAAAGAAAGCCTTTTGCCTGGTTTTAAAATAGAAAAAGTGTTAGTTACTATAAGATCTGAATTAACAGTGTGATTAACAACATTTATTTTGACCTCATGAAAGGCGAGTTTTGGAATTTGGCAAGGAAGGAAAATCATGAAAAAAACCATTACATTTTATTCAGGTTAATTACTTTAACCTTACTTGAATCTTTATGAAAAATATAGATAATTATAACAGTTGACACAAGAAAGAATATTGAGGAATATAGATCAGGAAATATGAAGTTTTGTCCAGTGTGATAAAATATTTTCAAAGGCAGCTTTTGTATACACAAAAACTTCTATTCATTTTTTTTCTCTTTTAATTGATTAATTTTTTTACTATATGCTTTTTGCTTTGATTTGTAACCTGAAACAGGGACTGCCTATTTCCAGCGAAGAGGTATTGGACATTATGGGATACTACTGTTGTCTTTTCCAAACTTAAAAATTGGAACTGTTAATCAGATTACTTAAATGAACTAGAGCACTGCTCTAAAATGCCTGTGTAAACATGGCTGAAGTATTTCGTCTTGCAAGTAAGATTCATGTGTTTGGACCAGTTCACATTCTTATGAAAAGGACTGCTGACCTTCAAACTTAATATAAAATACTTCTGTCTAACCACCTTTTCAAAGAATTGACCATTTCTCAATACCTGTTTCCATGAGAAACATTCCCCATTGGTTTCAACCTCTTGAAATTTGCAATTGTTAGATGATCTGCTTTTCATGATTAGTCTTAATGTGTCTCATCAACTGAAGAGAGAAAAAACGTGCCCTTTCAAAAAAATTAAGGATCTCAAAATTGCAGTATCTGATTGAGTTCATAATTTCACACAATTTCACTCAGAAATTTCAGCTCAGAATATTGCACTATGACACAAAAGGGTTTTTTCCCCCATTTATCCAACTGCTATTAAAACAACACAGAAATCACTTGTGTCCTGGAAGCTGACTCTTCTGCAATCAGTGATAGGAATAATGGACTGTGTGAATGAGCTGTAACTGCATAGAGTCATCAAGTAATCAATCAAGATTGCAATTGGAAGATGAACAAACAATCCTATTAGTTTGATATATATACACACACATATATATATATATATATATATATGTATGTATAACATGTATAACTGGTAGTGCAACAGAGCATGCAACAGAAAATATGCATAGGATCATTGTTCATCCTATTCCAAATTCACACTGCAGGGGATAGCTGTACTTCATGCCTCACTACAGCCATAAGAAGGAGGCATATTTTTTGCCAAAAATAACTCTGAAAGCTGGGAAAGGTTCTTAGCAGGAGCTGGGCAGTGGTGCAGAGTACTGATGTAGCATTAGGAATAGAAGTGATCTGGTACTGCTAATCTCCAGCATTCAAGACTCATGACTAAGGCTGCATAAAAATCATGAGATGGCATAAAATAATCAGATACAAAAACACAAACAAGCAAACAGTCTCTAGAAGTGGATGGAATTTTAATTAGCTCCCTGCTTGGGAATCTTTTGGGTTCACTCAGGCCCTGTATTCTAGCTTATCTTAGCAGCTGCAGAAGCTAGATATACTTTGTGGAATGAAAGCACATGTTTTTGTATAAGCAGAAAATGTCTTGAAAGTTTCAGCCTTAAGCAATACACAAGCACTGAAAAAAAATGCAAGAAATGATAACTATTTTTCTTACTGTAGTATTTTCTTTATTCAGTATTGAGGAAAAATGCTCTGAAGACTATTTCTCTTTCTTTCCTCACAGTTGTTGTTGGCCCCTCGTTCTGCCTCATAGCAAGAGAGTCAGGGTTCTTCTGACTCTTGTCAAGGTTCCATAAGCTGCATTTCTCTCAGGGATGGAAGGTGTGACTACCTCTCTTTTTTCTCTCTCACACTCACTGACAGGCCTTAGCTTCTTCCTCTATAAGCTCTGCCACCAGACTGATCATCTGTCTGGTCACACCACATGCAGGTGTCCTCTCTTTCGCCCTCAGATACTAATTGAGGCAGTTCAAACACTCCCTGCAGCCTGAGGAAGAGGAGATCTGCTCAGCTGCATTTCTGAGGGAGCTGCATCTGTGTCACCATGCTCCTGGTGATGGCTTCAGCTGTGTGGAAATCATCCTTAGGTGTGTTCTACTTGGGCAGGTGAAAGCTGCCAGGTGAGCTTGCCCATGAGCTGGGGGTGGCTGTGTCTCTGACATGCTCCGTCTGTCTGAAGTTGCACACCGTGCCCTGATGTCCATGCTGGTTGCCCACACTCCCTGGAGTCCTGTGGTTGCTCTGGCAAGGCCCTCAGCACAGCAGCCTCTCCTGTGAGAGCTGCCAGGTCATGCCAAGTCTATGCATTTTCTCTCAGGTTTCCCTGACTCCAGGAACCTCTTCTCTAGCTCCTTCAGGTATTTTGTGCCTGAACTTGCCACAGCTGCCGCTGCTGTTGCTGCTATCCCTACATGCCTAGTTGACTGACTAATGTTAGTTTAAAATGAGCAACTTTTTTTTTTTTTTT
>VXBR01003881.1:774493-863123 GCA_013400215.1 Cisticola juncidis | reverse complement strand
CACAAAAAACACTCACCCACCCCCCCCCCCAAAACAAAACAAAACAAAACAAAACAAACAAACAAACAAACAAACCCAAAAAACCCCCCCCAAAAACCCCCCAAAAAAACCGAAGCCCGCACTAACCCATAAGCAAAGCAGAGCGGGTAAATGGACATATTTTTATGTATTTAAATGAATTAAAAAATAGTTTTGAAGTGTTAATACTCATCTAAATGTAGGAAACACAATTATTTTCATATTCAAGCTATTTAGGGTTAAGAAATAATTGAGGCAATGTATAAAACCTCTCACTCTGAAAAAGTATAGACATTCTAATTAAACATACAAAAATTACATTTTTTCTGCTTTTACTCCTCATTAGAAGAATATTCTACTGAGGAAAGCTTAAAGAATAAATAATTTTTTTAATACTGTTTTAATATGGACCTGATGACAATAGTGTATTTTTGGTTTACATCTAAAACAAGGTTTGGAAGAATCATAATACCATTTCCAAAAATGGAAGAGGGATTTGCTCTACAGGTTACCATAAAAATAAAAGAAGTATATACAATGTCTCATAACTAAAAATTCTAACTGTAAACCAATTATTTAAATAACTCTTGCATGCTCTTATTGTTTGGAGCTACCTTATATGACAGTGATATTACAAATCTACTCCAAAATCTTCCACACAGATGGATAATTTATGCAAGTCGGCAGGTTGATACTTACTTTCATTGTATTTTTACAGCTACCCATATCATGCATGATTATTCAGCATTTCAAAGCTGTTATCAGCCACTGCAGTTTACATGAAATTATTGCTTTCTGGTCTCTTAATTGTAATTCTGTTTTCCCCAAACAGTAAATGCAGCCAAAAAAATCTACTACCTTCCTTGGTGTTTTTGTTTATTGCCAGAGCTATTGAGATATTTAAAAATAAATAAAGCCCTTAATAGTTCAAAAATATATGGGATGAAAAAATACAAAAGAATGCTAAAATCTCATTGATAAAACAGGTGAATTAAAACATTTTATGGAAAACTGTTCCTTGTTTACCTAGCAATTTTCAATTGCAATATTTCTGCTAAGTGCAGTGGGTCCATATTATTCACATTTTTATGATACTGGGATATTGGAATTTAAGATATAATCTCTTTTCACAATAAGTAGAGTTTGGAATGTATCAAGAGGAAAGCCATGTCCTCATTCGGAAATCAAAAATAAACATCTTCAAGCACTAAAAATATAGTTTATCTTGCATTTCCCATTAATATTGCCATTGTAATATCATGCAGTAACAAACAAAAGAAATTTTGTCACAATTCTGTGACATACATAGCAGAGACTTCAGAGACTTATCTTTTTGTTATATTTTTATTTTTCCTAATTTTTTTTTTAAATTTGTTTTTTCAAAAAATGTAGATTCTCTCCATTTATTCCTGCCTCCTAGTTAACCTACTTTGGACCAGAAGTTCTCATTTGACTTTAGTTTATGAAGGCTGAAAAAGAAGTAAGACTCTTCTGTACTGGAGCTATTTTTAGCATACCTGTTCATAATTCAGAAGAAAGCAACAGAGGAGGTAAGGAATGTGGCCATCTCAGAGCCTTATTGAGCAGAAAGGATGACCATTACTGGCAAGTCTTGGGACTGATCTTTTTCACAAGAAAATTAAGTGGAAGGATATAAATATGTACAAAAGCCATATTTAGATTTAGAGATTTGAAGTTCTTCAGCTAGCAGAAGTTTGTTTTTTATGGAACAAGACTTCTTCTACAGGAAGAGACAGATAAAAGACATATGCTCTTTCTAATTCTGCAAGGGAAGAGAGGTACAATGCTGTGAATTTTCTTTTTGGAGAGGCTTCTCCAGCGAGATGATGTCTGGTAACTGTGGATGCTGCCCTCTGCCCTGCCCCAGCTCCAAATCCACGTGTGCACACACACAAGTGCATGCATGTCCCAGTGTCAGAAACACTGCTTTTACCTTGCTGCTCTGAGATACACCTCACTCATTCTCTGCTTCTTGTCTTCATCTGCCCTCCTTTTCACAGAATCAGAGGGTGGGTCAGGTTGGAAAGGACCACAGTGGGTCATCTGCTCCAAGCTCCCTGCTCAAGCAGGACTATCCCATGCACATGTATTCCAGACAGCTCCTGAATATCTCCAGTGACAGAAACTCCCGCACAACCTGTTCCAGGGCTCGGTCACCTGAACAGTAAAACTATTTCTCATGTTTAGGTGGAACTTCCTGTGCATCAGTTAATTTCTGCTGATTTATTCTTGTTCTTCTCACAGAGCCTGTGGAATAAAAATTCCTGGAGATTTTCAGACAAGACTCTGAGCAAACTGATCTCATATCAAAATTAGTTCTGCTTTCAACAAATAAGTGGACTCGATACCCCCAGACATTCTCTCCTACTTTGTTGTATGTTTCTTTTGTTTCAGATGAATTTTTGCTTAAATGAAATTATATGTGTCAATTTACTATATGATTCTAGGTATCTAATCAGAATCATTCTTCCTTTGTGGGAATTGATTTTTATTTCTGAGTATAAGTACAAGCAGAGATAGCTCTCTTGCAGTAAAAGAAAAATAAGCAAGTGTTTTGGTGCAAGAGATCATCTTCAGCCACAGTTCATAGTCTGTTCAGAATAAGAGGAACATCAAAATGGCAAAGAAAAGAAACCTACCAGGTACATAACTGACCCTTAGATCATTTCACTTCTGTGTATTACCCGTGTTCATCTTTGTGTCTGACTGTTCCCTCTCTCAGGGCAATTTTAATGAATTTTCATTCAGCTAGCAATAAAATTGCATTTAAGTGCATTTTTCAGACACAAATTCATTAACTATGGGAGACAGGATGGAACAACCTTTCATGAAAAGTCACGGAAGAGAAAGAGTGCCTGTCATTTTAAGGTGAAATGGATTATAGATGTGACTGCCTTAGGTAGCGGAGGAGTGGGCTTGATATTCAGCGTTGTCGCTTAGTCTTTCTCTATAAAGACAACGAGAGTTTTGAAAACAATTTTAATGGCAATGCGGCTCCTCCGTAATGAGGGTTTGCTGTCCTCAATTAAAATCCTGGTTGAAAGCCTGGTGCTGTTCATTCCTGGCGCGTTCTGCTGTGATGCAATGCAGCAGTGATCCATGCTGCCATCTAGCGCCTCCGGGGGAAAGCAGTGCGCGGCTGGATCCAGGCGTTTCAGGGATGCTGGAAGAACAGCAATCTCTGCTCTTTACTGCTTTCTCATGCCTCAGTTTAGCCCTGGAATTAAAATTATGAAAACTTGCCTTTTGAAAGGGATTATCCTGTCAGGAATGAGCACAAGCCTGCTCGGGAAGGAGTTTGGGACAAGGGATGTGGGAGAGATGGGGAAGATCAAAACAAGTGATAAACAAGGCTGCAGGAAGTATCCAGAGGGAAAAAACCCCACGCTGATTACAGTGGCAGCTATCTTACTGCTCAGAGAATCAGAACAAGTGCAGTGGAGTGGCTATCTGAACCAGAATAAACACAGCAAGAGATATAAGTGGAGAATGTCATGACCTTGAGAATAGAAAAGGCATTGAGAGAAAAGATGAGGGAGAAGTGTTTGTGCACTCACTGAAGGGTTCGTGATTTAGCTGCCAGCTTAATATTGGCTAAATAATACAAATAATTCATATTTTCCAATTAGTGCTTTAATAAATATGTATATATTTATACAACTAAAATTAACTCCAGTCCTTAAAGACTGCTCAGTCAATTAGCCTTATATCTGCTAAATGACTTGATTCCCCAAAAGAGTCAAAAAACTCAACCATGGAAAAAGGCATTCATGTGAGAGCCCACTGAAAATAACTGTGTGGTCCATAGAAAGGGTCCCGCAAAGCATGCTGCATAGCAATATAAACATATTGTAACCCATTCCATTTAATTAAAATAATTATAAGAAAAAGACTTTGAATTCTGATGACAGAATAGAAACATGGGTGCATGATTACTTTTCCCTTCTTCAAAACACTTGAAAAGACGAGCATAAAAAAAAAAAAAAAAGGCTATGCAGTCGCATGTTCATTTTGATTTGAAATATAAAGGGTTTTTATCTCTACCCAAAATTAAGAAAATAATTTTGGTAAAACAATCTTTCAATATATACCTGTACAATCCCTCTGGGCAATTTGCTGTTAATGAGATTCTTTTCTTAAACATTAACAGTGTTTGTATGAACTGTCCTAACTTACAAACAATATTGATTTTAATTGAAATTCTTGTATTGTAAAATTAAAACTCTGTCTAATTTTTTAGATACTTGAACCTACAAATATACTTGTAGTTGCTTCTTTACTGAAACAAAAATAATATACAGACAAAGAAACATATGGCATCCTAAGCAGTTTCAGAATATTCAAAAAATTGGTAATTTCCTTTCACAGACAGGCAGCAGACAGACACATGCACATAAATAGAGACTTGTCTGAGGTTCTCAGGCAAAATAGAAAAAACCTATATTGGAAAAGCCAATATGTTTTTTTCAGAATGCAATTATACAGTGACAAAAATATATCATTGTCAATCATTTAGATAGGACTTTAAAATACCAGTCTGAGGTTATAAATGTAGAGCATATTGCTTGAAATAAGCACAAGAATATACTTCAAACTTGCCTTACTGATATAAAATATTTGAGTCTACCAAACTGAAATTGATTTCAAATGGACAAAAATGTACCTACCGAGCTGTAAACACTGTATAAAGTTTAGCAGTATTCAAAGAGAGATAAAAGAAATAAAAACATATTTTCCTTAGAAGTTTTGAGAATTACAATGACATTTGAGAAACTTCTTTTTTTCTTTATACATTTTGGGAATATATCAACAAATAACTGTATAGTTGATGAAATTTTCTTACCTATGTGATTTTTCAAGAAATGTCATATAATGTCTATCTGCTTTTTCATGTTGGAGAAATGGGTCACAATTGTTTTAAGCTCTAAAGGCAATTGTTGTTTTATCACACTGTGCAGATCTCAGCAGGAGCTACAAAACCTCCAAAAATATAAGCCTGCTTATATTGCAAAATGTCATGAATCAGAATGGTGAAAGCCAAAGAGGGTGCTGGCTTTCACCAGCCAGTGAGCAGTTCCGTAGAATAATAAGAAAGCTGATGATGGTTTAGTCTGTGGAAATCTTTTAGCACATGATGGACTCAGTTGTCTTTTTCCATCCTCTGAGTTCATTCCTGTATTAACAACCTTGGTACAACTGGTTGGATGAACAACAAGAGTCTGAAAAAACCAGGCAGCAAAATGTTCAGGCCCCTTATTTGTGTGAGAGGTGTTGTTTACAGAAACAATTACTCTTTCTGAGACCACCAGAGATTCCTTATTGTTGTATTACTGTTCTTCCCTCTGACCTCTGACCCTTTTTATCCTCCATGCTCAGAAGAAAACCTTTTTTGGTTCTGAGAAGTACCTGAATGCCAAGCCATGTCTAGCTGAGACAAATTTAATTCATTCTGGATATAATTCTGATTTATCCTTCTACATTTATTCTACTAGTAAATAATTCAAACAAAACCTTCTAACTATTGCCCTAAGTATTAACAAAGCTAGTTACCCAGTAAATATTGGCACCAATCACTTCTAAAAAGTCAGGGTAGCAATCAAATCCCCATGACTCTTCTCCTACCAACTGTTGGCATTCAAAATCATCAGCTGAAACATAAATATATTTAGCTTTCCATGTTGAATAACATTGTCATAAAAATCTTGACTATGAATTTGTAATTAGTAAAGAGTTTTAACAGACATAAAGAAAAAGGTCATATGAATTATTTGCTCATATGAATTCTTTGCTCATAATCTGTGTTAGGACAATCAAAAATAATTTGATTTTTCAGAACAATATTTTTTGCCTGTCTTTGCATCTCTTCATCTCTTTCTGTTCCTTTCCCCCCTCTTTTCTTTCTAGAAATTGTTTTAGTAGCAAGAATATATTGTAACAGGAAGCTTCACTTATGTATTGTAAAAGGCTTTCCAGCTGCATTTATGCACATGCGTAGACACTTCAGAGCCAAATGTATATCTTGTGCTCTGTGTCCTGCTGTACAACTCACCTGGGGTCTGATGCTCTCAGCATTACATGAAATTTAGCCATCGCTCTCACCCTTATAGGCAGCAGTCACATCTTTAATCAAGGAATTAAAATGTATATTTCTTCCAGCTAATTGCTGGTGAATGAGTTACAGGTCATTCACAAACCCTATCCCTTAATCCACAGATAATGATACATTCTTGAAAATTGTATCCAAACCACATATAATTCCTGAATGGAAAAAGAACCAAAACAAATCAGTGAAACAATTTTTATGGTTAATTTCTCCTCTTTCCAAAGTATCTGAAATTTGTTATCAAATGTTATTATGTAACATTCAGATACATCCACAGTAAAGACTACATCCAGTACTCAAAAGGTATCGTTAGTAATGGTCACACATAACATCCGTATCTTACACTGTTGGAGGATTCAGTAGAGCCCAGTAAACTGTATCCTTGGCACAGTGAAGGTATTTGCTTGACTTCTGCTTCTTAAAGTGACTTGCATTGCCAGGGTAACAAGGCCACTATCTGATGTGTCTGACAGAAGGCTCGGGATGCAGCCCACTGTCTGACAGAAGCTGACTACCTTCCAGTAGCTCTAGTTCGCTAGTCAGGCTAGAAATGCATAACAGGACTGCAGCATTGTTTCTGAATGAAATGACAGTAAAATTCAGAGAAGGCTTACAGACTAATTTCAAACAACTATGCTAAGCTGAAGTGAGAATCCTTTTCTTTCTAAAATTCCCAATGGACAGAATGCCCTTTGAATTCCATGGCCATTGCACAGGCCTTTGCATAGTAAGATGCTTTTCACACAAGATGTCTGGCCATTTGGATACAATTCAAAAAGAAGCTTATGCTTTGAAAAGCAGGAAAACTGACATAAGCCTTGGAGTAAATACCAAAATCTATTATCTTTCCATATTTGTCATGTGTTATAATCCTTGCAAGAGTGGCTCCACAATAATAGGAAAATACCCTAAATATTGGCTTGACAGACTAACAAACACATTATACATAAATGGTGGTTAGGGAACAGTTGTGGGGGGTTTAAGCTTTCTAAATTATAAATGCTCATTTATATTAAAGTGTACATGAATTTCCAATGGAAATGTCTCCTAACACATAAAAATCCTACTTGAAAGTCCTACTTGCTATATTCTAGCATATATGGACAAGAAATTTCCCCCTGGATATCTACCAGGGTAAGGACAGAAGATTTCTGTGTCCAACAATATTTTTTATTGTTTTTTGTATTAGATAATATTTTGATGACACAACCTATACTTTATGTATGCATAATTCTAAACTGTCTGGTCCTCCTTCCAAATTTTGCTGTGCAAAAGAAATGACCATTGATAATTTTCTAAACACAGTTTTAGGGAGATATTTCATACTATTTTTATAGTTTGTCTATATGTGTGATTGTGCTAGATTTTTTTCCTTTCTATTAGCTGAATTAGTTTAATTTCCACATTAAAAGACTAATACTTTAAAATGGATTTGTATTTTTCAATGATAATCTATTATTTATTTTAATGGAATCATTTGAAAGTATCAGTTTTGAAAACTTTTCCTTTGAAAAACCACGCTATTAAAATATTAGTTATACAAGCTCACTTGAATTCAACGTGATTCCATGCTAATTTCCATAACAGAGCATTTTTCATATGTGTCATTGATTCATAAAGAACAGTTCCTTTTATACAACAAAATAAATATAACTCCTTGAGGTACTCTCCAAAACAGACATCTCTACCTTAACACCTTCCCTCTAAATCCAAGAATTATGCTGCCTTGTGACTTACTTGCAGAGTCAGCTGAGAAGCCTTGGGAAATTCATTATCTCTAGGAGAAAGTAAGGTATGTGCTTCCTTTTCCCAGCATCATTCTTATGTGCCTTTGCCTTTCTCTGTGATTAAAGAGGATGCAATTGATTCAGCCGGTGAAGGAATGAGTCAGTGGAAGAATTGAACTTAAGTAAATGTGGCTGTGATGTTTCCATACTAGTGTATTTAGTTGCACAAAAGAAAATTTTAATGCAACATTATTCAGATAAAATTCCATCCTTATCATAGCAGATGTACTTCACCACAGATTTTGAGATAATTGCAGGAAGTATTTTAAAGCAAATAATATCTTTTATTATTATTATTATATTTATATATTTTATTGTTATTTCCAAAATGAAAATATAATGATTGTGTAATCACAATACAAGATGTCAAGTACCTCTTGCACATAACTTTTCATGGCCTAGGATATGCTGCATAGAACACCAGCAGAAATTACAGAAAAAGAACACAGAAAGGATAGTCATTGCTACTCCCCATCACTTATTTAACAATCAACACTAATATTTTCCAGCAATTTTTATTTCTTTTTTAAAATAGATTTCTATCCACTATATGAAATACATTTTCCCATGAATTTTCTTTCCACAAGTAACATCTCACTAACATGCCACAAAGAGGTGCTCTAAACCCATAGTAGCTGTTGGGAACAACTCTACCAAGAACAGACAGCACTGCTGCAAGCTCGTCTCAAGGTAGGGGTTTGTGATTTTAGTACTCTGTTTTTTAAGTAAAAATATTTCTCATGGCAGTCATTGCAATAAAACTTGTGTCCAGCAGTCAGAACTTAAAATAATGAGATTCATAGCTGTCACCACATTAACAAGTCAGGCGAGATTTATTCCGTGGAAAAGATTTAGGCAGAATATTCACCTATCGATCATCTCATTTTTCATAAATAATCTATTCAGTTGAATATCTTTTTTCACCCTGAAGTAATAACTATGTAATGAGTGACTTGTCTGGCACAATTTTACAGAGGTTTCTGCCCTGACAACGGTGCTGTATGTGTTTAAATACCATTTTTGTGAATTATTCTGTTGTCTACAGCTTCTTAACTTGCATATGTGAAGATAAACATATATGAAAGTCTTCACACAATCAGGAGTGAAAAAATAAATTTCCCTCGAGATCTAATTTCTAAATCTTTCTATAATCCAATTAAAATTAGTTTTGTAATCCCAGATAAGTTTTAACGATTTTCTGAATGCCGTCACTGTTTTGACTGTCAGAGAGGAAAAGTGTGGCTGAGGCAGAGAATCCTGAACACTGCAATATTACTCATCTGTATCACTTCATACTAAAACAAATGGGGATGAAACTTGATTGCAGGCTCTGCAAGAAGTATATGGCTTTGACCTATTCAATCAAAAGAAGAGTCTGCTGTAATGGCATCATCTGTGGGGTCTTCATGTAGGTCTACAATTACTTGCAGGCCACTGGATGTAAAAAATTCTGCAATTCCAGTTCTTGAAAACTGAACTTATGCATACCACTGAAGGAGTAATTCTTCCATTTTGAGGGGAAATCTGAATAAAGCTGAAAGAATATAGTTCTGGTTTATTTGAAAATACTACAGCTCTATTTTTAATCATCATTTATTTCTGAATAGAATTTAAAAAATTATGTACATAATAGAATGTCCCCTTCTGATGTATCTTCATTTTCTCTTATGTAAATTAAAGTTTATCTGTATATTGGATATTAACAGTTGTCCCAATGGACTTGTTTACTTATGAAGATATATATTTCGTTCTTGAGACACTTAAATTTCAACTTCAAAATTTAGTTCTGTATTTGTATTCAAATGGGAAAATATTTGGATGTTTTGAAATATTTAGTTTGAAAGTTCTCAAAGGTGATTAGCTCTTTGTTTCCATTTTATTTATACTGTAAAGGATCAATTGTGTATTTTGAAAGTGTACTTTCTGTGGTAATCAGTATTTATAATTGAGAAAGAAAGAAAAGAAAGAAAAGAAGGAAAAGAGAGAAAAGAAAGAAAAGAAAGAAAAGAAAAGAAAGAAAAGAAAGAAAAGAAAGAAAAGAAAGAAAAGAAAGAAAAGAAAGAAAAGAAAGAAAAGAAAGAAAAGAAAGAAAAGAAAGAGAAAGCTCCAAAATGACGGTCCTGCCACTATGATCTATATTAAATAAATTACTTTTCAAACAGGTATGAGTTTAATTTCAGCAGGCACTACCCAGCTATAATTGAAATATCATTTGTGCTAATCAAAGTCTGCATGGTGATATAATTGTTTTGAAAGCTACACAGGACTGGAACAAACAAATTATTTTGGGTCTGATAGATAAATAGGAACTTAATCTGAATTCTCAATACTAAAATATACAGACTTACTGTACAGGTTCCAGACAAAAACAGGATAGATGAAACATATTTTTTCAAAGACTAAAACAGCAATAATAGAGATATTGAAGCAATTTTTTTAAATTTGAAGCAAGATAAACATTAAGCTTAGATATATTTTTCAGACTGTACATATGCCTCAGGTATTTGAATGATAATAACGTGTTCAGATTTTTGCTTTGGTACCTTTATTGGGTGTGTTTTTAAGGGCTTATTAAGTATATTATTCTATTATCTTTTCTGTCTAGATGCTTGCTAATTGAAGGCTCTTTAAAGGCACTCTGACTGTAGAAAGCTTAGGCTGCATTGCCTGGAGTTGCATTAAGCAGAGCCTCATCAGCATTCAGCACCACTACTGTAGCATAAAGCCTGGAAGAAGTGGGAAAAAATTACCTACTGAAACATAAGAAGGGAAGATGAAAAGAGGCCAGCAAGAAGAAAGAAAAGCTCCTCATTTCTGTTCTGAAGCTTCTTTTTTCTAATGGATCCCCCTCCCAAGCAGTGTTGCGAATGGCAGGTGATGTGTTCTGCAAATAGATCAGCAATGTCACTTCTAAAATTGCACTTTTTGGCATTCAGGAATTGAAGTCAGCCAGCTGGTACCCAGGCTTCATCCAAGGCTGTATTACAGAAAAAGAGTGTATGTTAGATCATCTAGCAGCAATTACAGTGAAACACCTCTGGCTTGAGACAGAATCACTGTTACTGTTGCTTCCTGCAGTGACTTCTGTCACTATCATATTTGCTTCCTTTTCCACTCCCAGGTGTCAGATACACTTGGATAAGATTATTTTGCTGGGTTGAATTAGTTCCACAACTTCCTCAGACACTGAAGTGACTGTTATCTTTGCAGCCATTCTCAAACATTGAGATCTCAGTGAAAAATTGCAAAGATATATATCAGATTATATTTTAAAAGGTACTGCAAAAGTCATTAAATAAATGATGAGATATCAATTGTTAGACTTGCTCTAGTCACAGATGTAATATTTTTCTTCTTTCATTTTTTTTTCCTTTTCCATAATATTCACTGCAGCAAGTTGTAAATGCAATGAACTCCCGTGCCATCTATGATGGAGAGAACACAGAAATTGAACTATCATATTGATTTATAGTATTCTACTGTGCAAAATTCAGGTGCAGTCATAAAATTCTGCTAGTTTCAGATCTCTCTAGAAGGAAAAAAAAGGAAGGAAGAAAGAAAGGAAGAATAAAGTGATTCAAAGGAAGAAAGAATAGGACGTATGAAAAACAATACTTGCCTTCTCACATGTAAAATGTGTAAGGGAAATGTGCATGTGCACAGATACATTAATGGAATATTTACTTGTTATTTGCAGTTTGTGTAACTCTTGCTCACCCCACTAATTGCCTAATATATTTGTATGCTCCTGTTCGTGCCATTTATTGTTTACTCCCTGAGTAATTCTGTGTGGTTTATGTATTAATGTTCTGTCACAGCTTAGGTCTTACTCAGCTCCATGAATTAATTTCACAGGCTATCCAAAGAACATAGAAATACTGTAAGGATAACCTATGATTTTTCCACAAGGCCTTTCCCCATGATGAACCTTTAAAGGGTTTCAAGATCTGGGAACAGAGCTACTGTTTTGGGAGAAATGTGGGGCAATGGTGGAAGCACACAATGTTGTTACAAATTGAGTGGATTTGTGGTGAGGTTGGGTGATGGTCTGAAGGCTTGCAGCTGCAGCAAAACGAGACTGAGTAAATGCAGGAAGAATGTGGTCTGTTAAGGAAAATGGGAGAAGGAATTAATAAAACTATCCATATAAAACAAGGAAAGAAATTAGGAGTTCTTCAACCTTTATCTGCTCTAGCCTCTCCCCTGTCCGTTAATCCAAATCATTGCCTTGATTTCCTAGGTTTAAGGACATTTCTGTGCTCTTGATGGTAGAGTCATGAAGGCAGAGTTCCCTTGCTCCTACCCACATCTTCATTCCATCACAGTCTGACTTAGAAGGTAAAGAACTACCTCACTGATCCAGAAAAACTGCATTTCATATCTTTGAGGAAAACATATTAGAATTCTCTGATTTCTCATTCTTTCAGCAAGTTAGAAAACAACAGGGATCCAGAGGTCGGGTCCTCACTTGGGAAACTGATTGCCTGCAGTCTTCTGAAAAATCCAAAGGGGGTACAGTTTAAATAACTGATGCAAACAGTATAATTTTTCTATATCTGGTTCATACTTGCCCTTTCATGATCAAAATCTAATTTTTAGTTTTGGCTCAGGCTCTAGACACCCACACTTTGAAGAATGAAAATGACCATAGTCATAATGCTGTCAAACTTTCAACTGAAAGCATTGAAAGCATACAGGAAAATTTCCCTTTCCTTTCCTGCTCCTTTTAATATCACTCTAAAACATAAAAAAAAAAAAAAAAAAAAGAAAAAAAAAAGAAAAAAAAAAAGTGTCAGGTTTACTCTAAACCATTAAAAAATTGAAACAATTTTGTGAATCTTGAAAAGTGGATGTCCTTTTGTTCCATATTCTGAGTAATGGGGTTTTGGTTTGGTTCTTTATTTTTATGGAAGCATTGTGTTCCCAAATACCAATGAATCATTTCTGTAATTTTTAAATCAAGTATAATCAAAAAACCATCTACCAAATAGCCCTCATGTAAATACAAAAAAATTACACGCAATAATTTTTAAAACTAGTGTAAGTTAGGTACTGGATAAAAAAAGGACTGAACTGTAAGACCAAAAAGGTTTGGAGTTAATATTTTGAACTTAGCATAGCTTCCAAAATGGATAGATTGCATATGATTTCTTGTGTGGCCTGCAGTTGTCTGTGCACGGGACAGCTATGTGTGTTGAAGATCTAGAAATCAGTCAGAATCCATGAGTCATTGATCCTGGAATGAAATTTCAGTATGGGAGCCATATGCAATGAGCCCTCTTCATATTTAAAGTGGACAAAAAGGAAATCTAAACCAGAGTTTGATTCACATGGAAACTGCATTTTACTTACTGCTAATAGTAATTCTTCAATCAGCAATGATAATTCCCTTCTTATGAGGTTATTCTCAGATTAGTAGAATGTTACAAGAAGACTCCTTCCCTAACCAAACCAAATGCTGTTTTTTCACACTGTTACCTTAAGTAGTTTATTTCTACTTAACCAAGATTCACTAAAGAAAATCATTAGATCTACATGCATCATTTGATAGGACAGAAATTAGATGCCAGCAGTAGAGCACTTCCTAGTGGAAGTCTGCATCAGCATGTGCTTTCAGCAGATGTTTGGCATCCCTCTGCCTATATGTGTTTTTTAACAAGAAGTTACAGCCATCCTAAGACAAAGTCTTAAGCTCATCCAGATTTTCATATGAATTTTAAGATACGATTATTGCTAAGTATATTTATATCAAGATATGGCCTGCTGAATTACTGAAGATGACCAACTCATTTTCATTTTCACTACCCTGTGAATTTAACAGGATAAAATTTCTGCTCTGTATTCAGAACAAGTTTATCCTTCAACAAATATGAGTTAACTGAGATGATAGTCAGGATAACATGTTCTTTATAAAACCTTTCTGTTTAAGGCTTTATAAAGCTTTACTTGAGACAGTACACTGGAAATGAGACCAGTATTTTTACCTAGCTCAGACAAAGAGGTAGAGTCGATTGTTCAATCTCTTTTCAAATCGTTGATACCACTACTGGCGCTGACTGCTACCATTCTGAATCCTCCAGGACTACGATTAACTGACATTATTCCCTCCTGAATATATCATCCAGTAATCTAGACTGGAAAGAGAAATGGATGCTAAAGTCCAATCCTCTATGATGACGCCATATTTTAATTTGAAAGTTGGACCTACAAAAGGACATTCTTTACAGACCAAGAAAGTATGACTTCTATGTGAATTTTCTATTCTGATTCTTCTTTTTGAAACTTTACACACACTTGTATACAATAATGTACTTCAGTATCTTCCAGGAAAGTATAAAAACAGAACTAACATTTTTTGCTTGGTAAAACTACTATTCCTGCTGTTAAGTGAGGTGGTTTTTTTGTTTTTTTTTTTTTGTTTTTTTTTTTCTCTACCATTGCATTATACTATAGATATTATTCAGTGTCTCTCTAGGAGCCACTTTTTACTTTTTTATTTTTTGTGTGTATGAATTAGGAACACTGTTGCCATGATTCTTCCTAGTTTTCTGAGTGTTCATATTAAAGCAGAAGTGTAGCAGCTTCTCATGCTCGTAAATGTAAATGTAAACAGTGGACCATGTTTTGTAAATACTGCCCTTGTTATGAATTCTTTCTCCATGAGAAGGGGAGGTTGAATGACAGTCTCCTGGACCAATGTGGGTGAGAGGTGGGATAACCACCCTCCAATTCATGGTCACCTTGCTACAGATATTTAATAGGAAGGATAAACAAGGCACGGCTCTCCTGCCCTGCTGCTCTGAACCCAGACCTCTGTCTCCTGAGTGTCCTTATCTAGCGAGGCTCACGGTGATAGGAAACATCATACACCTCAACCTACATTTCTAAGCAAAAAATAAAGAAAATCACATACCTCTGTGCCAGCTGCTGATAAATGATGATGCACCACTTCAGCATTCAACATAAAATAGGGTCTATTTTCTGTTAATCTGAACTTAATACATGCTGTGACTGGGTCAGCAGCACCTTCCTTATGAAGCAAAATAGTCTGGCAACCAGTTTTTGAACGTTGCAAAACATTCTAACAATTTTAGTAATTTCTACAGTAAAAAACAAGCTCTCTTCAATTGTTGTAAATGAATGGAGAAAGACACATGAAAAAGGAGAAAGAGTATAAGATCCCACATTTTCCATTCCAGTCCACTCTGGCCTTAATAAGTTCCTGATAATCTCTTTGAAATACAGGTATAGTCTGAGAAGCTGCTCTTGGCTTTGAAGATACAAGCACACTGCACTGTGTAGCACATGCACATGACTTCAAATGCAATAGCAGACCATAAAAGGCAAGTGGCAATGCAGACTGGTATCTCAGAAGTGGGCTGAACTCTCACAATGACTCAAATTTACTTGAAACTCTGATCACTGCTATGAATTAAGATGAGTGATCAGGATGCAAAAACAAATGGGACAATATTATTGAAGAAATAATGGGACTGAAGTTACAAGGCATAATAAAACTAAAAGTTTTGAATACTTAATTCTGCTTTGATTTGATTATGTCATCTGTTGAGAGAACCAAGGCCTGTTGAACTGGATCACAGCCAAGAAATTCTTGTATTGATGGTGTGATCAATAAATGCTATTCTTTCTCACCCAAGACTGAAATGTCTTTTTGATTAAATGAACAGAATCTGGGATCTTATCTATTGATGATTTAAGTAAATGTGTTCTGATGAGGAAACTGGATAAGCAACGTAAAGAGAACACTCCAAGTAATCTCCATTCCTTTAAGATAAGGTGTCATTGTTTTACTCCATTTTGTCATTTGCTTAGGTAAGTTTGTTTCATATTAAATGTTAATATACACAGCAGATGGATTATGTGTCAGCACTTCATGAACTGGGAAAAGGTTCTGAGGGATTATGGATAAGATGTAGAAATTAAGAATTCCAAATAAGAATTCCAAAAGGCAGTTAACAGCTACCTGTACAGTTTATATGTTTTTAGAGGTTTTTTACTTTTGTCTTAATCCTTGAGTTTTTTGTTTGTTTGTTTGTTTAATCCTGAGTGACATACACATGAGATTATTTCTCATTCTTACATGTTCTGACTACTAACTAATATGCTGGGAAATAGCAGGGAGTAGAATTTCAGAACCCCCCAGAACCTATGAATACATTCAGGAGAGTGTGTCTGAGTGCAGAGGTCTGGAGGAGAAGTTTTGGCTTGATCCAGAAGGACAGACTCCTAAGTGTCTGGAACAGCACAACTGGGGGGAGGCTTTGGATGAGCCATTTTGCTTTTCAGAATGGCCAATTAAATGTTGTGGAGAATACAGCAACTAAACTGCTGCAACACTCAGGCTGCCATATTTTCAGTGACAGTGCTCTCTGCCTCTACACTGCATTGCAGTAAAGAATGTAAACTTCAACTTGAAATGTGATTAAAAGGGCTGTGAACAAGTTGAGGGTTTTCTAAATAAAGATAATTTCCCTTTATTTCATGACCTGCAGTGGTTGGTGCTACCCTTATAATGCAAAATTGCTGTAGGAGCTACTCTGGCTGGGTTTAGGTCAACTAGTTTATCTCTGTTGGGAAAAATACAGAATTACTGCATTCACTGTCGAACTCATACAGTGAAAAAGTTTGGTACTTCATGTACTTGCCAAATGATGCCATCATTTGTTATTGTACATTACCCAATTTTTACTTTCTGCCTGATTTAATTTTCCTTTCCTCATGAGAATTTCTAAGGAAAAGATCGTGGGAGAAACTTTGCAGAGCTACTCTCAGTTCCTACCTTTCTTCTAATATAGTTCATTATCAACCTCAGAAAATGTTTGATGTTGTAAATCAGTAATGTGCAGCAGAGGAGCTTAGGGAATAATATATTTATTTGTACTGACCAAAATAGTGCTATAATTTTCTACAGGCTGATGCTAGAGACAATTTGTTTTAAGTTGAATTAGCTGACCTTTCCTTCTGTACTCAAAATTCAAAGATTATTTTTTCCACCAAGGGTAAAAAAATCCTATCTATTTTTAAATTTCAAGATATTCCTTTTCCCCAAAGAGTTATGTATTGAAAAAACTAAAATGTAGCTAAGTGTAATAGATTAAGAATGAAACACACATAATTAAAGAACCATCATCCCAACTCAGGGTAAAACAATGTTTTGCCCCCTCTTTTGATTCTTTGCTTAATTTAGTGTTCCATTAAATTTGAAATTAAATCATCTGTATGAATAACAACACAACTTTCACCTATTACTTTGGAGAAATATCTAGCGCTGTACATTTCAGCTATAAAATTGTTAACATGGAAGGCCAAAACTTAGAATGAGAGAGACAAAGAATCTACTGTAGCCTAAATGCTACACTAATATTAATAATTATTATTAATTACAGTAATATTAGTAACTATTTTTATTACTATTAGTCCCTATCATCCTGCTTGCCTGAAATTCAGGTATGGCATTACCTATAGGATTTATTTTTAAACATTAAAACTCATAGCAAAAGTCCTTTATAATATTTCATAAGATATTCAGCCTCTCTTCATAGCTTTGAAATCCAAGAATTTGCAGCCCAAAAACTTTTGTCACTGGAGAGACCCCAGGAAAGTTTCCTTTTCTCTGATGACATATGTAAGAAATAGACTTCTCAACAGAAAGGGACTTTAATTTGCAGCCAAAGTAAAAAATTAATTCAAAGTATTCAAGCTTAAAATGATCTGCAGGTTGATGGATATGGCACTATATATGAAATGTCAGCAGATCCTAATTTAGGATAAAGCTGAACATATGCCAGAAAAACAAATATTTTTAAATTAATCACACATACTTCTCTGATAATAAAAATTGAGTTATGGTCCAAGGATTACAGAAACGCACACACGCACAAAAAGAATACTTTTAAGACATCCAAACTGGGCTGTTGGCCTCTACCCAACTGGAATTTTACTGTGACATTGGATAAAGTTTGTTAGGAAAAAGGAAAAGGAAGAAAAAAAGGTGAGATAATGGGAGACATTGGAAGAATGATCAGGATAATATAAACCTGTAAAGTGAAGTGGGTTTAAGAACTGGGAAAGAATGGGGATAACTGAATTTAAAACTTCTGAGTTGTGTCTCAGGTGTCTCAGTCAGAAGTCTTCTAAGGATATCAGGTTCCTCAATCTGGTATGTTTCCTAGTTCAGGAGAGCTGATGATCTACACTAATTCTTGTTTTTCTTTATGCTTGTTATAAAAATGAGCCCAAGTTAAGACAAGAGAATGAAGAATATAGCATATAATGAATGCAGATGCTATGTATTTCCTGACTATTACGGGACATAGAAAATTTCCTTTTAAAAAATATAAACCAATGTCACCAGTTTCTCCCCCCTCTCACTCCTGATAAAAACCAGAAGAATAATTTATATGACTACAGAAAAAAATCCCCCAAACCCTACTTCATCTCTTAAGAAAAAATTGAAACTTTCATTAGGTTATTTTTTTAAACCTACCTCAGTCATCCTGGAATTTTCAAATTCACTGCTCAAGAACAAATAATTTATTTGTAGTTATTTTATTTTTCCCAGTTTCTTAATTCTGCAGGGAACTGTGTAGATAATGGGTTTTCATGTAGGTATATTCAGAGACAATATTTTCTGTATAGCATTGGCTGTATCATTAGATGTTTGTCCTCCTCTGTTATGTAACTTGATATCAAGATCTGTCAATTTGTCATTTGTTATGATCCTGTTTGGAGATAATTTGTTACACGTCTCTCTTCTCCTTGAAATCAACATGATAGGTCTGATACACATGAAATATTTATAAAATTTAATATTTTCAAGAGGTTTTTCTGTTTGTTATTACTGCTGAACATTTTTAGGTACAGTTTTGTTCTACACTGGATTCTCAGCATAACCATTTAGATGAAATAATTCATGTCTGTGAGAAATTAAACTCATGAACATTTATTTTCTGGACAATGTCGTAACTAGATTTCTGTAAAGTAACTTCCAATTTACATTAATTGAAATGATATTTAAGTCAGCTCGTTTCCCTTACACAACTGAGTAGGGAGAGCATAGAAATGAAATCTAAACACTGATCTGAAAATTTTTATATTCAGGTTTCTCATTTTCCAAGTCTGATATTTTGACAATATTTGGAAAATAGCATAAAATAATATTTCTTTTAAAACAGAGAAAACCATTGTTCCTCACAGGCTCCCATGATCTTTCATTTTGGACTAAATTCCTGCATGAGCCACTTGACCAGAAGTCATTGGATTCTGCTGAATAATAAAGTTCATAAAGAAAAATAATAACAGATATTATTNATATATATATTTAAAAAAGGAATAAAAATTTGTCTATTTTGCCTATCTACAATAGACATGCCTATTTAAAAGAGGAATGAAACAGTATTTTTTTTATTAAATTCAAATATGTCAACGTCTGGAGTGTCATCAAATTGCACATTAATTTTGCAAGAGACACAAAACGTGAGAGGGGTGGGGGTGAGCAGTGGGCCAGGGCAGGGCTTCTGTTCAGAGGCACCTCACAAGGCTGGAGGAGTGGACCCATAGGATAACTTTAATGCAAAGTTGTCCACCTGGGAAGTGAGACCCTCTTGAGACAATGCAGAGAGGAGATTGAGTAGCTGGGGCACAACTCCGTGGCAAAGACCCTGGGGCCCTTAGGAAGTGACCTGAACATGAACCAATATAGTTCCCTGGCAGTAGAAAAGGTCATCAGTATCTGTGGCTGTATTCACTGCAATAGAGCCAATATTTTGGGGAAAGTTATTATCCCTCTATACATGATACTTCTTAGCCCACACTTAGGTACTGTGCACACTTTGGGTCTCAGTACAAGAAAACACAAGTACAATTTACAGCAAAAATACTGATTAACTGCAGAGAACCAGCCAGATAAATTGGGGTATGGAGACAGGACCTGTGAGGAGCAGCAGAGGGAACAGGGGTTGCTTGGCAGGAAAAGAGTGGCTTGAGAGGGACAGGTAGCAGCCTAATAATACAGCTGAGGAGAAGATAGAGCAGGAGGCTGGACTTATGCAGATTCTTTTTCCAGGAGAACTGTAACATGAAACCAATGAATTTGTACAGTATGGTTTGTCTAATACTATACATAGAAAATTGATTATAAAATTATTGTATTGTAAATCTGTGCTGAGTCTCAAGTAGATTTAGTGTCTGAGGAGTGTGTGGTTTGGTAATAATTTGGAACATCTGATTTTGCTTTCTAAGAAGTGAGTNTTTCCACAAGATTTTAGTTTAACAACCTGTGTCTCCACTCCATGTAAAAATGTCAGGAAAACAATTTACATTTGCAGCTGTTGTAGTCCTACAAAAGTATTTGAAGAGGCATCACCAAGAAAAGAACAGCTTATGGAGCAGACTCAGGATGGACTAATGCATACAAAATACGGTTTGTTTATTTATTTATATATATATATATATATATATTTAAAAAAGGAATAAAAATTTGTCTATTTTGCCTATCTACAATAGACATGCCTATTTAAAAGAGGAATGAAACAGTATTTTTTTTATTAAATTCAAATATGTCAACGTCTGGAGTGTCATCAAATTGCACATTAATTTTGCAAGAGACACAAAACGTGAGAGGGGTGGGGGTGAGCAGTGGGCCAGGGCAGGGCTTCTGTTCAGAGGCACCTCACAAGGCTGGAGGAGTGGACCCATAGGATAACTTTAATGCAAAGTTGTCCACCTGGGAAGTGAGACCCTCTTGAGACAATGCAGAGAGGAGATTGAGTAGCTGGGGCACAACTCCGTGGCAAAGACCCTGGGGCCCTTAGGAAGTGACCTGAACATGAACCAATATAGTTCCCTGGCAGTAGAAAAGGTCATCAGTATCTGTGGCTGTATTCACTGCAATAGAGCCAATATTTTGGGGAAAGTTATTATCCCTCTATACATGATACTTCTTAGCCCACACTTAGGTACTGTGCACACTTTGGGTCTCAGTACAAGAAAACACAAGTACAATTTACAGCAAAAATACTGATTAACTGCAGAGAACCAGCCAGATAAATTGGGGTATGGAGACAGGACCTGTGAGGAGCAGCAGAGGGAACAGGGGTTGCTTGGCAGGAAAAGAGTGGCTTGAGAGGGACAGGTAGCAGCCTAATAATACAGCTGAGGAGAAGATAGAGCAGGAGGCTGGACTTATGCAGATTCTTTTTCCAGGAGAACTGTAACATGAAACCAATGAATTTGTACAGTATGGTTTGTCTAATACTATACATAGAAAATTGATTATAAAATTATTGTATTGTAAATCTGTGCTGAGTCTCAAGTAGATTTAGTGTCTGAGGAGTGTGTGGTTTGGTAATAATTTGGAACATCTGATTTTGCTTTCTAAGAAGTGAGTAGCCAAAAAACCCCCAACAAAACTGAAAGAAGATTTAGAGAAACCTTTGCATAGATATGAAATAGTTTATTATGTTTTTACTTTGGAAGCTTTGAGCAGCCAGCTATTTTCCAGCATAGCTATTGACACTTCAAAATACCTGAAAAATACTCTCTTAAACTAGCATAATAAAAGAGGTTTCCCATACTCACTGTGTTTTCATTTAATATTCCTGATATTAATACATTATTTCAATGGAATGTAATAATAGTAGATTTCTGTATGACAGGAGCAAATTTTCATTTAAACTAAGACCATCCATTATAATCAGAGACAGGGTACTTGAACTGAAGATCACTACTCAGTTAAAATAAAAAATAATGAATGTGTCATCTTTAATAGAAAATGTCATATGAATACATGACAAGTGGTGCATATTCAAAATGTTTTCTATAAGTCATGTATGCAATTTTAGATTTTAGAACTTAAAAAATATTTCCTGCTTTTTAGTTGACATGGGAAACTACACACTATGTCTATATTTTTATATTTCAGGCATTATAGTCTATAAAGCTATGTAACTGTATGTTTTATTTGACAATAGGCAACCACTGAAAAAAAAATGCATTAAATGCAGAAATACTAATTATAAACGGAAATGGGCAGACAGTACATAAAGTTGTAATTGACCTTAAGGTTTCCTGCAACATAGAAAATTTAGAAAGGACTTTGTGTTGTCTCTCAGTATCAGTGTGGCCCCTGGACTAAATATCAGAACCTTGGGCTTACTCGGAAAACAACAATAAAAGTAAAGATTTGTGACCCCATTATTTGGTACAGATTTGTACATTAAAAATTTTTATCTCAAACAAGAAGGCTAGCATGGCATTTTATAACTATGTGTTCAGTATTACAGACAGAGTGCATATAAGATTATAAAAAGTTTACAGAGAAATGAAGCATAGTACAAATACCTAGTCATCATAAGACTGTGGTGAAACAAAAAAGGGTCAAAGGTTTTATTTTTGTCTGTTAATCATACTTATTTATTTCATGTTATAAAGAAGGATATGAATCACCAAGAATCATAATAATATTTTTTAATCTGGTTAATTTTCCACCTACATTCATACATTTTTTCACATGCATTTCAATGAATGTTCATCACTCAAATGTCTGGAAGACAAAAATTTATAGTCACACGTGTATTACTCTGTAATAGACCTAAAAATTGGCATGTCAGCTGTAAAATGAACCATCTCTAGACCAGTGGAACCCTTGTGATACAATTCTGCACATTTACTGCCTTGGAAATTCTCCCTGCAGTCTGTAGTACACCCTCACACTTTTTGCTAAATTGAGAAAGGAAGAAAGAGTAGGGTTTGCTATGAATGAATCCATATTTTTCAAGAGGAAATTTCTTTGGAGAATTTGTGATGCAGAATAGGCCCAGGCTCTTGGCTTAGGCAGGTCTTAAAATGCTACAAATGGCATTTCTCTGCTCTCTCAGACTAAAGAGGAAAACTAGGGAATTTAATCCCACCAGCCTGCAGTCCAATTAGTGAACACTATATAGGATCTCTCTGAATCATGTGAGGAAATGCTATTTATGACTGTACATTATAGTTTTTATGGCTTGTAATAGAAAATGGTTTCTGGAATGGAAAAAAAAAAGAAATTAAAACCTCAAACAATTAATACCCTCTTGTGATTTTTGTGTCAGGATACACAATAAAGTGAGATTTAAGTGGTTTATCATTGGAATAACAAATAATTTTTTAAAAATCCAGGGGAAGTTTTAGATTTAAACGTATCAGAAGTTACATACTGCTCACAAAAAATTAAACACTTATAGAATTTGCTCTTAGTGAAGGATTTGGGCTTTACATATCATGAGGTATATAACACTAAGGAAGAGAGACAACATGTGTTGTTAAAACTGTCAAGAGAATCAATGATAAACCTTAGGAATCTCTGGAAATATTAATAAAGTTAAATGTAGGGTGAAGGAGGATCCTGTTTCTCTAAGATGCAGAAATGCCATCATCAATAGCCAAACATTTCATTAGTGATATTGTGCTGTCCTCAATTGTCCCTGGCTCCCAGGCCCCTGTAGCTTGTTTGCTTTCATATTGCAATCATGGGTTGCACTTTTTTATATAATTAAAAAAAAAAAAAAAAGAAATTATTTTCTCTTATCTCAGATGTGTTGTATTTTCCATGTGTGTAATATAGTCTTCTTTTATTTTGGTAACTTGGTGGCTTCCTTGATGTTTAGCAGTACGCAACATATATACTGAAGAGGAATAAAGTAGACTCTAAACTGAATGACTAGTCATTCTGTTGTTAATGTAAAATGGTTTAAAAGTATGTTAAGAAAATTTGTTTCTGAAGTGTTAGGAATAAAACATTCGAAAACTTTGTTTTCAAACTTTTTATATCTAACAGGTCATTATTGGATTGAACAAGGTTCTGTGTGAAGAGAAGTTACAGCAGTTTATTCAGGATCAAGATCCTTTGTCTTCACTTGAGTACAAGATGAAGCTCCTTTTTTTTTTTTGCATGTGCAATGAATACAGATAAAGGAGCTTCGATTTTTTGCTTTCTGCATCAAGAGCTTGATCCAAGGCCAGCTCAGTGGAAATGCTCCTATTGATTTCAGTGGCTTTGGATCAGACTTTAATTCTGTTGTGACTGGATTGAAAACCAATATATTTATCTCTTTGGAATTTTACTGACATAGTGTCTTTTAAAGGGTTTTGTTTAATTATTTTCCTGCTGCAATTCAGGTAATTATTCAAATATTTCAACTTCCTATTTAACATACTGTTATCAGCTGTCAAAATAATTAAATATTCCATATAAATTTAAGCACTTAAACTGACAAAAATGTTGCTGATAAGAATAATGGGAGAAACAGAAAATCAGGAAAAAGAATTGCTAGGATAATTCAAATCATTTCATCTGTAAATAATGAGAATTTAATGAGGTTCATATCCAAAAAGGCTCTCACTTCTTATAGTATAAAACATTAATTTTTCACATTAATTGTCCTTTTAGTAATATTTTTAGGGCATTGTAAAGAAAATGTTTGTGTGACTCTAAGTTGTATTCATGGAATTTTTTCTCTGGTCCTAGAAAAAACAGTTAACCTGTGAACTTCTGAAAAGAACATTTCATCAAGTGTCTAATCAATTAAAAAAAAAAAAATCAAAGCTCAGGAGACTCATACCCTATTAGCAATAGGTTGGTTTTTTAACTGAAAATCTGAAACTCTGAATTCTCATGACATAGAACATGCACTTAGGATGAGCTTTGTATAATACCAAGATCTGGAGTCAGCAGAGAAATCACAAATAAGAAAGTGACATTATGGCATTGGTCCACATTATTTGGACATTGTTCTTTCAGATCAAAATAGCACAACTCTTGGGAAAAAATTAAAGCTGATCAGTGATTAAATACACAGGTAGCACCATCAGTGAAAGAATTGTTCTCTCTGCCTTAGACATCTAAATTTATTAAGATGAATTATCCACTGGAGGTACTGGGCTCTCTCCATTTACTATAGAAAAATCTCAGTAGATAAATTAAATGGTATGGTCAGCTCTTAGAAAAAGAAAATTAGGTAAATTGAGACCCACATTGGATATTGATTCATCTGTGTGAAGCATCTCCTAATGACTTATTAAATAAGTCAAAAGAAAAGTTATGTATACTTTGATACAAGGAGCTGGAACTGTATGTGCCTCTTTGTGGAATATTTCTTTCACATGTTATTTCAATGCTTTCAACTTTGAAAGTGTTTCTTTAGTTTATGTTAAACTATGTAATAGGAAAAAAATAGGGGATAGGAAAGATGGGGGAAAAAAACCTGAGAGGAAAAAAAGTACCAAGAATTATAGTGAGAAAGAAATTACATGATTTAAGATTAAAAAAAAATAAAAGGAGAAATATGAGACTGTGTAAAACTGAAAGATTGGTGGCAGGCTACTGATGCATAGCTCTGAAGAGCTCTCTTGGTTACCCGTCTCTGCTGAAAAAAGTTTATTGCCAGCACATCATTGAAAGCTGCAGTTGAGAGTGCCCCAAATGGGCACCCTTAAATGGAAGTTTGGTGTTCAAGCAAGAGCACAAGATTTATTGAAGGGGCTGAGGTAAATTAGGCAAGCGGAACACAAAACTCCCAGACTTCAGTCAACAAAAGTTTTACAGATCATGAAAATATTTTGGGTCTAGAAACCCACAAACCCAAATATAAAGTGGAATTTTTTTTTCTGACATCTTAAGAAACATCAAAAATAATCTGGACACTATCATGAAAGAAATAAGGGTCATTGTAATCAATATTTTTGTTTATATAATCCAGATATGTTCACAGTTAATAAAAAAATATCAACAAGGTTTCTGCTGACAGATATGGAATTATGTACTTAAAATAAAGTCTGGAAAACCGTGTTGGTATGTGTCAGAAAACAATAATGATTTTTATGAGTATTAAAAGGCTGAGTGTACCTGTCAAAAGTAAGAAGGTTTACAAGCAGTAAAGAACAAAAATTTAGTGTTGTGTCGCTACAAGAAAACTTTTACAGGTCAGTAATCAAAATACTCGAGAGCAATATGGGCTTAAACCACTACTGTCATAAGATAATAGAAGGGCTTGGGGTGGAAGTGACCTTAAAGCTCCAACACCCTGTCACAGCCATGATTCATCCCACTAGATCGTGCTGCTCAGGGCTCCATCCAACCCAGCCTTGAACGCTTCCAGGGACAGGACTTCCAGCTTTTCTGGGTAACCTGTTCCAGTGCCTCACCACCCTCACAGTAAAGAATTTCTTACTCATAGCCAATTTAAACCTATCAGTTTAAAGGCTTTCCCCCTCATCATTACACATTGTTGAAGTCACTCCTTCTCTTTTTCATAAGCTCTAAGTACTGGAAGGCTGTAATGAGGTGTCCCCAGAGCCTTTTATTCTCCATGCTCAAATACCTCACCTCTTCTGTGAGGGTCAAATCATCTTATTGGCCCTTTGGACTTGATTCAACAGGTCCACAGCTCTTGTACTGAGGACTCCAGACCTGGGCACAGCACCCTTGGGAGTGTCTCACAAGGACAGGGGGGAGGAGGAGAGTCACCTCCCTCAGCCTATGGACTTGCTTCTTTTAGTGCAGCCCAGGATGCAGTTGGTCTATTGGGCAGTGAGTGCACACTGTTGGCTCAGGTCTGGTTTTTTGTCCATGAGAACCTGCAACTCCTTCTCCACAGAGCTGCTCTCAAGGAGTTCTTGTCCTGGACTCTACTCATGTCTGGGATTGCCCCAGCCCTGGTGCAGGACCTTGCATTTGGACTTGATTAACTTGATGAACAGGTTCTTATGGGCTCTCGGATTTTTGGCTGTTTCTCAGACATACTGTTGCCCAAGACAGTTTAACAGAGAAGGAAGTGGAAATTTTACTATCTCAACACAACCTCAGTGCCCACAAAGACATATTTTGGCCCCACATAATTTGAAAAATAGAAACATATTATCTGTGGTTGTGCAGCAAGGTTTGCGTAAGCAGAGCTGCTGGTGGGTGAACAGGTTTCTCCGAGAAACTACCAGAAGTTTCCCGTGTCAGACAGAGCCAATGCCGGCTGGCTCCAAGATGAATCCAATTCTGGTCAAGGTTAAGTGCATCAGCAGCAGCCCATGGTGAGCCAGGCTGTGCCCCTGCAGCCCGTGGAGGTCCATGGGGAAGCAGAGATCCACCTGCAGCCTGTGGAGAGCCCCATGTCAGAGCAGGTGGATGTGCCCAAAGGAGGCTGTGACTCCATGGGCAGCCTGCACTGGAGCAGGGTTCTGAGAGGACCTGTGGGCCCATGGAGAGGGGAGCCTATGCTGGAGCAGGTTTGCTGGCAGGACTTGTGATACCACAAGGAACCCACCCTTTTTCTGAAGGGCTGCAGCCTGTGGGAGAGACCCACTGAGGAGAAGTTAATGAAGAACTGTAGCCCATAGGAGGGATTCACACTGGAGAATTTCATGGATAATCTCCTTCTTGGAGGGATCCTGGAGAAGTGGAAAATGTTCTCTCCCTGGGGAGGAAGCAGAGGCAGAAACAACATGAACTGACTGTAATGCCTTTTCCTTGCCCCTGCTTCACTTGGGCAAGGAGTTAGCCAAGAATAATGTTAAGCCCACTAAGGACTAGCAGAGGGAAGGTGTGTTTAAGATTTGGTTCTACTTCTCACTATCCTACTCTATGATATGATTTGCAACAAATTCAGTTAAGTTCCCCAAGTGGAGTCTGGTTTGACTGTGATGGTACTCAGTGAGTGATCTCTTTATGTTCTTATCTCAATCCATGAACCTTTCATCATATAGTTTTCTGTCCCTCTTGTCCAGAGGAGTGGGGAGTGATAGAGTAGCTTTCATTGGCACCTTGCATCCAGCCAACCACAAGGTCAAACCACCACAATATTATTTAAAAAATAAAAGAAGAGTTGGAAGCAAAACAAACCAGGATTTAATTTCTCATTTTATAGAGGTCTTATTAAAAGACAGAGGAAGAAATTATTGATGAACAGGACAAAAATCAACGAGATCACAATCTTGCCTGATTAAAAGGGTTGAGAGTTATGCAAAAGTGAGTTTCTGAAAAAAAACACCTCACCAGCTACACCTCTCTTTTGGGAAGAATTCCTTAATGACTCTTGAAAGGTGATTACAGGGGGATAAATTTGTATTTTCTTGAAAGTAAGGACACAGACATCACACCCTTAATGAACTCTCTTCTCTGACCAAAGTAAACATAACACAAAGAGTCTCCAGTATCAAATAGAATACATAATCTCTGAAGGCAATTACAGAAACACATTCACAAAGCAAAATGTGTCAAAGCCAGGTTGACACAGACACATTCTCCCATCTGTCACAGCAAACACTTATAAATATTGAATAATTAACACACAAAATTGAAGCAATTTTGTTTCAGGAGGCCCCAGCTTATCAGCTATATGTAGCTGTTTCTTACTTTGTGCTCATGAAAATTTGCTCATGTCTTATATTTAGTGGGTGAGGAGAATTCTCTACCTCATTACATAAATTAGCTACTGAAACTGCAGAGCCCAGACATACAACTAAACACCAATGTGGTTGGTGTCAGATGTGATTATGTTAGGGATTCATTCCACCATGTTTAAATAATAGCTGAAGGAACTCACAGTAGCCGGGAGCTTTATGGAAAACAAACTACTCTGCTAAAGCATGAGAAAGACCAAAATGCAGTAAGAAACTATCAGGGAAACTATATCTACAGGAAAAGGCAACAAAGAAGACAGAATGAGTCAAAGCACACTTTTGAGTCAAAATGGGTCTTTAATCTCATGGTTTTCTTTGTAGCTTGTGAAAGCACAAGCCATTTGAATCCTAAGTTTGGCTTCAGAAAGCAGTTTTATCACTATGTGGCTAGTGTGTATTGAGTCTAAAATCATGTCTGTTACATCCAAGGAAATGAAAAGTATTGACCATCTCCAGTACTAATATACTAATACCCAACATTGACTGGTTTAGTGTTTTCATAGTATAAATTGACTTAAAACTTGGAAGACATATTATGTTTTCTCATTGCTTTCTTTTCAAACCTAGATGAAAACAGTAGCAATGCATGATGAGTGAAAAAGAAATAGCATGTTCTAAAACTGCAAAAGTTAATATGTTTTAACTTATGTTCTAAAACTGTTGAGTTTATATAAGATCTGTTTTCCTGTTTACAGGTGTTTGAAGATCATTGACCTTAACCAGATGGTAAATGTCAGTATTGTCAGCACCGATTAAACAAGTAAAAATATATTGAACATTTCTGCAATGTACACCTGTGAAGTTTGATCTAATTTTCCTGCTTCTCCTTTAACTGTCCGCACAATTGATGTAATTTCCATAGTATATAAATAGACAATTTTCACCCTCCTTAACTAATTTCTATGAACTTGTTTTTCAGATTTTGCAGCATCAAATTTTTTCCTGAGTACCTATAAAGTTTAAATATTTCCTGGTAAGTTAATTCTTTCCTCCAAACAGATGCAGCCCCTTTTACATGAGTTTTATACTTCCCATCTGAGATGTGTTCTTTTGCAAAGAGAGAAAGTGGGAGGAGGGAAAACTGAGTTAAAAAGAGGCAGATTTATACTGGCTTTCAATAATTTTCTCTCATTTAAATCCAAATTCTATTCTCTGGTGGATTGCTTACACTTTTAATGCATTATCAGACCTCCTAACTTAAGGTTTTTTGGTTCTACATGATCTAGAAGAGCAATTGATACATATTGTCATCACCTACAGTAATTCCTGGAATTATAGCTCTTTTAGTCGTAAGTGACCTTTATGATCAGACAGTTTAGCATTTTAGATAATAAGGCCCATATGATGTCAAATAACAAGGCATATCTCTACCTCAATAGTTCTCAGTCCAAAGACAATAACAATGAATGGTCTATTTTAAAATGAACTGAATACATGAGTTATCTGGGACTCATGGTGTGGTTCATTATTGGTTTCCTTTTCTTTGATTCATGATTCCTACACAAAGTGTTCAACATCACAGAATTTATTGCTCTAACCTTGAAACTGTTAATGCAGACACCTGCTGTCTTTGCTTGCAGAATAAATTTGGGATAAAGGAATAATTAGGCATGGAACAATTAAGTGCTTTTGTGAGTCTTAGCTTTTGGAAGATAAATTCTGCCTCTCAGGCAGGAGAACTAACACCTCAAAAAATAACATTCTTAGAATCCAGTCAGATCTTTACTGAAGACCTGAGGAGTAGGTAGAGATTTGAAACCCAAATGTGTGAATGAAACAATGGTGCATATAGAAGGGATATAGTTATGTTAGGAACTGGGACATTCTCTGAAGAAGGAAATTGCACAAGCAGCATAGCCTGAAATATGATCATAATGGAATCAGGTAATGAAAATGGAAAGTGTTGTAGACTAACATTTAGAATAAGAAGGGAGAAACTGGGAGAAAGTTAAGATGTACAGAAATACACTTGGCTTGAAGTGACATAACTGCTTGTGTCCTATCTCTGGGGACAAGAACATGAAGGATACAAAAACTGCTACTGCAGTAGCATTTACTGCAAGTACATGTAGCTTGTGAATGTTCAAATTCATGAGAGGCTAATACATAAAGAGAGAGGAAGAATACAAAAAGAACAGTCCAAAAAGAATGAAATTTACCAACAGATGTAAGACTCTAAAGTTGTTTTTTTTTTTTTTAAATCAAAGCCCGAGAAAATTTATCATACAATTCAAGAAGAAAATAAAATGGTCCAGACACCCTAACCCTAACAGCAGACAGAAAGTTAGAAAAACTGCCACATGAAAAAGAATGACTTTTATGAAATGCAATGTTTGTTTGAATGAAAAGAGGAAAGGAAATTAGAGGGATTGAAAAAGACTTTGAAGTATCAACAAAGAACTCTCAAACTGATTTAAAACACCCTTCATATCCACTATCGCTCTTGGTAACTTCATCTCTGCCTATGGTTGGTAAAAAGCTACAGAGATTCTAGTGGCCTATTAAAACTAAATAGGTGATTTTTGAAGAAAGTCTCTAACTTTTCTTCTGAATTTAGACAAAAAGGCAGCTGGTGCTTTTGTCAAAATATGCTACCCACAGTGAAGAGTTGTATTCTTTTCAGTATCTAGTCTTTAGCATAGAAGTGGTACCAAATCCAGTCATCAATTCCATTCTGCCATAGCCTACTAGAAACCAGAAGTGGTTTGCACAGGACAGCTGAAACACTGTTACATGTGACTTCTCTTTTCCTACCCAGCTGTGCAAACAGGTGTTCTTCCTTTGCAGAATTTAAGCAGATCAGTGGAAAAGAAACATGAAATAAATTAATCTAACACTTAAATTTTTCCAGTCAATTGTGGATAAGTATAAGGGTCTTTATGAACACTGGGGTTAATGTTTAGTTCCAAATGAAGATTTTATTATGAAAAAAAAATCTGATTAGATATTTCTTCCCTCATTTTAGGTAGGGAAGGAAGGGATGAGCAAAACATTTGGGGGAATGGGGGAATGCTGTACTGGTAAAAGATGAGCACTCTTCCTATGTGCTCTGGTTTATGCACCTCTTTTCGATCAGGCATTCTGTACCACACCTGCTATGACTTTGTGATATAATCTGTCTTGTACTCTTTTGCTAAGGTAAGGTTCCTTCACTAATCCACCAGATCAGTATCTTTCTTTTTCTACAGGAGACAGGACTAGAAACGATCTTAGGTTATCAAGTCCAGGACCCTGCTATCATAGGGAACCACATCATCTAATCCCTTCTTTTAACTTATCTATTTCCATTTTAGCTAGTGTTTTGCTGCACTCATACTACTAGAAATATGTTCCAGAACCAGGTTACTCCACTTAAAACTTTTGGTTATTTGAAATGAAATGTCTTTATTAATTATATGAACTCATAAATACATATTTGTGAACGTGGATGAAATTAGCAAATTGAGCTAATCCTAATACCCTAATAACCCTAATCCCCATGATAAAGAATGACATACATACAATATGAGTATGGTATCTTAAAAGCCCACAACACAATAATAACTTCAGTGAAATAGTAAAATTAAGATCAGCTTTACAATCTCATTTTGAAAATCCATTTAATCTAGTCTTCTTGCAGGATATATTAGTCAGGGATCTCTTTGGTTTATGTTTCATATACAATAGGCAATGATGTGTTAACTTTTGGAGCTTCTTTTCAGGTATAGAAAGAGTTTCAGTAAGAAGGCTCCTTTTAAGGCTCATTAGGAATATATTTTTGTTGGTGCAACTTACTTAACACTCCTTCTTAAACATTAGGTGAGGCGTTGGTTAAGCCAGTAAAATTTACCTTTTTAAACTAGAAAAGCAAAAGGAAATTTTTAGTATAAACACTGATGCAGAGAAATCTTAGGCCTATTCCTTTCCCTTCTCCCCAGGCTTTAGAGCTACTCATTTTTAACAATATCTAATGTTGAGTTCAGCTCAGAGACTGGATGAAAAAAAAGTAGATACTGAGTACATCATGGTAGGCTGAAAAAGCCTATTTTAGTCAAAGCATGATGGCACAAGACTGTGGAAGTCTGGGCTACTCTGTGACTCACTCTGAGGAGTGGACAAGGGCTGTGCAGAAGCGCTTCACCAGTCATTTTTCAGTGCTGTGGCATACAATCAGTTTTTGATTACCCAGGCTGAGAGTTCCTGAAGAGGAAAAGCTATCACATTCAGAAATTATTTCCCTAAATGTTAGCCAAAGCAGGACTCAGTACTTCTCAGTAAAACTGTAATTTCTACCTATGTCAAAAAACCCCACACTTTGAAATGTGTCCACAGGAGGAGGAGAAGGGCAGAAAATCTTCAGAAATACTTTACTTTTATTTTATATTTCTCTAAAGCTAATAGAAGACTTCAGAATCACAAATGTTATTAAAGAACATCCATATCTTTCAGAACATAGTGATACAAAAAAAACCTGTTGGTGCAATGCCTAATATAATTTTCTGTGGTCATTTGCTGAAGGTTTTAAGACTCCAAAGAGCTCAAATATTTAGAAAATTTCAAAAATGAAGACATTTTTTCATAAGATATGATGTCTATTATTTCTAAGTTTTATAACTTTCAGGCTTTTTTGGAAGCTAAACTGGAGTTCTTCCAACAATATGTGTTTTGGGGCAACTGTCCCATGCCCATTATTTCATAAATAACTTGAATTAATCAGGTGTCTACTGGATGTATCATAATGGGCTTCCACATATTAATAGAATTTTTTAATTTTTTAAAATTTTTTTAAATGTCTGATTTTATGAAAAAAAAAAAACCCTAAAATTATATACCAGCAGTTCTAAAAAAAATTATAGACTGATGTGTGTGAAAAGAATATTATTTAGTAAGGGTAACGTTGTCAAGGAAGCACAGTTTTCACTTTCTAAGGCATAGCACTGCTTTAAGTAATGAAATGTTTAAAAGGCAATATTAATGACACCTTAAAAAACTTACTTTGTAGCTGTGCATTTTCTAAACCTGCTACTTAATCATTAAATGATATGACTAATATCTAATCAATTCACTGAAAGACTGATAGAGTAAGCTTATTTAAAATAATACCACTGTTTCAACATATTAGGAGAAACAAGCTCTACTAGCAAATTAGTTCATGCAGCAATCATTAAGAGCCTTTCCTCTTCTTTCTTACAAAAGTACTGTCTCTATTATCACTGTTGCTGCATACAGAATCACTGTATTGCTCGATGGACTTATGTTCAGGAATTCTATTTATTTTTCTGCACTGGTGTGATCACTTTGGCATTTTTTTATCTTACTCATGAGTGCTATCTATGTCTCTTTTCCTCTGCACTGTGCTGTGTTTCTTTGTTAAGGAGTTATGTGTTGCAGATTTTTTCCCCTGGTACAATGTGCTGGTGAAAATCAGAATAGGTAACTATAATTAATGTAGGACAAGTACAATGTCTTATGATTTCATATTACACTAATGTTTCAGGCAATTAAATAACTGTAGGCTTTTGTTCATTTTCATAAACATCAATATCTTGATTTTCTATAACATCTAATTTTCTATAAGTATATTTATCCCCAATTCTCACATATGCTTATCTTGAATCTTCTCATCTCAGGGATCTGATATTTAAAAACACTTTTTTCTAACTTCAAGACTTCAGAGATTCCACTAACACTTTATAGACAACACCAATTCAACTGTTTTTAAATAACAGGTAATTTAATTAAAACTAAAAATGACATCTTTTTCTGTAATCTTTATCAGGATGAATCTCTTTCAGGCAAGAGCCATTAATAATTTCATGTTAGGATAATGCTTGTCAGAAGGATACAAGCTCATATTAACATGCAGTGGTAAGATAAGTATTCAAAGAGCATCTGTTATCACCTGATAACCTGCACAAGAAATTTGATGCATGGAAGAAACAAAAGAAATGGAATAGGGCAGAGAGAAGCACAAGGAGACAGTGAGTAACATGTGCAAACTAACCCAATCCTACTTTCCCTTCTGAAGTGTTAATAAATAATTCCAAAATTAATTTCTTGCATGAGTTTTACACATTGCCCTTGTGGTAGTTTCGTTCACATGTGGTGCTTATTCTGCATTGCTTACATGGTAATCAAATAACCCACAATCAGTTGTTAGTCATCCTTACTGCACCACTGTGGCCTATTATAGCTTTGTCACCAAACATTGGACAGCATTAGAATGTTATTTAGTCACTAAGAAAAAGTTCATGGTGCTTATTTAATTGACAGCTTAAAGCATAAATTTTGTATAGCTGGCTGCTACATACATATAAAAGACCAAACTTATATTTCATTTCACACTACTGCCTTTGAATTTATTGGTTTCCTTTGTTGTCCTTGGGGAACCACTTTGAATGCAAGAAACTACAGTTATAATAGTTAGAAAGAAATCAGTAGTTACAGGGGAGGTGATCAAACAGTAAATAAAATAACCATTTATAGCTATTCTAGCAGTTTGCCTTTATGTGTGCTTGGAATTGCATCTCAATAAAGCACAAGCTAAGACTTAAAAACACACAATTTCAAAGGTAACATGCAAAACAACTTGACTCTTTTGCCAGATTCCACCCTGAGGGTAATGGCATGCTTCAAAATATCGCTTGGCTAGGCTTTTATTTCTGGCAAAAAATATCTTCCAGGAAATTGTTCTGTTCTGCAGCATAGCAGCACTAATTTATAATCTGTGCTTCAGCAGCAAGAGGCTTTCTGTCTTTCCCTCTCCCATTTAACATTTATATTTACTTTATACCCTCCCCACTTTTATTCTAGTTTCTGTAGCAACTGCATTTTTAAAGAGAACTATAAGAAAAAATGAAGCTTAAAGAAAGGACTGGAAAAGTAGCACCAGACGAAAAGTTTTTCCATGTGTGTGCTGATGACCTATGGGATACAATCATACAATGCTGAGCTCATACACTCTATTTTCTACTCAGAGACCTCTTGGCAGCTTGCACAGAACAGAAAGTGACTGATTTGATTTCATAGATGGGAAGGAAGGATGGAAGCAGAAGTGAAAAAAAAAATTACATACAAGGTGTATATGAGATTAGCACAAAAAGAAAGCAGATCTCTTCATTTTCATATGTTCTAGACCAATGTGTCTCTGCACATTATCTCTGCAGTTTTCCTTACAACGCATCAGTTACTTACAGAATCCCAACAGTTCAGCAGAACAGTGGTAATCCACTAGCAAGGGTGAAAGCTATGGTAAGGATAATCTGTTCTCAAGGAATTGGAATTAGAGCCATAATTCAGTACATGTACACTATTAAACACCTCAACTTGGCAATTATTTTTGGTCTTGTCAGCCTCACTCGATTGAAAGCAGCTGGTGACTTCTCCACATACAGTTAATGTGTCATTCATTTTTTGAGTGTCCCTTTGCTCCCTAACCACTGCATTGTCACACATGCTCACTCTTCATTGTCACATGCAATACCATCATCATGATTTTTTTTCAGGGTATTGTCATGAAAAATACAGCTCATCCCCAAGACCAAAGAAGTGATTGTGTGTAAAGTACACATTACCTAATCTGTAGCAAGGAGGAATCTAGGGTCACATAGACATTTGCCTCCTCAAGGAAGCAGTAGAAGCAATTTATGCTCCTGAGCAGCATTTTCTTCCTTATCAGCATAGCTCTTGCTGTTCCTCCTTTTTTTTTTCCACCCTTGTTACAGTTTATTTTACTGCTATTGTATTGTTTGAAAGAGAACTAGTGCACAATTTACACCAAAGAAAGTAAAAAGCAAAAGTAATTTGAGATGTTTCAGTAGATTAATTACTTTTTCATAACCCATTTTATCCAACTAATTACAACTCATCACTTATGGATTTGAAAATATTACAAATCCACTCATTCAGAATTATGATCAGATTCAGGTTTTCTCACAGTGCTGTATCTGTTATTCCTGATAGAGAAAATCAAGCTTCTGTTATTGACATAATTGTGTTTTATTACCTGATTTTGTCCCCTTTTTTCAGATCTAAGCTCCCCTCCATGTTCTCCCTTATGTTATCCTATTAACATTCTGCAGGAAATACAGTCTTCATTACTGCAGATAGCAAAAATTTATCTTGATATTACATGAGTTGTCACCTGGGAATTTTAGTATGATCTAATTTGGAGATTCTGGGAAGCAGCTTGTTCAATTCTCATCTTCCCTTGTTTTTGTTATTGGCAGTACATCTGCAAACTGAGAGCTATTTCTGTCCTTTTGTCTTGGATGATTCTGGCCACTACAATGCTAAAGGCACTTGTTTACAAGGTGGTGAGAACAGGAGCACAAACCCATTTTGATAGATGATCCAGGTTGCTCTTCAGACTTCCCTGATTTTATTGATTCACTAAACAGAAAGACTAATTCAAGTTTATGTTCTGTGTATTTGCTCTGGTCTCTCTGGAATTCTTCACCTTCCCCCAAGACTAAACAAAATAATTTTGTCTTTTTATCTATCAGCACAGTGACAGCGAAGTAACCATCAACTAATCAATTTTATTGCAAAATTAATTTTTGTTCTAAACAAACTTCACCATATTTTGTTGACACAATTAAATGATTTGAGTGTTATGCCATATATCTAGCATGCACCCTTGGGAGCAGGTAGAAGCTACAGCAGAAATCATGACATACGTGCCTCTGCATCAAATTAAATATTTTTCCTTTAATCCTAACACCAGCAGCTGTTAGACACTGTGGCTTACTGCATATAGCCTATATAATGAGACAGATGCAGGCAGTTCAAGCTCCTCTGCTGAATACTGAATAAAGCCCATCTCTCCGAGGCCACTAAGTCTTATTGCTGTTAAAATAGTCCTTCCAGGCAAGCAAATACATGTGGCATTTCCTAAGGATGAAAAACAGCACTGTGTTTTTTAGTATTAGGGGAACAAAAAAATAAAGAGACTTGGCAAATAAAATATAGGAAACTTTCACAGAATTTGGTATAAAAATCACTTCTTTTTGTCATCTTTGCAATAGCGACAAATTCTTAGTAAGCCCAAAATTGGAGGCGGCTATTCCTAACTGTTGATACAATGTCCTGGAAAAAGGAATTTACTGATTGTGCAAAAGAACAGAACACTCTGCAGGTGGATGATACAGCTAATTGACCCTTCGTATTAAGAAAGAGCAGAGGTAATCTGTTTCCAGCTCCATTTTATTTATCTCCTGTTCCATTGCTTAGCAGGCTGCAAGACTAAGGGCACTCCTTTCATGCTATCTGACAATGTGAAGACAGCTTTTCCATGTTTGAACAATAAAATCCTGTTCAAAGGACTACAGGACCACCAATTAAAATTCTCCAGTGAAAGTAATCTGAAAATATGATCTATAACTGAGAACAGAAAAAGCTGAAGCAGATCACTGCTTGAAGCAATGTGCTGATTACTTCTTACTGCAGCGACTGCTGTTGGATTTTATTACAAGTGTGGAAAGGGGCTTTTGACTGTGGTTGGGTTTCATGTATTAAAACACATTAGTCTAAATCAGGAGAATATTATAATTATGGTTTTGGGGGTTTTTTGAGCAGCGTGAAAGTTAGTTGGGGCACTATAACTGAACTTGCTTGTGCTTGGAGGGCCAAACCTTCTCCCTGCTGTGTAGCCAAAGTAAACAAGTTGTTCAATAGAGTTTGAGGACGGACTGAATGCATTTCCATAGGCCATAGTTTAACTATAAAACCAGAGTATAACTGCTGTGTTATATTTGTGGTATCTCCTGCAACTCTTGTGCTTGTACCTGAGATATAAGAATTATTCTGACATGCTTATATACAAAACTGTCATAACTTTTTATCCTTCCCATCCCTTTTTCATACACTAACAAAATATAAAGATAACAACTTTAAGTTTACCAAGTCAGCCCTTGCTCTTAGTGTCCCACACATACAATTTTAATACTTGTTTCAAAGATTCCCTTCACAGAAATCAATACCAAAAATATATACCTAGTGTTGGTTATAGGGAATTTAAACATTTACTATTGCTGTACCTGCTGCTAGTTTATATGTTTTGTATTAAAATGGCACTGTCTTGCCTTAGATATAAAAAGTCCCATGCAAAGAAATCATCTTGCTTTACAATAAGTATTAAGTGTGTCCAAAACCTTGTTATGCTGGTGAGATTTTGAATAAAATGGACATATTTAGCTAAATATTACCAAAATCAATTTAGATCTGAAGTGTGGTTGTATAAGTGTGAGTTTTCAAGTGTGTCTGAGTTCCTAGAGCATTTTGGGAGATCTGTGTCTCCCAACATGAAACTTCACACTACTGTGTGAAGTGGGACAGGGTGAGCAGAGCTGGTTTTGAAGAAATGTTTTGTGTACAACAACATCACAAATGTCATGTTTTCACACATTCAGTATGGTATGAGATGTATGTATTTTTTTACTTCCCAGTTTAGGTCCTAAATCTTAGTTGGGAGGGACAATTAATTTCCAAACTGCCAGCACTGAAGCTCTAATAGGGAGACATTTTTATCTTCCCATGTATTAAATCAGTGGAACCTGTTTTATATTAGAATATTTAAACTAGGACTAATCCTGATCTCATAAGAAATGTGGTTAGATTCTACTGAGTTTGCTATAGGCATTTCAGTCCCTTTCAAGAACACACAAACTTCAGTCCAAGAACAGTGAATAGGCATGCATGACCTTATATCCAAATTCAAAATGCAATAAAAACCACAGAATACCTCCCCAGCTACAACCAGCTTTCTTGGACCCCTCTGTTGTACCTGGCTTTTCCTATGAATTTAGCAGATCCCAGAAGAGGAAAAGACAGCTCTCCTGGTCTCCAGGGTTCCCTCCAGGGCTGTATTCCTCGGTACTCTCTCAAGCAGGTCCCTGAAGAGGTCTAGGTCTGCTCTCCTGAAGTGCAGGGTAGAGAGCTTACTGTGCACCCACCTCACTGCCCTAAGGCCCTCCAACCCCAGCATTTCATGGTCACTGCAGCCAAGGCTGCCATCAGAGCAGTACACATAATAACTCTCAGGTGTTAAACTTCAGCATGTCTTGCCAGTATCCTTTTGTCTCCCGTAGAAGCACAGATTAATAAACAATTTTTTCAGCATTTTCCGCTTCTATTTGTACACGTACATTTGGTTTAGTGAGATTGTGCTATAGTGAAGGACATTTTTTTGAAGGTATCATGATCCAGATTTAATTCTGGACCGTAAGTTATGGTCCTAATAGTAATATAATTGCTGTACTAAGTACTCTAAGCTAGGTTTTTGAGGAATCTCAATGTACAAGGAACCTACAGCATCCCCTTGTTTCTCTCACTCTGGTCACTCTTGTGAGATCCCACCAGGAGTGTTGCATCCAGCTCTGGTCTCCTGAGCACAAGAAGGACATGGAATAAGTGGAGCAGGTCCAGAGAAGGGCCGTGAAGGCACCTCATGTGCTGGTGCTGGAGCACCTCCTCTCCAAAGTCAGGCTGAGAAGGTTCAAACTGGAGACCAGAAAGTTGCATGGAAGCCTCACGCCTGCAGATGCAAAGTAGTGAATGAATTCCTTCTTTCTTTTATTTCCACCTAAATTTTTCTTCACCCATTAAAATGTCTTTATCTGCACACCTTAGTTTCACCCTTCTGATTTCCACCCCCTGCCCCACTGCAGGGGAATGAGCAACTGTAGGAGACTGATTTGCCACCAGGGATTAGCCCACAAAGTCAAGAGTCAAGAGATGGATGCATATTTCACAAATGGAGTTGTTAGTTTGTTTTCTTTTTATGGGTGAAATTCCACTGCACTTTTCAGTACAGAACATCATAGTTCTGCAGAAATAGGCTTCTTAGTTAATCCTTAGCTGTTTGAAAAAGTACCAGATTTCCATCACCATTGTGAAAAACTTATTTTTCCTTTAAGAGTCTGTTAGTAGAGCCTACTGCAGAAAGTTCTCACCTTGTAAATTACTGTATTTCTGTAAGTAAACATATTAGGCTATTTGGCTAGCTGTTGTGTATTAATTTAGCCACATAAAGCAGAGTTAAAGTGTTTATTACCTCTGGAAAGAGAAAGAAAAGTGGCAAATGGGATCTATTGTATCCTTTGTATAGTTTATGCTTTGCATTTTCACGGTAATAATTCAATCCTGGCCAGTTTGAGACTCAGTAATTATTTCTTAGATTGTTACAATAAACTCAAGGACTGCACCACCCACATACACTTGAAATTAATCATATGAGTTGCAATTTTGCGTTTTAAGTATTCAATGAGTATCCAATGAATATATGATTTTATTGCAACCTTGTTTTGTCTTCCTTTTTATGCAAATCATAAAAGTAAAAGTGAAGCAACAGCTAATTCAGGAAGATACTACTTAATGTAGCTCTAAGACACCATTACTTGAGGAACAGGAATTGAAGAACACTACATTAATCTAGTTTGGGGTAAATTATCTCATACAGGCAGCTGGTATTGCAAAACACTGAAGAAAGACAAAACCAACCAAACAAAAATCAATGAAGCTAAATACTTCGGCTGAATCATAAAGAGGGGTAAACACTCTGAAAGAGTGGGAAGAATGCTTGTAAGGGTCACATGGGGAATGACTGTATTAGAAAATAAAGGAATGACATTTTGAAATCAAAATTTAGGATTAAAATAGTACGCATCACCTTCCAAGACAAAAAAGTTTCACTTTCAGGTACTGAAGCAGAATGAAGAAGATCTCAATGCAAAGGAATGAGAGAGGAAGAACCATAAAACTGTATTCAAAAGCCTGAGAGTTTTAGAATCTGTCTTGATTTGAAAACCATTGAATAAAAACTACAGGGACATACAATTTTTGCGGATTAGAGGAAACTTTTTTTTTATTCAGAAATTTGTCTTTGTTCCACAAGCACAATAAGGCTGTAGCTTTCTGGAGTTCTAGACTGCTTCATTCTAGAGGTAAAACTCAGGAGAATTTTACAAGTAAGCATGAAATAACAAAAAAACAAAAACAAAAAACAAACAAACAAACACAATTCATTTAAGAGATTCTTTCCATTTGCAAGAAACATGATAGACTTCTTTTGAATTTTTCTCCAAAGCAAAGGAATAGATTTCATTAAATCTTTGACTACCTATTTGACTTACTAGCAAGATTTTTTTCCTGTTTGTTTTACCTATTTCACAGCTCGTTTACAGTCTATTCATCTCTTCTTTATACCAAATTCTTAGGAATTTAAATAAAATTATTCCAACTCTAACATTCTAATTCTTTAGATTCCTAAAAACCCCCACAAAGTCAGATTTGAAGACAATAAACTAAACTTCAGGACACTGATTTTGTGATGATCAAAAGGTAAATAACCAAAACTATCACTGTTTTTCCCATATTTAAATTTATATATATAAAGAATAAATATCTTTTCAACCTATGTAATAAATTAATAAATAATCTCCAAATATCACAGCTAGTATGAAGCCTACTTCAAGTTTCTGGATAATTTCTATATCTAGATCCATAGGTATTTGAGATACTTACATTCCAGTCAATTAGATCATCCTAGGAGTTTTTAAAAATGTCAGTCATCATCCCTCTGATTTTGTTTGCCATTCTTAAGCTGAAGAATGGCAATAACAAAAAATACCCTTAATACCTTTTCTGGGGATGTTTACTTACTGGCAGCAACACCATCAGTGTTGGTTCAGCATTTGCCTTGACAGCACATCTTATGTTTCTGGGCTTGGAACATGCAGATAGTTCTAAACTGGATGCATACAACAGCAGAAGGGCCCATTTGAACTCTTCCTTTTCCCAGGGACATATCATTTTGTATTTTCTAAAATCTGGTCTTCAATATTACAAATTAATACGTTTAATGTTAATCCTGCTTTGAGCAGGATGTTGAACCTGATATCCTGAGGCCCATCTAATCTGCAAGTGTGAAATCAGGATCAGAAGGGCCCCATATTCTCTATTTGCAAATATTTAGAACTATTGAGGCATGCTAGATATAGTTCCAATACTGCTTACATTTCAATTATTTTTAATACATGCTGTTTTACTCCTTGAATAATTCATACCTCCAAAAATTTAGAGTAGCACATATTACTGTCAATTTGTCTGCATATTTCATTGCTCTTCAAAACAAAACCATGTAATTCCTGATTCTACATCCTATCCTGATTTTTCCTTCGATTACAAGGGAAAAGATTTCATTTATGTTGTTGAAAAAGACATCAGAATCAAATTTGTTATTTGTAAAGCATAGTGACATGTGAAAAGAGAATATTAATCCCTAGCCTTGACATGACTGAAATTCTTTTTTGGATTACACAAAAATTTCACAATAACCATTTTATAACCTGTATTATTTACAAAATACCCATGAATTTTTAACAAGAATATGAATAGAGATTATTTCCAAGGATGTTATGGCCAAATTGCCCATGTACAGTAAAAAAAGTGAATAACATGGAAGTGAACAGTATTACTGCCTTATGAAAGCACATTTTTTGCAAGAATGGGAGGAAAAAACAGTTCATATTCTTAAAGACTAATAAGTGAGCCCAACAGATATTACCTTAAATCCCACTGTTGCCCTTTGCAAAAGAAACAGACTGCAAAACTGGTGCCAGTATGAAGAGGTCAGCTTAGTGGAGGACTTTAGAGTGGCTCAATCCTGCCTGTTGGTATGGGAGAGAGACAGACTCTTCACTGCCTTTCCCCAAAGACTCATCTCAAATATTTTGTTCTTGCTCATATATACTATATACTCTACAGTAAGGACACCTTTTCCTGTCCTTCCTTCAGAACACCAGGTCTAAAAACACAAAATAAATACCCTCTCTCAGTAGGAGTTGCCCTTTTCAGGATGACCCAAGGACTGAGCATACACATCATGGAACAGGAGGACTAACAGAAAATTGTTATAGCAGTCTCATAGAGAGCTTCAGGTTTCCAAAATTGTTCCAGGGGATGATTATCATCTTTGAGAATTTCCTCTCATTAGACGCAACCCTTCGGCAAACTCTTCCTGTAGTGAAGACTGTTTTTCAAACCTCAGGGTAGGAACAGTTTTTTTTCATTCCCTCCCCCAGGGAATTTACTGCTCATGAAAGTGCTGGCTCAACAGTCCTGAGGTTGAAGTTGTTATCTACAACATTAATGAATAATGCAACATAGCCTCTAAAACTGTTTCTGTGAAATGAATGGGGTTATTTGGGTCATACCAGAATTGCTAAGCAAATTATATTTTTTTATAGGAAATGTTCTTTCTATAGTGAATGCTACTAGATAGTATAGTAGGAAAATATATTAATTTGAATTTTTCTACACATATATATCTCTAAGAACAACTTAGTTTCTGTATGATTTAGAAAATACATTGCGAGACAGTGAATTTGTGACTGTTTCTGAAAGTCAGATTGATATTAAAAGCACAGAAATAAAGAAAAATAGAGGGTTTTTTGTTTGTTGTTGGCTTTTGGGATGGAGGTTATCTAGAGTGGAACAACGCAAGGGCTGTAATGCAAATACATTCTGCAGATACAAACTCAAACAAAAAAATTGGTGCAGTTGCTATGATATAGTGTAGCAATGTATATGCATTTCTAGAATATAAGCTGATATTCCCAAAAGGTCTTTTAACTAAGCAACTCAAGAAAACCTTGGTTCAATATTTTTCATGTTAGGGTTATACAAAAAATATTTACAGGGCTAAAAAAAAAAGGAAGAATGACAATTTGGTGAAGTAGAAAATATTGCATTTTTTTCTGATGGCAATTATGTTGAAAATTGATATTCCTTACTTTCAAAAATTCTGGAATCAAGATTCAAATCTCACCTTAACTAAAATCTACATCTTAACTGTGCTCTTTGTCTTTAGCACAATTGAAAGCACATAGCTTGCATTTTACAGTTATGTTCCTACTCATTTTTTGACAAAAGCAGGGTGTTCTAAAGAATGAGAAAACAAAATGTTATTTTTTGGTAAAAATGCATGCATGGCAATAGAATATATTTCATACAAAGTCAGAAAAATTTAAATTCCAGTAAAATATTTTTTATGCTAAAATGCTAAATAAATGCTAAATATTTTTAATGCTAAAATAAGCATTATCAGTTTATTTTAAAATTTGACAGACATCAAAACCCTGAAGGGGTTAAAGGGGAATGGCGGGGAGAGAAACAATACTCTGATTTCAAACTAAGGAAAAATATTTTTACTCTAAAGAGAGATATCAGGACAAAAAGTATTTAATAACCAGTACCATGACAAAATAAGGACTTAGATAGTTTCATTTGCTTTATGTGATTCGTGAGAAAATAGTTTCAGAAAGGTCATGTCTCCTGCTCTTCTTTCAAGAAGAAAAGCAGGAATAAAACCACATATTACTTTCCTTGTTGCCCTCTATATGTTATTTTCTAGCTAACAGTCTTCAAGTATCATAGATAACTTTAAGGATAGGAAAAAATTACAGCTTCAGCTAATAATAATAATAATCAAGTAATGATTTCAAACACAGATCAAGGTGTCTATCAGCCCCTTTCTATTCTTGTATTCTTTACAAGTAAGTAGCCTTTGAAACTCACTCATGATATTCATATCTAGTAGGAACATAACATCTTACTGCTCCCAGTATTGATTAATATTTTAAGATGTAGAAGATGCGGTCCAGAAAATTAATTTCATCCAACATCAGATATTACAGCTGTGTGAGAAACACACTTGGGATTTCCATCTTTGTGCTGTAAACTATTCCATGGTCCCTGACTTATCTGCCCAAAGATCACAAATAAGGTAGCTTCATTTCAGTTGTAATGCAGTTCTGCTCCACTCAACCCCTCAACACTCAGAGGGCAGTTCATAGCAAGCTGGTGCCTCAGTTTTAGAGACAATCTACCTTTTGTTTTGGCATCACTGAGAAAACTGAAGGCTAATACCTCAAATCAGCCTAAGCATGTTTTCTCCTCTGTTTTGCCACAAAGCTTCTCTTGGTCATCTCAAGCTTTACACTCACTTTTAACAACTCCTTGGATGAACAGCTGCTCTCCATCCATTCACCTTCCTCTCAAATATCAAAGACAACTGAGGAAACTGTACTGCAGTAGAAACAAAGACTAACTATATCAAACTGTAGTGTAAATCAAGGCTTCTCTCTACCTAATAAAGTATGGCTCATGTCCAGGTATTGTATTTATTCCAAGTACTCTCTCAATCTGAAGCCCAGGAACAAACAAAGTAATCTGTTTAGCTCTTTCCAGAGTAACAGGATGGTTACAATGTCAACAGAAAAATATAACACTGATGTTTTCATAGACATGAAAAAACATATGCTGGGACTAGAGGTCTGCAAAGGCTACGATCAGATTTCCACACACTTTCATATCTTGCAGCTTGAATAAAATAGTTTCTAGTATATGAGTACCCCTTACCAAATGAAACTCATACATTCCAAGCTTTTTGCTAAAGTCCCTTTCTAGTAACATCAGGGGGACAGAATCCTTCAGGTGAGGAAGAATTTCTTGCACTTGGAATTCCAAAATGGAGAAGAAAGTTGTTGGTGTACCTTATACCTCTGTGATTGCCAAGGGTAACATAGGTGTGACACTTTGAAAAGATATTTTTTGAGAAAGCTCTGCTAATTGAACCCAGTAGAGGCTCCTCCCAAGCAGGTTCAGTAATGATGACTGAATGTGGACTTCCCTCTCCTATATACACGTACACTCAAGCCTTTTAATCAGCAAACATGCCTCTGCAAATAAAAAAAAGTATTGACCCAAATGGTCAGTGATTTCAGGGAAGACTAGGACATACAGGCTCCCTTCATTTGGATTAGCTGTTGAAGGATGCTTGTAAATTAATGAAGTGCAACAAAAAATGTTCTGCTAGCCAACCCAGTAGCAAACTACTTTACATTCATGCCAGGAGATTGTCCTTTGTCATCTGTTTATGATGTCTGCTGCCAAGAAAGTCTGTAAGCTGCCTGTTTTAAGAGTGGCAACTGTCAGCCTTGACTGTAATTATGGGTTTTCCAGACAGCTGTGATGGTATTTAGATGTTGGCATGATGAAATGAGCTGAAATGGGATGCGGATAGAGAATAAGCTGGCATACCAATGTCATGCACCTGTGAGCATCTTAACAACATCAAAACTTATATGGCTGCTGAATCTAGTGCTCAATAGAGTTTCACTTTGAATGAGGTTTTTGGGATCAATCAGATATCAAAACTATACCTAAGTTCTTGAACAGTCAAACACATCTTCTCAATTCTATTTTAACTTGAGGACACACTTAATGATGTATAAAAACTTGAAACTGGAAGCTCACAAAATATCTGAGCTAACAAGACTCACGCAGCTGCTCAAGGTCACTAAATATTCTTACCTGGCAAAAGTGATGATCATATCTCAAACTCCAACTTGAAAGTCAAAGTTTTAACAAGGCATCATATATTAAAATTTGTATTTAACAATGTGTATGCCATACACAACATGGACTGAAAACCACCATCATCCTGTACTCATGTACTTGTATCTGTTAGGAGACAAGGAAATGTGTTGGCAAAAATGTTGATTGATTGCAGATGACCAGAATATATCTGTCCTTAGGGAAGCATGGACATCTAGGGAAAGCTAGCTAAATACCCATAATATGCTTATAGTAAACTTATCCTTTTTAATATCCCCTGCAATGAAAACTCAAATGAAATAAAGATGCATCACTAATCCCTCTTGCTGTAAGCAGACAACTGAATGAGTAGCTCTAGACAGGACAGATAGCAAGGTGTTTCCAAAAAAGAAAAGCAAGTGAAAATGCTGCACAAGCTGTGAACTTGAAAACTGGAGTATGCAAAAACTTATCACATAGCTGATTCTTGTAACAACGCATAATTTGACATAATTTCAATTTATTATCCATCTGACATATCTATTGTGTCCTTCCTTATTAAATTCTGCTCTACTTGGAACAAAAGCTGCCTCTTTGACCTATAATGACATTTCAAAGGCTGAAGAATAATTATTGAAATAAAAGCCTTATAATGACTATCTAATACCTTCCCACACAGAAGCTTTCTTGTGCAGAAAATGCTTCCACTGTTGGTGGTCTACTTTTTAATATTTTTGTTGTTAATTTGCCCTCCCCCTTCAAATGCATAGGCATGAACATGAAATGCACTGCCACAAGTTCTGTAACTGTACTGCATTATACAAACACAGTAGATACAAGTTGCATGAAACTCAGTTACATTTTTACAGTCAAATAAATAAGTGAACACTCAAGTCGAAGTCTTCCAAAAATATGAAGACATGGTTGAGGGGAAAAAAAAGTGTTCTTAGATCGCACATATTTGTGTAGGGTGCAAGAACCATGTCTACCAAATCTGAATTGAATTACACTCACTATTCAGACTTCAAGATAGTAATAATTCAATATCAAAAGAAAAATTTTACTTCAGTCAGTTCCACAAGAAATTATGTGAAAGTTTGGAGAAGCTAGCGGAGAACAAAAACTGGATATGAATGTCTCCTTTTAAAAAAATATGCTAAATACTATGTAATGTAAACCAGCAAAATCTGCATTTTGAAATTGATGGTCATTAGTAATTTTTAGTATTATGTTTCTTACTCACTGAAACCTCACTGAAACCCTCACTCTCCTTTAACTCTTGAGATCATAGTCCACATATTTGAGGAGCTGGTACCATATCAGCTTTTTCTCCAATTTTATCAGTAACATCCTAGGTCACATTGTCCAAACTAAAGTCTTCAGCTTCTAATACATAAATCTCTTTTCGCCTTAAAAAGAAGCAAGCTAAAAGGTATATTTATATATACTGTCATGACAGAAAAAGTAAGAAAATATGACTCCATATATACCTCAAAAGTTCAATCATCCAAAAGAACATATGGGTTTAGAAAAATATTTTTTAACAATTAAATTTTGTTGGATATCTGAATATTGTGATTAGCAAGACTGCAAAGCCCTGATGCACATAAGCATATGCTTAAATATTCTTTTTATTCTTGGTATCCCTGGATTTGAACAAATTATGAGGGATCTTAATAGGAATAAACCGTTAATTGTTAAGCAAATATTAACTCAAAACTACTTCTTTCATAAAACCAGCACAGGAAACTTAGTATTTTGATTTTTTTCAGGTATCCCAGATTTTGACATTGTCTGGACAGAAATCTGACTTCTAAAGCTAAACAGGAATGGAATAATTTCCACACGTCTAAGGCTCTGTGCCCTAAAACAGCAATAACAGCGTGAACAGGATGAGATCACCAAAAGAAGGCAGAGGGAAGTAATCTACTCCTACATGCATTAATCTACCTTGTTTATCAGTTATGAAGGAAGTTACATGTTCCCCAAATTCAAGTACTATATAGAGTAGGAAGATGCAATATTCTTTTCAACAAAATTTTCCCACAATTTTTTTCTGTTTATTCTGATGAAGTCAAACTTAAGGGTGAACTATCCAGAGCCCTCTACTGTCTAAGGGGGTTGGCCACTCCGAATATAGTACTAGATCCTTTTCTTTTTCTCAGATGTGCATAGTAAAATAAAGAAAAGCATGGTTTTGACTGGATCTACATAAAATTCTTATTAAAATAGTGGTTACAGACTCATAGATGTCACCTAGAGCTGTAACACTACCTCCACTTTCAAAATAGGTGAAAAAGACATCAAGATTCTGGTCTAAATAAACAAAATATTTTTGAGGTATACATTTTCCCCAGTTTTAAACTAGTCTGGTAGTTTTTCTTGTTTGCCTTCAATTTCTAACAGTTTTTATGGTGGCTAGCTTATGTTTTTATATGACGAACTTCATTAAAATATCTCCCATTTGACAAGCAGAAGCAATTTGTCATCCCCCAGCCCACTCATAGACCTTTTAATTCCATATGCAGCTGGGCATTCTATGAGCTTCACAGAGCACAGCCTCTCTCACTTGTCCAGGAGCATTATAAAGTATATGCAATTGCCACCTGTATATACACTTCTAATATTAAATAGACCCAAATTCATGCATTACAGAATCCAAAAACTTACTTTAAAAAAAAAATTAAGGAATGCGGGACACATCAGGAGAATCCTACATATTTATGTGTACATTGAACAATAAAGGAGTGCACATAATTCTGTACCAGCTGTAAAATATGAATTGCATAAATATTTGAGGAAAGAGTTCTCAAGTGTTCCCCTCAGATTCAGGAATGACAACTACAGTTAAAGACTGGTATTCTCCAGCTCAATGAAAAATTGAGGGAGAAGACTCAAACTCAGCTTGGTCACACGTTGAGAAGCAGGTAGAGTCCCATCCAACAGCTCTGCTCCACAGACACCTTTTTAAAATACTTGTAAGTCCAGGTTTCCAGGTGAGGAGATATAACACTACAAACGAAGAGGTACATGCAGTAGTAAAAGCCGTAAACTGAAAAAAGTAGCTTAAATAACCTGAACATCCAAGTTCTATAATAAAGACAGAAGTGGTCAAAGACAATTTGAAATTAATCACTGTCCCATTGATAGTATAAGTTATGTTCTCCTTTCCAAAAATCTCCTGAATGACGATGAAAGGTTGAACTATTTCTGACTCTCATGAAACCAGCAATAAATACCCGCCAAACATAGCTTCTCTTCAAACAATATGATATATTTACTTCATAACCAAAAGTATTAAAAGAATTTGGCAAGTGTATATGGAGAACAGAAAATAGGTATTTTGAGTATTTTAAATATATTTAGAAATCCAGAAAGGTGGCCTATGTTTGAAGAGTAACAAATATAATATCTTTGTTGGGAAGAGAAGGCAGGATGATTCAACAGACAACCTTGTCTCAGTAACATACAAAATTAAGAATATATTTGAAGGAGTAATCACTAGACACACAGTAAGTTGGAAAACCATAGAAAACACTGCATGAGTTCACAAACAAAATTGATTTTACTTGAAATCAATTTTTTAAATTCACCTTCGATACAAATGAAATATGATATAGTCCATTTGTGGAAATCAAAGCCTCAAATTTCAATCACGTTTAATGAGGAATCAAAATAAGAAGGATGCTGGTTAAAAATGAAACCCTGAAATGTTCAGTAATAATAAATAGTGGCAGGAATATTAGCCTGGATAGAGGGTAATAATAACACTGTTCAAGAAGGTTTTGGAAGTTTTTTTCCTAAAAGTGGAACTGTAATATGCTAGAATGTCAAATTACTTGGCAAAAAAGTATCTTTTGCTTGACCAATAAAAACAAGGTTGTATAAAGGATGCCTACAAATTAATGATGTGTTCTACCAAGGCAGTGGAGAAAGCTGGAGATTATTAGAGGGCAGAGTAACTGGCAGAAAAAGCAAGTATGGGTTGGTTAGAAATCAGGAGCTGTAAATGCAGAAGTTTATAAATATGTATTCCTTATGTTGACACTTCTAACATCCACAAGAAGATCTCTATGATGTTTATTGCCACAGAATGAGGTGTTAAATTCCTCAAGCTACTAAAAATCAACTACTCAAGGAAGCATTATTTGCAGTAGTCTACTACCCAAATCAAAAATGACAGGAGATATCACATCATGGATAACTGAAATAACTGATCCATTTATTTTTTACCATCAAATCCAGTTTAAACATCCAGTACTTTGTATTAAAGGGCCATATAGCCTTTTCTTTCAGCTGGGTTTAATTCCAGTCTACATCCACCTACTTCACATTAGACTTGGAGAAGTTTATTCGTAAAAAGAATAAGTGAGAAAAAAAATCTCTTTTAGGTAGAATTATCAGTACAGAAAAAAATTGTGAAATTCTCCTCAAGACTTTATGAGGTCACCATTATCATAGTTTCTGACCATCAGCTTATGAGCAAAATAGAATGAGTTTCTGGATTTAATGATGAAATTAAAAAACAGAGATTAATTTCATTTTACAAGTCAAAATTGTTGCTTTTTCTGAAAAGAATGTTAAAGGCATGGATAACTTTGGCATAACAGGTACCAATATAGTAACTGAGCCTGACAGAAATGTCTACTGATAGAATAATTTGCAAAAAAGCTGGGTGCAATATCAGTGCAAAGAAGTTTTGCACAATTAATTTTTGTGTTGAAATAAGTTTCATGACTAATGAGTGCCACAGAGACAGCTAAAAACCATGAAATCCCTTTTTTGTTTCACTTGAATGTGGAACACCAACCAGTACCGATATTTGATACATGAATGCACCAACGTTTTGTATTCTTTGGCTGTACTGACATACCTTTTCATTCTTCATCTCTGACATCAGTGCCCGATGTGGCAAGTTTTTGAAGGTTTGCCAGATGAGAAATTGCTCAGAGGGCAATGGAAAAAGCAGGACTGCACTCCATATCATGGTCTAATCCAGTGCCTGACCTTAGCAAAGCAAGCTCATACTTTGAAAAAGCATCTATTAAAAACTGCAACACTGAAGCAACAACATCCCATTTATTTTCAAGTCTAGTTAGATAAAGTGAAGAAAACAACACAAAGAACGAGTTTATTGCAAAGAGAAACAGCACTATGTATACTAAAGTGGTTTTCCTGTTTTAAGTGAACACAGTTTTGAAGAGGAGCCAATTTTGCACATGAATCTACAAGCCCATAAACCATTTTCACTACCCAGCAGTAAGGGTAAAACAAAGTAACCATTTATACACAGTATCACTTCAATATCTTCAGGAAATTGAAAGCACACGTATGCACAATCTTGATAGACATACAAATTGAATATCTGCTTTCAGAAGTTAAAGGATCACACATCACATACATCTAAGCACAGCCTTTTTCACTCAAAAATTGATGAAATGTATCTGCCACTGCAACGCTTTTGTTAACTCTGTGAAGATAGATGTGTAAAGACGAAAAAAGAAACCCATGCAAAGTTGAAAGCAGTCAACAGTAAATTTACTATCTTAAAAGAATGAAACTTACACAAAAAGTTCATACCTAGGTAGCCAAGACACAGATCTATACAAGAAATTGTGATGAAAAACTGAATCAACAAAAAAATTATACTACACTAAAGCTTGGAATATTCCAGTATTAATTTAATTTGGAAAGTCAAGTAATTCCTTTCCAGATTCTTCATACCTTAAATATTATTGCACTTTATCATCTCCTTTTTTACTCTTATCATTAGAAATGGTTATTGGAATGCCTTGAAACAGAATAGTTATCTTCCACTCCCTCTGTACAACTACTTTTTTCCTTTATAATTGGTCAGTGGAAATTCACATTTCCATGTAGGATTACATTAGTGAAGAAACATTGTTATTGAGATATGTACTATTTTTACTTCTTAAAAAGTTGGTACAAAGTCCATACATAGGTGAAAAGAACTGCCAAGGATTTACAATTACCACCTCAGTCTCAGAGTCAGATAGGTCTGTCACACATATGATGCTCAACAATTTGCAGAAAGATAAGAAGTGGATGAAACAGCTTTTAAGCTGACATTTACTTCAAACCACCTATTTTCTTTTTCAGCAAACCTAGACTAAGATTCACCAATTTCCACAGAGGTTAAGGCCAAAGGAGATATTTAAGCAGCTGCAAATGAAGACCATGTATTTTACAGACCTAATGACTACACAAGATTACATGAAGATAAAAAGACATAAAAAACCAAATAAATGCCATATTTAGGTGTTCAACAGATTAGTTTATATTGCCTTATCTATTATTATGCAGTAAAATATTTTAGACAGTAATGTACTAATTTTTTAATGTTCCTTTGTTTTATACAAATATGGTTAAAAGAACACTAGACATATTGAAGTAGATTGAAGTTACTCTAAAGCCTGTAATTTTCATTAATACCAAAGGGTAATTTCTCTCTTGAACTAATTTAAATGCAGGTTGAATACTATTTGGCAGATAGGAATGTCTAACTGGTACTTATTTCTGGTTGTGTACAATTAGAGTAAACACAGAGGAAGTGTAACCAAGAACCCAGCCTCCAGAATATTTTTTACCTTCAAGTGGATCCCCATGATATCAAAAGATGAGAAAATATTCCTAAGCCTTGTTAATATACTTCTGACAGCTAGTACGGGATCACGTTCTCCACTAATACTGCTTCAAAACAACCTGCCAGGAAGGCTATTAGTAACAAGGATTACACTGAGTGCAAGAAAGCCTTGTATGTCTTTTCCAAATCCATTTTACTTTATCATCCATTCATGTCTCTGAACTTTTGTGCTAAAGCTAAGAAAATAACCTAAGGAGGTATTATCTTTTCTATTACAATTTTCACAGTGCTATTGTGGTCCTTCCAATTTTCTTCCTTTTGCTGTGGAAAAACAATTTTTTTTGATCCATCCTAAAAGTTTTTATTTTCTTCCCCAAAGAGTATTATGTAAAACCAAGATATTATTATTTTTTTTATCCTGTCTTTAGTCAGCAACAAATCTCAAAATCATAGGAATGTTCATTTCAATGCAGTATATTACCCCATACTCATAGGTTTTTACTAATTTTATCTATGCAATACGTGCGCAATTTGGTCGAAATCATGCATTTCACTGTTATCCTCTTTTGAAACATAACTCATATCCTGTTTGGGGAAGGATGGGATGGGGGGGGTGAAGCTTCTTTTTCTCAAGTGTGGCAGTAGCAAACAATTCACAGTGGCTATTGAAAGATGTTTTCCTTTTAATCTATTGACTTTGTCTCTTTCCTCAGGTACATTTGAATTGTAAAATGGTAGAATAAGCCAAAACTAACTTTTTCCTCACTTCAGAATCCGTTTCCATATCATAAAAGGCTTAAAACCTCCTAGTTTGCTTCAGAGGGAAAATACTGGTTTTCAGGAAAGAAGTTATCTATCAGGATTTGGCTGGAGCAGTTTGTACCCTGGTGGCCACCTCCAGAACTGTGAGTTTTACCATCAGGGTCACTTTGACTCCCACCACCACCTCTTCTGAGAGGTACTTTTTAGCCCAGAACTGTCATCAGTTCCTTTATTGTTATTGACAAGCACTATTATCAATTAAAGTTATTTTCTTTTGTGCTGCACATTAAACACCCAGTCTGCTATGCTGTACTGACAAACACTGAAACCAGCTGAATATACTCAAGGAATTTTAGCAGGCTGTCACAGGCACAGAACGAACTGGAGATCAATCATGGCTTCAGCCACCATTTCCTGAAACCCATTAGCCCTACCAGGACCCATATGTACTTCCAGAACATGACATTCCAGGCTGACAAGACCTCTCAGCAAAGTCAGTACATTCACCCATACTTTGATACAGCAGTACTATACTATAATTGATTTCTTCTTCCCTAAAGACTGCTAAAGCTTGCCTCATCTGTTAGATGTATGATATTTCTGAAAGGTCACTCTCCCTTAAGCAATATGATAAATTATTTTTATTTCATTATTTGCCTTTTGCTCTCTCCCTCCTTGCAGAAATATCCAGACTTGTAATTCAGCTGTTTCCTCAAGCCACTGACTCGGCTAGGTGTAGAACTGAAGCTCAAACATGGCTACCTCAGAATGTTTCTTAGAATTATTTCTCTTTACCCTCAGAAGTTTTGTACTGGAGAAGTGTGCCAAGTTCAATTAAGCCTTTATCAAAGAGAACTGCCAAGAATGTAGGCAAGATTAATTACCACAAATGAGCTACAGCAAAAGTTACCCTTCCAACCCCAAATGGAACAAGCCCTTGCAGCCAATTCCCCTACCCTGTAGAGAAGACTTGCAGAGCCTGTTATTCAGATAACTCACTTGTCTAAATCCTTATCATACACACATTTGATACTGAAAGACACAAAATACCAATGCTTAAAGACTTCCACTGAGGGTTAGTGACTGTAACATTGATTTATTCATACATCTATGCAGATATTAGATGTATATGTATACCAAGAAAGGTTAGAGACAGATAATTAGGCTTCACAGTAATTTTGAACTCTGACCCTCTTCTAAACAAATACAGAGAGAACAATTTTCATCTTTCCTAATATTAGGTTGCAAGACTGTTGAGAAATCAAGAACTTCTTACTACTTTAAAATAAGATAAAAATAGCACAGATTTCACTGATTTTCTAAACTTCTCCTTTTTCATTTGTGTGTTTTTCAATTTCCTTCCTATCTTTCAAAATTAACTTCTTTCTGGAAAATTTTGAAGGAAAGAGATTACATATTAGAAGTAATAATATGACTTTTTCTTTCCAACCATATATAAAACCTGAAATACCTACAAGGAAGCAAGCATAATATCCAATTAAAGTTATTCCACATTAAACCATAAGAAGGAAATGAACAAATGTCTCATGATAATTTGTGTTTAACACCAGCATACAAAACTCAGTAAAGATACAAACTCTTATTATTAAAAAAAGAGATTATTACACTTTTTTTTCCCATCACAGCCAACTTCATATGGGGCTTGTAAGAGAACAAAAAATAAATATTACCAAGGCAGATTTGTTCAGTAAAAGCAGTTAGAAAATAGCAGCAAAATTCAAAGTAATTTTGAGCACTTTGAAACAGACTACACATATTCATTGCCTTTTTAATATACCTGAATATTAAAAAAAAAAACCAAAACAAATGCACATTCTGAGAAGAAGGGGGAAAAGAGGTTAATCAAACTGATATTTCAGTACTCAGTTAGTACCTTCCAATACATGATACTTATAAGTAAAACAAAATTTTGTCAACAACAATTCTTATGAGCTACAAGATAACAGTGGGCTAACAGTGGCCCAGAAGTAGCAGAGAAGTGAGTCAGAGAAACAAGTAAAGGTGACAGAGAAATATCCGTCCCAGTGCATATTTCTAACTTTTTGTAGCAGAGAAAAAAATGTGTATCTTCTCCCTAGCATGAAGGTTTGGAAGAGGAAAATAACTGGTATACAGCAGCTCCCACTTACCAGCAGGATTTAGGCACCCTGCTGCTCTGCATGGTCACATCATCAAGGGCAAAATGCACCTCAAATTATAGCATGGGAAAAGCTCTAAAACCAGTCATTGCTCACACACTATTGCAAACTGCTGCCCTTTCTTCTTTCTGCCTTATCCCACTTTCCAAAGAGAGCTTTGGAGGTTACCAAGACTTTAGTACGGGTACACAGATTTATACTAACATTTTGTAATGTGTTAACATTAACAAAGCCCATTGCAGAACAAGGGCAGGCAAGAGATAGGTTCAGATTTTTCTTATTGCTTATTTTTAGAAACAACATCCTTAACACCAGTAAAGATCACAAAACAAAACCACATAACATTATTAAGCAAAAAAAACCCCACCAATATAAAATCTCCCATAGTATGATCTTGACCAGCTATTCTTAGTACCTGTGAATGATACCTTAATTATGTTCTTCCCAGGAACTAGCCCTTCTCACCATTTTCACCTTAGATGCTGAAACAAACAGGCTTGGAAGTTAGGTTTTTATCCTGAGCAGATCAAGCATGGCCTCATGATCACCTGATATCTGACTCTTGATTAGTTACACATTGGTTTTAATTATCCACCTGCTTTCAATTAAGTACCAGGAAATTCATCCTATTAACAGTACAAACTAATCACCCTTGCACACAAACAGGAGTTCTTTCTCTTTTAGTATACACCTGATGAATACAAATAGTTAAAATAATTTTTAAGCTTGTAACAATCTTGTTAAAAATAATAGCAAACCACCCATTTTAAAAGCTATAGATAAATTAGTATTATGTACTAAAAACTGTACCACATTTTATTGTGACAGTATCTTAAAAGAAATTTGGGTTAGGAATCAAGAGTCCATTTTGAAAACAATATGCAGTTAGTATGTTATCATATCCTAAAAATCAAAATCCTGACCCTTCCCTTCCCCAAGGTATGGATGTCTTTGTTCCACAGGCTGCTTTGAAAACCAGCCCTGCATGACCACCAGATCAGCTTTCACAGCCAGCTGTGTGAATAGCTCTGATATTTCTGCAAATGGGTGAAATGACACTGCACATCTGCATGCAACATTTTAGAATCTAGCAATAAAATACCAGAAAATGGTTTTTAAAATTATATAGAAGCATAAAATACACTTTTCTATGGTTCACACTTTAGTATTGTCATGAAAATGTGTAGCCTGGATGGATTTAATTTCATTGTTATTTCATTTAAATATCTTGAGTATTATACAGAAGATAAGATAATAACAAAAATAAAATTCAGACTGTTTAAAACAACAACAAAAAATCCCTAAATTTTGAATAGGTGTGATGTGTATGTGTGTATCTTTATTGAAAATAAACTATATGTAAAGCATAGCTGTGCATTAGACCCATATTAATAAAAAATGAATTAAATTTTAACAAATGAATTAATTTTTTAAAAATACATTATGCATTTGTATTTAAATAGGAAGTAGAGCTTTAAATTTTCAGTAAAAATAAGAATAAAAACTCCAGGTCTGGTAAATGAAACAACATACAATACAAGGACACTGAACTGTGGAAAAGATGTCGGGTATTTACTGTAATGCTGGTCAAAATGCAAATTGCCCTCACACCATGTATAACATAGTCCTATTCAGTGAGACTCCTGTGAAACCACGTTCAGAATTTTATTTCTTCTGGAAAATAACTTCGGGAAAAAAAGACAGGTTATTCATTTTCTACGTCCTAAGAATGTTTACAGGACAGAGGAGAGGGTGACGTATGGTGGAAAGGTATTGTACCTGATGGTTCTTATATACCGGATGTAAGGAAGCCTGCCATAAGATCTAATTATCAAGAATTGCTTTTTCTGCCCCAAAGCAATCATTTTGATGACAGCCTTCTATGCACTGTAAAACAAAATGGGAAGCCTGTGCTATATAAACTGGCTCAGCGCTTCCTTTTACTTCCTCTGATATCCGTCTCCCCACCTCATTTATTTTCCACACATTAATGGTAGCAGTCACCTTGAGCTGTTGATGCAGAGTAATTTTCACAGAAACCTTGATCAGAAACCATAAATCAGCCTGATGTGCTTTTATGGTCTAATAACATTCTGCCTGCTCCTACAGGCCCTTATGTAAAACTGCATTGCGGAGAATTCCTTGGACTGTTTTTTTCACATGCACTCCTGTGTCTGAAAGACATAAAATACCTACAACATAATAAGATTAATATACTTTGCTTAAAGCTGCAGTCGTGAAAGCATTTGGGTATTAGCCTGTAAACACAAAAATATTCAAATAATAAAACTGATTTTTTTCTCTGTAGATTTTTCTGTTTAACTGTTCCTTGCTGCATTTGGTTAGAGAAACTAAGTAATCTTCCCCTCCTCTCCCAGATGCAGTGCATCAACAGGCAGAGCACACCGAAGCTGAATGCTTTGTCTAGATTAGAAAATGCTAACCTGTATAGCTGTATCAGCAAATCCACACAGCGTGGGAGACTTCTGAAGGTGAATCTTGTCTGTAAGATTCCATTATCATTTGTAGAGAAGTCAAAGATTTTAAGTGTAGAACTTAGAAAAGAGGTATTGATTTCAATGTTAAAATCATTATTTTCTTCCCATGAAAAAGAGAATTATTGTTTACCTTTAACAACGTTTTCCCATATGACATAAACATATTATATAAACCATAGGGGATTTACCACATACCCCATAGGGCTTCAGCTCTTGATTTGGGAAGATGCAACCTGTTTTAAAGAAATCCTTAGCATTCCTGATATTTTGAACTGGATTTTCAACATTTCTCCCACTCTCTTTTTCTGCTTAATCTCTAAGTACATCTGTTCCTACCTCTAAGGGTGAATAATTCCCCTCCCTGACCTTGCAAAAAAATGATCTGGGAACACACACACACACACATCTATTGTAATACTAATTACATCTCAGTAAGACAGGTTTGCATATATAATAAACACAAAATCTCTGACATGCACAGCTCAGGCTACAAATACATAATTTTTTACTAAGTGGCTTGTTCATAATTTTTTTGCTTTTGGATCACAAATGTTTTTAACAGAGTTGATTTTTTTTCTATTACAAATAATGGTGTAGTTTTTTGCTTTTATGACTAACTTTCTACAGCTTTTATGATGCCCCTCTGGCCAGAAGCACACACAGCTGATAGCAGCAATCAGTGCACCAACAAATAACCATGATTCACAGCATCTTTCATGTTAGGGCTCACAGATAAATCCCCAGCACTTAGGAGAAAATGCTTGTAAAAGGCAACTTCATTTCAGGACTAGGTATATTAGTATCTGAAGAGAAAGCATGAGTATCTTTCTCTGATACCTCTCAAGATATAAACATAAGTGAAATTGTTTTTTGTTTGTAGAAGGTTTTTGCAAACTCCCTGATTTGTGAATAGAATATACAGAGTAGCAAGGACAGAGCAATGGAAGAAAATGGAGTAAAGAAATATTCTTTTCAGATTTGCTGAATCATAGCTGTGGATAATGCAGTGATAGCACCAGAAAAATATCATTCAGTGTTAAAATGGCATCACTGTGAGTGCTTTTTTCCTATCCAAAATAGCTGCATTTACCTGCCATACCGCTTCTACAAAGTTAAAATTAAGGAGAGAATTACCAAAATGAACAAAATGTCACTTGATGCTGGAGTAGAAATTGTTACAATATATGACCAGATTTTTATTATAAGTTTCCATGATTAAAAAAACCCCAGCACTTTGAAATATGGTGGATACTACCCATCCTGTCTTGAACAAACATCCTTCTTACCTTGGTACGTAGTGTGGAAAAAAAGAGCTATCCAAGAAGAGGGACATTCATACTCTCTATGTATGCCCTTTTTGTTTTACTGATGATTTTGTAAAAATTATTATGGGACAATTCTATGATAACTTCTATAATTACCTCAGTTAAATCTAGCTTTTCATATTACCTATCTGTTCTGCTGACCATTATGTTGGCTTATGTTGGCTTTTTTTGCTGAACTCAAAGGGCATTGGGGTAGGCAGAGACCTCACTGAGAGACAAAAATTGATGTGAGAGCAGGAATAACTTGTCTTGCACATTTAAGAAGGCAATTCTCTTTTGTTGATTGGATACTAAGGCTATCAAAATCTAGGAGCCACCAATTTATTGGATTGAAATGGGCTTGGACTGGCCACCAAGGATAATTTGATGTCTGTGACACTGGGCTCTTTTGGCTCTTAGGAGTTTATTACTATAAGGTGTTTGTGACCCTTGTGTTGATACAGAGACACAAATGGTGTAGGTACAGTTTTACACCTAGATAAGGTACACCCAAATGTGTTAAAGGCTATAACTGGATCTGCAAACCACGTGATTTGAGGTGAAAATATTTTTTCAAAACTTTCATCTCAATGAAATATATTATTATACATCATTACATACATTGGGCATAACCTTTTCTTTTGTAAGCCAGGAAAATTGCCACTGTGAATACCACAAGAAATTCTTGAGTTTGGGACTTTTTTACCTTAGTGATTTTTTTCAATAACTCTTGAATTCAGCTGAAAGAAATGTATACCTATTTTGTATAATTATCACAGGACTGCCCAAAATGGAATCTGCCAAAACCAGAAGGATTAATAGAGTTTATATAATTTTAATTTTGTTTAATGTTTGACAGTAAATTACTTTCATATTTCTTTTCAATATCATTATAACAGAAGGAATATTATGCCCTTAACTGTGTGTAGGACCATGCATTTTTTACATATTTCATAAATATTTTTCTATTCCATATATCATTGAAGAAACAATGGAAAATGCCAAATATTTTGTCTTATTTTGTGTTATCATCCATATTGAGTGTCTGGTAGTTTGCTTCCTCCACAAAATGTAATCTTCTTCGTGATTGCTCTATCAGTCATCCCAGAATTTGCTTTTGTTTTTACATTTAAGCTCCTATAATTTGCAATACTCAGTGTTCTGAAGCTGAGAAAATTCCTTCCTTGGTATGGTCAATGCTTCTCAGATAAGTTAACTTGTCAGCATTCCACACATAGAAAGAAGTGAGATCCGAACAATAATACTTGCCGAGGTTTTGTCTACTAAGTTATTTGGACAAAACATCCTCTTTTTTCCTTTGTTTACTACACACCACAGATCGCCTGTACAGAGGGCAGCAGTTTTCCGTGTTGGTACCTCCTGTTGCTCATGCCTGAAAACAACTATTCAGATCATTTTGTATGTATTCCAAGAAACTGAGTAGTTGTTTCTAATACCACATTTATTCTAATTAAATATTTGGCAATCGCTGCTGAGAACCGTGTCATACTTCTCATTGCAGAGACATATATCAAAGTTGCCCCTGTACCTGACCTACTGGAAATATGTTTTTACTGGCTTTACCAAAGTGTTCCTCTATTTTGATGTTAATTAAAAATGCTGCTGTTTCCCTTGACAAATTTCTTGTCAAGAGTTCAGTCCATTTTTTCCTTAAAGCTCAAGGACTGTTTGGCAATTAGTTCTCAAGAATACCTTCCCCATCTCTTCCACAGATGGGTCCCATGTAAATAATTCCCTTTGTTGTTTCTTCTGTTACTAAAAGACAAATCACTTGTTTTACTGAGATGCAGTAATATAGTAATACAGCACTGAGATCTAAAACATGAGGGGGTGGCTGAAACAGATTTTTGAGCTCCTGTGGATGGCACCAGAAGCACATGTGCTGAAAAGGGGCTATTAAGACTGCAAACAAGTTATATAACACACACTTTAGAGATTTTGTGAGAGTAATGTGAATAAAAGCCATTTTTAGAAAAATAGTGTCTGTCTATCTAGTAAGCAGAGACTTGGTTGTCTTGCCGACAACTTGACATTTGAAATTTGTTTTCTGGTTTCAGTTAATATGTTCTTAAGTGATAGAAAGTCTAGGTGTATTTAAAACACAGTTCTTTGGTTCTAGTTTCTTCAGGATAAAAATCAGGCTGTTTATTAGGGTTTGCATCTTGGAAGTAACTTCCCAGAGAGCTTATACTTGTTTTTCTTCCCAATCTTCTTTCTGTCTTGGCTTTATTTTCTATCTAAATTTAACTTCCATATTTTATGTATAGTTTGAGTATGTTTTATTCCAATTGTTATCCCTAGTCTGGCTAACATTTTCCCTATACCTAAACAGAAGGAAATGAAAATACTCAAAGGAAATGGTGATTAATTGTTGCTGGTTTCAAAAGTCCACAAAAGCTACTCTTGTGACTCCTTTACCTCCAGTAATAAGTGAACTTCCATTCAGTCACTGATCTGCACATAAGCCTGACAAGGAATATAGGAAATTCTAGAGGCAGGCATAAAGAACTGATGTGCTTCCTTTTTAAGTGAAAAGTTTTTCACAGTATTCATTCTAAACCTTCTTTGGCACTATTTGAGGCCATTTTTCATTATGTCACTTCTCATGTGAGAGAAGAGGCTGTCCCCACCTCCTGTCAGCTCCTTTCCTTGTAGAGATCCCCTCTGAGTCTCCTTTCCCCCAGTTCCCTCAGCTGCTCCTCATCAGACCTGTGCTCCAGACCCTTCCCCAGCTCTGTTGTCCTTCTCTGGACACAATCCAGCTCCTCAATATCCTTCTTGTGAAGGGCCAAGAACTGACACAGGATTCAAGGAGTGGCCTCAGCAGGCTGAGCACAGGGGGCAGTCACTGCCCTGGTCCTGCTGGCCAGGATGTCTCTGGCTGTCTTGGCCACCTTGGGTCACCTTCAGCCAGGTGTCAACCAACAACTCAGGTCCTTTTCTGCCAGGCAGCACTGCATACACTGCCCTGAGACTGTAGTGTTTCATGGGGTTTTTGTAGCCAAAATGCAGGACCTTTACTTCTTGTTTTTTTAGATGCATTTTTTTAAAATTCAAAATTCCCGTTGGAGCAATCCACCTGTGCAGAGTGATTTCACCTGCGAGTCAGATACACCAGATGTATCTCTCTCTGTTTTGCCAATTAGGTTCTGTTAAAGTATTTCTATTCTTTTGGGACTGGGAAGTCTTCAATGTGTTGGAAGTGGTATTTGGATTCATGTCCTCCAGGTATGCTCGGAATGTCATATTGCAGGGCATGGACTTCAATGCATGTTAATTTTAAAAGCACTGCTCAGTCTTGGGAGGAATTTCCAGAACTGTGGTACAGCTCATAAGAGTTTTCCTCATTGTTCATTTCCAAATATTTTAGACTTCAGGAGAAAGTTGTAATTTCAAACATCAGCCTCAAAACCATGAAGGACAAAAGAGGTGTGGTAGCTATTCGATAATAATGAAAGTAGTTTCCTACACCACTACATGAATAAAAAGGAAAGAAAAAAGACAGATTGGAACAGGTTTTGAGAGAATTTCTGAGAGAGCAAGAAGGAAACTAGAGGAAAATTAGACTGCAAGTTCAAAAGGCTGGAATGCCACCTGCATGGATATTTCTTACTGAGGAACCAAAATTAATCTGAACTCTGAACCTTTTGAAGTTCTCACATCACTTATGCAAATACATCTCTGTTATAGGTGGGGAGCAGTTTGGTTTCAGCTAATGTATTCAAAAGTGTTCAACAAGAGTGATATGTATTCAAGTATTCTATGTATCTATAATGGCTTGAACTGAATTCAAATGCCTTGGGGTCCCCCCTGTGTATGGTGAAACACATAGAATTCTATATCAAATAACCTCTTTTATTTCTTTGAAGTGTCATAATCTATTGGCAAAGTTTTATCTCTTCCTTATTGTGCAGGTCAGGCTGTAATTAATCCAAGCACTTTAAAGGTGGGAAGTAGACACATTTCAGAAACCTTATTTAGTAGTTTTTCTGGGAAAAAGAATATTATTTTCAATAATAAGAAAAGTAAATTAATTATAAAGATAGTACTGCTGCTTTAAATGCCTTTCTTCTTTCATACAAAACAGAATTTTATTCATAAAAAGAATAAGTATATTTCTTGCTTCTGTTTTTGAACTGCAACAAAGAATGTCATCTAAGTTTTGAGCGTTTTTTTTTTCTTTGTTTTGTTTTGTTTTGTTTTATTTATTTATTTTTATTTTTAAATCTGACCTCTCTTTATTATGTCTTTATGAAACTGTAGAAGGAAGGTTTAAAAAAGACTTTGAACTTTTCCACTTTTCCACATCTTCCACATCTTTCACATCACACTGTTTGATGGGGCAAATAGTGTCCCAAGGGGATGGAGGCAAATAAAGTCCCAAAACCTTAAGTGATAGGCAGATAGTATTTCCCTCATGTTGCTAGCAAAAGGACTCTCATTTTGCTTATTCAGACTTCCTTCTTCCTTGAAGATTTATAACCTTTCTAAATGGGATATAATAAGAAAAAAAATCTAAGTGCTTTTATTTAAGAAGCAACTGTTAGATGCCATATTTGAAGATTTTTCTATAATTAACAAACAGGCTTCAAAGAGATTTTTGTGATTTTTAGGTGCATTTAACTATCTAGATCATTTTGCATCATTTAAAATTCCTGTCTTAATGTTTGTTCATCTTATTTATTAACTGAAAAGAGTAGGAAGACTACCTTTTCTGCTCACAGAAATGAGGACAGTTTGGTCACTGCAGAGGAAATCTTGTGCTCCTCAAATATATACACAGCTAATAATATCCATTATGATTCTTATGTCACTGTAGAGATATAGTGCAAGTAAAAAGCCATCTACTTAACATTCAAATTTTTGATATGTTACTCCTCTTCTGTAAAGATTATTTTAGCACCCTCTTCTTTCTGTGGACAGGATGAAGTAATGCTATTTGAGTTGAGCACCAACACAAGGTGCTGGGGAAGAGTAGACCAAAGGGAATAAGCCATATTCTTCATGCATCTGGAATGACAAGTTTGCTCTTAAATAAATTTCCAGAGGCTGGAATTCCCTCAGACCTTATAACTGGCACATTCTGTAACGTTTCTTGAAGTATCCAGGCCAGAGCTATCTAAATGAGAAAAATCTTTGATAGATGTTTCATGGATAGAGCAAATGACTGACAAGTCAGTAAAGGATACAATATTTATGCTTGTCTGTATTGTAATTTTTTTCTAATGTTCTCAAATTTCCTTACTGTACTCCTTAGGTGAACATGCAAACACTAGTTATAGAATGTCTCTAGCTAAAGAATAACTTTTAGAATAACAGAATTAGATATAATGATTTAATATTACTACTTGTGAAAGAAGGATTAATAATACTCCTTCTAAATATGACTTTCTCTATAATTTGATTCTGCCACTGCACAGGACTCCAATAAAATACAGCTCAATTACTGTAATTTAAATTAAGAAAGCAACATAAAGACTCAGAATTAAATTCAGAGGTATAACTAAAGTAATTTGACACATATTTGGATGTATCTTGAATCTTATTCACGGGCTGTCCAAACCTGTATGTTACCAGACATTAGTGTACGTGGTCTTCATACTTTATACAGTGCATTTTTTCCTACTTGCCAGTATGTAATATGATTAATTGCCTCTATACGTCATCACTTATTTAAGGTGTGAAATTAATTATTTTTCATATTATTAAAGGAATAAAAATGAATGTGTACAGTCTAAAAATCTAGATTTCTACAATTCCCTTAACTGAGAATTGGATTGTAGTTACCATATAAATTTACATGCTGGTAGATAATTTCTGCTTAGGAAAAAAGAATTTACTAGTTGACTCCCTTACTTGTCACTTATTCACTGTTTAATTCATATAAATAAAAATTTAATTGTTTAATTCAAATAAATAAAAAAACCTCATTCTTTCTTTCATCTTTTTACCTGACTGTAGAACCATTGCACTATATAAAGCCCCAAGACTTGTATAAAACTTGCACTATTTGCCTAAGGGGCATCTGTTTGTTACTACAGGAGAGAATACAGTACTAATAATAAAATAGCAATAAATAAATCATTAGTATATTATATAGTTATATATTGTTTATATGACAAATAGCCTTAATTCTGTTTCTGTTCAGAAATCGTGCAGCTGATCAGGTCCTGATTCACATGGGCTCCTACTCTGGGAGTAAGATACTGGATATTTTGGATGTCTGCTGATTGGTGTGCCATGCACTAAAAGCAAATTAAAAGATGAGGAAATGCCAGTTTCTCACTGACCTCTGCTTGGGTTTTTGAGATAAATACTACATCAGTTCCTATTTCACTCCTTTATAACTATTTAATTTTCACAGTAAGTATAATAGGATCACGGAATGATAGAATGGTTTGGGTTGGAAGGAACCTTAATCATCTAATTTCCTTAAAGATTATCCCTCCGACTATGGGCAGAGACACTTTCCACTAGAACAGGTTGGTCAAAGCCCCATCCAGCCTGGTCTTAAATAATTTCAGGGATGAGGCACCTACAGCTTCCCTGGGCAACCTGTTCCTATGCCTCACCACTGTCACAGGAAATAATTTCTTCCTAATACCAAATCTAAACCTACCCTTTTGCAGTTTAAAGCTCTCCCTCCTTGTCCTGTCACTAAATGTCATTGTAAAAAGTCCCTCTTCAGCTTTCTTTTAGCCCCCTGTAGGTACTAAAATCTTGCAGTAATGCTCTTCTGGAGCATTCTCCTCTCCAGGCTGAAAAAACCCAAATGTTTTTCAGATATAGATTTTGATTTGCATACATATCATTCCTACAGATGATGAAAAACACCAAAGAAGGTCTATAGTCAAATATGGCTAAGTCTGTCTTGATTTATTGTTTCTTAAAAGTCTGTAAACAGAGTTGATCTAGGAGAAGCATCCACATGCACACCATAATATATTGTGTTATCCCAGTTTTACTGTTATGAGATACTCTCTATCATCCCTCATGCCTCCTCTGTCTTTTCCAAATACAATGTCCTGACTCACATAAGACCCATATAAGAAACCTTGAGGGTTGATTTCTGCTGTTTGTTTCAGTATACTTATCATCCCCACAGTAACTATTCAATATATTTTAGGCAGAAACTCAGTAGGAACTGGAGGATCTGATGGTGTATAATCAGGAAGAAAAAAATGACTGATCATCAAGAAATCAGAAAGATGACACTAAAAATTTTAAAAAAATGTATACCCCAAATCTCAAATGAGAATATTTTGGAAGAATCACCAAGCTACTGAAACACCTGTAATGAAGTTCACATCTGTCACCCCCACACAGTTTTCTGTGTACATGGCTAGCACCCACATGAAGTCTGATCCTTCCAGAATGGGAATATCTTCTTCAACATCCTTTGTTGTCGTAGCAAACAAGAGTAGCAGGTAGTAAACCACTCTTTTCTGACAGGAATACTTCTGATATTGATGAAAAACTCAGAAATTGTAGTAAGGAGAGCAAGTGCTTGCTTGCTTAGAGGTCTTAAGATGAATGTCAGGGAATTTTGATCAGGGTGGTAAGGTTTCTGACTGTTGCTATGACAACAGAAAAAGAATCTAACTGATCGAAACAGGATTGTGTGAGAGAAGGCAAGAGTCTATAGGTCATAATTTCCACAGAAAAACATGTTAGTCATATTTCAGCACAGGTCTTTGTTTGCAGGCAAGTCCACTGAGAGTGCAAAAGTGTTTCGCACACACTGGGCTGTTTGAACAGCTTGTGTGGTTTTTCTGGGAGACTTTCCATATAACAATGAAATAGGTGTTTTGGGCACAGCTATTAGTTACCCTTTGTACTCTCGTCAGAAAGCATGGACTCATCTGATGTCCTGCATTTGCTACAGTCACTAGCAGTAGACAAAAATCTTGTATTCTTGAAAATACAGATAGATATTCTTATGCCATATCTGTCTGTATCATGTGGTAAGTAAGGACAGGATCTACAGCTTGTAAAAATCTATGATAATTATGCCAAATGTACTGTTATGAGCTGTTCTGGCACACAATGAAGAAAACTTGTGTGGCCTTTGCAAAGTCTTCACCGTGGTGGATGCTCATACGCCCAAAAGTACATGTAATCACATCTATCTCCTGCCCTTGCTGTTGCCTCCCTTGCCTTCCCCTGGAATCCCATCCTCTGCAAGTAGATTCAGATTCCTCTGCATCAGCTCCAAAACTTTCTATAATGGTATTGATGAGATAGCTGTGTTCTTGGGAGTGAGATAATTGTGGCAGGCCTTTCTTATTACCAGTAGTCGACTTCTCGTCATCTGTCCACTAAGGACCAGCCACAAAAACTTCCTCTCTTGCTAAAGGGTGCATGCATTCAAAATGCCAAAGGACCAGACAAGTATTTTCAACTAGAATAAAGACAGTGCAGGTGAAGCTGCAAAAACCAGTAGCAGTAAGCTTCACTAGTTTTAATAAAATGGTGCGGTCTTCAAAAATACAGCAATTCAGCAATACAGCCCAATGTACATAGGGAAGTCTGGTTAATGGGACACCATGTGATTGCTTTTGAAAGTAACAAGCACAGGGAAGTTTAACTATTACTGTTCGTATTTACAGGCAGCAGTAGGTAGCATTTTGCAGTTATCTGAGTTAGCATCTTTGCTCACTTTATTGTGTTCACATCGTTGCTTTTCAACACTTAAAAGAGAACATCTTAGCAAATGGCTGAAACATATGTGACCTGTGACTATAGGCAGATTATATAGCACATGGGCATATTTGTGTGGTGATAAAGATTTCGGGTAATTAAATGACAAAGACATGTTTCTAGACTGCCATTTTTTAAATTCAAAACATAGTAACATTATTTTTCTGCATAACGACAAGAAATAAAAGGTGGTTAACAATGTTGTCCTTGATGTGATTGACCAGAGACCATCTAAAACTTAGTATTTAACTCTTACTAAATTTGAAAAAACTACAAAGAATTTCATTGTGAAAACTATTTTAATTTCTTTGTACATTCTTTAGTGCCATTTGGAGTAGAAGAGTATTAAAGTTAACCCTTTCCTTATCAGCTGTCCTTTGGTCTTTATGAGTCACTCCTTCATTACTAATTTGTATACCAAAAATAATGTTTGATTTTGTTTTGACGAGTGACTATTGACTTAATTATGTATGGAAGAAGAAATACTTTCTCAGCCAATTTACCTTCTTATGTAAGATTAACTATATGACCTTAAAAAAAAAATTAATCAAAACACTGTTTGAGTCTTGATCCAAACTAATGAAGTGGCTCATGCATTTCTAACAATAAGACTTCGTGATACCTTGACATTTCCGATGCTCTGTTAGTTTATTTCACATGTTAATTGCAAATGTCTAAAACTATTTCAGAACAAACAGAAATGCATTATGCAGAAATGTTACCCTTCTCAATATTCTGCAGAAAGCCAGATACTAAGGCTATTCATAAATGCTTGTATATTTGCAAGGGAAGGAAGGACAAAATATGTGCAATGTCACTTCTGTGGATACATGTTCATAGGTAACTGATGCCTTTCAAGTGCTCATTACTCCCCAGGTCACCTCCTCTTTTTGTCTCCACTGTTCATTTTCTTTAAGTTCACATTCTTGCAGAGCCATGTGGACCAAGGACAGTTCCCTTGCTACAGATATTTTTTGGTTTGTTGGTTTGAGCTTTTAATATACATCTGTACCTCTGTGGGTTATAAACCCCAAAATACCACGAGGGGTTAAGCTTTTAGAATGAGAAATTTTTACATGTTAATTAGACTAAGATCAGTTGCCAGAGTTATGTTGGGTTTTTGCTTGTTTGTTTCTTTGTTTGTTTATATTAAGATCTATATTTAATACCCTTTAGAAAGCTGTGCATAGTTTATTTTGTTAAACTGCAATCAAGTGCTTCAGGTGAAATCAAGTACTTAATCTGTGTGGGTATGAATGTATTGTGCACAAGGTAAAGAAAGTTTTATCAAGCAGAAAATACTGTAGAAGCATCTGAGAAACCCAGGGACTAGTTCTAATTAATTATTGATAATTTTGAGGTATGTCTGGGTTCAGAATGTCATTGTAACCACAGTCACATAAACATTCTTCACATACCTGAGGGAATATCATGTCTAAAAAATAAACAAAACAAAAGTTTTTAATAGCAGGTTGTTTATTCTGTGTAAACAATACTAAACAAATCCAGAAAAAAGAGTTAAAAACCTCTCATGTGTTAGCATTAATATAATTACCTATTTTTTCATTACTGTTTATGAATTCTACCTGCTATGCATTGATAGCTAAATCTTTTCATGTCATATGCAATCTTTCACAGATTTGTGTACTCAGAGCCTCATATGGCCTCCTTTCCTACTTTTCTTTTCTTCATTAGTTATCATCTCTGGACTGTTATTATCTCTGTTTCTCCATCTGCTGCTATTATTTTACCAACAGACTTTCTGTATTATGACATTGTCTTTGATCCTGTCCATGTCATGTGAATGGTGTAGCTATATAATTACCCATGCATTTGTACAAATTTTTAAACCATTTTTTGATATTTTTTGTTGTGTCTGAAGCAGTGAAAATGTTAGCACTGACTTCAAAACCAAGATCATTGAGGTTACTCTTTTAAACACACCAAAAGAGAGATAACAAAATTTGCTGCTTTCACTGGAATTTTCATAACTCATTTGGAAATACTATTAAGTAATATCCTTAAAAATAGAAAGGTCACAGCATCACTTCACAGTAGGTGAACTGAGTCTTAGTCCTAATGACTATTCTTACTGGATATGCATTTGGAGTATTGCACTGGTTTGAACAACCCTTTATGTAGTTTCTCTGTATTAAGAATTACTAAATAATTTTCTAAGCAGCTGGGAATGAAACATATTTTCTGATGGCTGTGAATTTTCCTCAAAAATATTTTGTTTGTATCCCATATTTTCTCAGGTCTGCACTGGCTTCCCCTTACTGATGACTCTGAAGTGAACTCAGGGATTCCTTTGTTGTTCTGATAGACTGTTCCTTGGGATTGCTTCATTACTGCAGTGCTAGTAGCCATCCTTATAAACAATCTTTCCAATCCTTTGTGCTTAAGGTGCAATTTTGCTGGGAAGTGCATTTTACCTGAAGGCTAAGGCAGATTTGGAAGGGAGATAGGAAAACAAGTTTATCCTGTATTAGACCTAGAGTGCTACTAGAACTGAGGACAAGAAATACTGGGAGAAAATCTGTCTTCCAAGCAGTTGTAAAGCCATTTTTCTATAAATGACCATGCTAAATTGTGTTTCAAGCATGCCATCACAGACCAAGGTTGCTAGAATCTGGATGAAGAGTTAAGCATCTGTGTAAGTTATAGGAAATATTATTCCACTTGTCTACTCAGCAGTTAGTTTCACTGCTGAGGTGAATGAAATAAAAAAATTCTGGGCAAACTAGGACCAATGCAAAAACGTGTGAGTCATGAGTACTAGGGTACTTTTTTGGGAGAGTAAAGGCTAAAGAGTCTTAAAAATCTCATTTTTAAATTGGCTTTATTTCTGAGCCAGGGCTGGCTTTCCAATTGATTATGAGCAGCGCAGTTACATGTTCAAAAATGGATAGCTGGAATGAAGACAAGGAAGGAAAGAACAAATCATGAGTGCATTAAATTCAGTTGAGCAGGTGTCAAGCAGCAAGGGTTGTGTGCATTTTTGCTATGTTTTTATGCAGGTGTGTCATGATTTGCCCGTTTACTGAAAGTTTTACATCTTTTGCTTGAAAGACAACTCAGATATTGTCTTGTGTCTTGGCCAGTACTGGAGCAGGAACTGTTGTGAAAAATCAGACTAGCTGTTCTGTTTCTTGTGAACGTTCTCTGCTTCACCACTGCAGTGGTGAAAAAAGAATGTAGCAGCAAACATCTGCAGAGTTCCCCTGTGCTGAGAGTCTCAGGTACACTGACTCCACTGCCCAGCCTGAGGGCATCCTGGAGTGTGTTCTTTGGAAAGTGTCTTAATGTACATCTGGGTCTAGACTGCCTGAAACTACATCAGAGAATGTTGACTAGACTTGACATTCTCTCCAGATGAGCACTCCCATGATGTCCAATTATACTCTCAGATTCTGAGCCAGAGGGGTTGATAAGGGAATTTGGCCTTGAGAATGCCTTTGAGGGTGAATATAAACTAACTGAGTCATGGAGTGTTAAGCATACCAATGCTAAAACTGGTTTCATCCTTTTTGGTTTTTCAATTTCTATCAAGGAAAACATGATGAGTGACATTAAATGTTGTAGAACACAGTTTACCTGGGAAAATCATTCCCTCCAAATTGCTTTTAAAATACCTGTTTCTGTTCATTAATGGGTGAGACATGACTTCAGGTAGAGGCATTTTTAAATTTGATGTCTTTGAAGGGTATATCTGTGTACAACTCCAAGGATTAAATGTTTATTTTGTATGCAAACATTTTTTGTCCCTTAATTTCTCAAATTATGTTTATTTGAAAGTGAAAAGTAATTTCCTTTTCCCTTTCAGTTTTACTGTTGAATTTCCTGTCATTAAGTATTAATCAAAGCCATTCATTAGCTTTAAATATTATGTAGAAACAGCAGGAAAAAGAAAACAATGTCTGTTCTATTCTGCTGAACAGTTAATCTTTACTTCAAAACAAGTAAACTCTGATAGAACAAAACAAAAACCCGCAGTCACTCAGACCCTAAATATATTAGTCCATTTTTGCTGCCTTTATCTTGCCCCCTTTTGCTTTTAATGAGAATTCATCTTTTCAAATAGGTTAAACTGGTAATACTCTAAAATAAAACTGGGTTCAATGTGGGATTTTTTTGACATTATTCATGTGCTTTAAAAAACTCCATTTAGGAAAAAAAAAGAACATTTTGTAATTTAATACCCACAACCTTCAGTAAGACAGTTTCTGAATTAATAAGCTTTACTTTGTATCCATGATGGTCAATTGTAATATATTGAAGAGGAAGCCCATATTTATGACCAGTTTTTAAACATCTCCTTAAAGCACTCCAGTTTAGTTTCTCAGGAGGATAAATAACTTACTATCAGGTTTGTACATACATCAGGGGAAATTAGTCAGATCGATGTGCTGTCTGCAACAAGTGCTTTTCTGCTTTAAAGAAACAAAACTAGAGCTTTAACAGATTTAAAATTGTGTATTAAAATTCATTACACTTTAGAGAGTTATGACACCAAAAGGAAGTAAAGATGGTCATTGGACAGGGTTAAATTTAATCAAAAAAGTAACAAACCAGACAGAACTCAATGCTGCACAGCTTAACAGAACCATACCCCAAAGTGAATTGACGTGACACTATTGTATAGAGTTTCACTTCCTGAAAGACCTGAAATGTAGTAAGAGAGTGATGTTAAGAACAGAGTTTAAATCTGGTTTTCTGTTAGCATGGATTAAGTCACTGACTCTATGGAAGATAATTAATTAGAGTCTGATTTCTTTAGAGAAAGGCCTTTATTTTAAATTCTTATTTGGTGAGGTAGGATTAGACGGAAATGTGAGCTTTCTTCTGCCTCTTCTGCCTCTGTACTAATCTTCTTTAGAGACAACTGTTTCTACATTTTAATTCTTTTTAAAGATTTAGGTAAACAAAGAAAATAGTTTTTGGTGGGGACAGAGAAATATGGAATGTTGAATATCTTATAAAATGCAGCAAATACTTTAATTACATTGGATGAGTATAAGTGAACACTACAAAGCAGTTGAATAATATGAAAGTAAATATAATTCCTGGAAGTATAATAAAGATATACAGGGTACAGATGAAATTACAAACTGGAAAAAATATGTCAGACTACTTGATATATTTTACAAAATATCTATAAATACAATCTATATAAATAGGTGATAAAAGACTGGAACTCTGAATTTTTAAAATACAGAGTTATTATTGAAGTCTGTGCAATAGGATTTCTATAACTGGCTTTTTCTGGAATGAGCACCCAATTTACCTTTATGCCGCCTTTACGATGTTTTTCTCAATTATTTTGATGCAACAGAGCTAAAAGTTCATGTATGGAAAGTAGCATGGCCCATAATTATTCATGAAGGAAGAAAACACAGCATATGTGTTTTTTAAGAGATTCCCCACATTTAGTATTATCACTATTATTGATTCAAAAAGCTCAGAACATTCCAGATTCTTGCTCTACAAGAGTTTTCTCTTTATATATAGACTTGTCTAAATCTAGTACAAAAACATAGTGTTACATCTAAACTAAAACTTCTATCATTATCACATTTTTTTTATGTTATTGAACTAGTGTATTATAATGCTACTCTACTACAATATATTTATAGTACTAGTGTAATATATAAATTTGCCATATTATTCAACCCACCTCTTACCTATTGTCTGAATGAACTGTGGTGTAAGCCTTGAGTTGTTTTATGTTCCTGTCTCAAGAGAAGGGTAACTGTGGGTAGTGTGTAAAATCAAAAAAAAAGTGATACATACTGTTGTTTCTCTCTCAAGTGTTTGCCAGGTATATTGTTGTTTTTGTCACTTTGGAGTGCGTTAAAGCTTTTTATAATTACTCAGCTATTGAAAATGCTTTGAATTCCTTCGTTTTGCTCATACTCCAAAACGTGGGAAGACTGATTTTTACATATACAGACACAAACACAAAGGCGTACTTTATTGAACAGGAAAATCAAGAAAACACAAAAAAATTAAAGTTCTTAGAAAAAAGGATTAAAAACAATAATGAGGAATACATATGACATGTAGTCACTTTCTTTCTCTGGCTGTTTTACTAGGGAAGAGTTGCAAAGAGTAAGAGCCTGAATGTTAAAATACTCAGCTAAGCTCCCCAACAAGCACAAAATTTTAAATCCATGCAAAAGCTATCTGATGACAAAGATATTGAACTTTAAATGTCCAAGACCACATCCAATACCTATGAAAATTGCCCATTTACAGGAAATGCATTTAAATTGGCTTTGTCCATGCCAAATACAGGGAAATGATAGCTGAAAGAGCATAATTATGTTAAAATGATTCAAGAAGGGTGACAGTCTGTCGTGAAGCTAATCAGTACCTTGGCTGTATCTACAGGCACAGAATGGTCAGGAACAATCTACTGAACTGCTAGTCCTCAATTATCATCATCTTTGACTTGTTGCCTAAGTACATGCAGTATTCCAGGGTCAGTGCTTATGCAATCTGGATTCCTGTGTGACTAACCATCCTTCAGAACACCGAAATACAATTTTTATTGTCTTTTCACTTCCTCTTATACAACTTTAGCAGTTAAGCAATACGAAAAAATTTGCCCCACTATGATGTGATCAATCCTCCTTCACTACTATTTTAGGTTGCTAAATTTTTCATTTCACACTTTTATTTAACTTATGATTTGCAACATTATGTAAAAAAAAAATACTTAGTTCTTTAGCTGTCTTGGAAACATGTGATTATGTATTCTTGGGACAAGTCTAATTTATAAAAAACCCTTATTCTAATCAGCATTGTGAAAATACAGACCTGAATTGTAGTACTAGGCTTTGTAGATGTATACTACACATTACAAAGTATTTACTTTAATGGCACTAATAAATCTTCTTCCACCACTTCAATAGTTTTCTCCTTCCAACATATTTTTAAAATATTTTCTTGTCCAGTTTCCCTGATAACTTTTGTTTATTTCCATAGGATTCAATTTCAGTATATTCATATTATATCTTTAAAAGAAAAATTTAATCAAGCAGATATTCTACCCATTATCTTTTATTTTCTTAGTGTCTAATGTATAGGTAAAATAATGTTACTCTGCTATACTTTTTGTTTCATATTTTGCCCACAGTTTAGAATTAAACAATTTAAAATGCCAATTTCTCTTATTTCCATATTTTTATTCAGAGTATTTGGTTTTAAGTCCTACAGTACAAATTCTCATTTTATCATTTAAGCAGATATTTTAGGGCACAAATATTTATGATTTTTTTTTTAATTATTGTTTAACATAATAAGCCTTATAATAACAACAGGCACAGTCAGAACCTCCTGATTACTCCTTTGGTCAATATGAATACTATTTCTGTTCTCAGCAATCTTCCTTCCAGTATATTGGTACGGGACTGACTTTTGTTTTAGCTTTGTTTAACCTCCTTCTACGTATTAAACTTGCACAGGATTCATGTCAGTCACTTTCTCAGTTTTCTCCCCAGTCCTTTTTCTCTACAGTTCCTCCTATTGTCAGCACCAGCCCCAAAGCCCAAAGAGACACAATGCCAACTGCTCTCAGAGAGTACATCCATTAGTTCTGTGTCTCAAGATATGTGTGTAATTTAAATAACACCTGTCTGGGATTTATCTGTTGATTTCATTATCTTGTTCCCTTTACTGTCTTCCCTGAAGGATCAGGTGAATGCAACTGAAAACCATCTGAGCCATCATTTTTCTGAGGTGTTCTGTTGTGCTTCATCTGCTGCATTGGGGAATCCTAACATGTTATTTGTTGTGGTTTGAAGAAAGATTAATGGATTTGGAGGGGCTTTTTTTACCTCTCCTCAGAATCCTTTCCCATCTAATTTCTGTAGTTCATATCTTTGCCTCTGGTTTGCAGCACAATCTTTTAGTCTCCAGATCCTCTGTAACACCAGGTGGTTTATTCTCCTGAGCAAAGGGCACAGAGTATCCTCTGGGTGTTGGTATGCTTCCTGAATCATCTACTGCCCTTCAGTCTTCAAAACTCTTGTCAAGTCTCGAAATAAACTAATGAAACTGTCAAGAGAAGTGTTTTTCAGAAACCTAATATTATCTAATAAGTTGCAATTAACCAACTGTGAGATCTAATTAAGTGTAAAAAAGATCAAAAATACTTAATACATTCCACCAGCTGAACCATACAACTATTTAAAACTTTGCAAAAAAGCAAACTATTTTTTCAGTGGAAAAAATGAAAATTCCTGGGTTTTTTGTTTGTTTGTTTGTTTGGTTTTTTTGTGATTCTTAATAATGAAAAAAAACCCAAAATTGTATCTCTGTAATGTTGCTTAGGTGAGTACAGCAGGACATGGTCTATCAAAACAGCAAGCCTAAATATAGAAGACCTTTATGCTTAATGACTGTATTCCTCACATTTCTAATCCAGGTGCAGGTAGAAAAATTATAAGGAGGAAACACTATGGCACTGCTGACATGGAGAGTGTATGCTCATTTGAGCATTATGCTAAATCTGTACAAGTTAAGGGTCATTTCAGAAAGAACAATTTATTCTATGTTTTTTACAAAGCTACTCCAATCTCTGCTTGTCTGAAATGCTCTGAAATGCTATTCACTGTGAAATACATTCCTAAGTAAATTTGGATCTGCATAACAGATGCTATTTCTCTGTGGAATATGTAGCTATGTATGAAAGAGAGAAATTTCTCACTGGCCAGGTCCTGTATCTCCAACAGTAGAAGATTCTTTGACATGCTAATCAACTGAAGGTTCTGTTATATGAAAGACATTTAATACTTGCTTTTGTTTTTCCCTTACAAGAGGTTACAGTTTGTTCTGTGTGTACAGAAATTTAGTACTTATTAATGTACGGAGTATACTAAATCAGTACTGACAGGGGAAGAAAAACTTTCATGTAAATTAGACCTTAGTGTGATCTGGTTGACCTATGAGCTGAAATTCTCACTTAGCAGGTCTTAGGTTTTGTTTTTCTCTTTTTCATGTTATAAGGCTGTAATTTTTCTGTATTTCAGCTACACCTTGGAAATTCTATTCTGGCTAACCCCAGTAGTACAGTGGGACTCAAGGGCTGCTGCAGACTGAGGGGTTCATTTCAATACTGCATTCATCTGAGGGGTGGCATAGGACTCAGATTGAAGGTTATAAATTATGTAAGCAATAGAATGATTTGTTTTAATCTCATTCAGCTTTGTATGTTTTTCTTAAAATATGCCATGCATTAAAAAATTGATTTTTTTTCTTAAAAAATAAGTATAAGGTAGAAAAAAAGATTTCTTCCTCTTTGTGTACAATGTATTCAGCATTAGGGAATCCAAAATATTTTATCTGAAAAGTCAGAGAGACTCTAATAAGTCCTCTGGGCAGCAGGGAAGGCAGACTGTGTAAAAGGTATAAGAACCTCTGTAACTCTGTATCTGCAGAAGAAGCACTGAAAAACTGTTTATGTACAACGCCCGCTCAGTGCCTGTGAATATGAGGGTTTGGCCAACAGAGGAATTAAAGTCTGATATTTCTCACAGTGATGTGTGGGATGTTCAGAAAAATAAACCCCAGTAAACCGAAATAACAATTTAATAGAATTTTCCATCTCTTTCCTTTATTTCTTCTCAGTGTAAGAATAATTATCTACAGTAGGGAAAGTACAAAAAAAAAGTTGTTGATTCATAATTTGTTCTTATGCATGAGTTTGTGAATATAATTTATGCACAGAAGTTCTTTTTAGGAAGCATACATTCCTGTAGCTCACCACTGCATTATAACAATACAGTTTTATATTACATATACATTTTTCATCGGTAGTGTAGTAGCCTTTCAAGTTAGTATATTAAATATGTAAAGAGAACACCATTTTTTAAAAATTAAAGAGAACACAATAGTTCAAATAGTATTTAAGGTAATAAACTCTTTCAGAAAAACAAACCTGTACTTAAAAAATACAGGTAGATTTTCTTGGATTTAAATGATTTATGTATGTGGAGTTAATTCTCTTTCACACACTGCAACTTGAGGGTCTATCTTTGTGCCAAAGAGGGATGGGAAACTAATAGAGAAAGGAATGAATGACTAAAAAAGACTGTGAAATAGTTATTAAACTGTTGAGGATTTCCAAGATTTGGGGCCACAGGAGATAAAATAAACCAGGTAAAAGACATATGGCAAAGGTTCCTTTCTGACTTCGTTTTGGTTGTTGGGCTTTATTGATTTTTTTATCTCAAAACTTTCTCAATGTGATGGTTTCGAGATATTGAACGCACTTGAGACAGGACAATAAGGGCCTGGCTTGAAACTATTCATCATTATGATTTTTATTGTGGTACTGTTGCTTCTGTACTCAAAACCTTAGTGTACAAAGTGTGATAGAAATACTGAGACATAGGAAAATTAATAGGCTGTTCAAATCCATCAGCTTCCACAGGTCTATGTAGCAGGTGAAGGAAGAGAAATATGGATAGTACTTTGTTCTACTCTTGCAAGGAACATTGAGAATCTATCTTTAGGCTGACAGCAAACATCATCCTAGAACAAGCCAGAGAAAAAGAATTATTTTTAACAGTGTTTACTTATTTATTTTCCTAAATAAGAAACAAAACCAGTAAAAGCAATTTTAATTTTCCCTACAGACATATATTAATAAGGATAGAATATTTGTTGTATCATTATGAAGGAGCTGATTCTTCACACAAGAGATGAGACTGTGTTATTTATGGAATATCTAGGGGATTAGATTAATTAAAATATAATTAAGTTTTAGAAACTGATAAAAGAATGGTTGCTGATTTTGATGGTGTCTTTACATTACCTGCTCTAGCATCTCTGCTCTTATGAAGGCACTTTATATCTAAAGAGAGATGGTTGAAAAATCTTTTCAACATGTTCAGAACTTTGTTACACCTCCCATAATATACAGGACAATACAATAATCTTGCAAAGTAACTCTATAGCAGACACTACTACTAGGAAAATCTACACCTGTATAAAATATTTTCTTTTTAAAATCTAAATGTTAGTAATTTTGCTACCAACGCAGGGATTTACTGTGATCTATGTCTCACCTTTCATTGGTACTATAAATGATGTATTAATCATCCTAACAATACACATCTTATTCAGCTGATGTACATATAAAAAGCTGTGCCAAGTAACTCCTAATGGCTATTGAATTGCCAGACTTCATCCAAGCTAGTGCATGTCTAAGGAAATTGGAGTGGAGGCAATATTTGTAAGCACTTGAGCATATTACTTATAGAGGTAACTTTACCTTAGAACTTTATAGCTTTGAAATGTCTGAATAGAACATGAGATTGTCAAGATTAGGGTGTTCCATCTATTTTTTTCTTATTGAAAATTTAACATCTTTAATAGAGATTTTTATGGCACATGATAAGATGCATATCAGAGTTCCAAGTGAATTGGTTTGATGTAGTGGAGAAGAAATTCTCCATGTGTGAGAGACTAGACATAATTATTACTGTCTCAAAACAATGCAAGCATGTGTGGAGGGGGGATGTGGTGGTGTGTGGGTAGGTGGCAGAGCATGTTCTGTGAAAAGGGGGATGTGCACTGCTCCACACCCCACCCACCCCAGAAGTTCTCTTACAGCCCAGAGCGTCTGTCAGTCACTGGCACACCTGAAGCTCCACCTGGGTGGGAGGGCCCCAGGAGCTGGAATCATGCTGGAACTCAGGCAGTGATTATTATTGCAAGGTTTCCTGTTTATCTTCCTGAGAACGTCACGTTCCTCCTGTGAGTCTGCCTTAGAGTATAGAGAAACCTAAGCCCCTTTAGGAAGCCTTTGGAGTGAGTCTGGGGCTTTACACCATGACAACTTGAAAAGTCATGGCAATAGATAAAGTCTCAGGTGACTGGAAAAAGGAAAAACTTTGTCCAGTTGTTAAAAGGTTTAGAAAGGAGGATCCATGGAACTACTGGCCTTCTAAGAAAGAGGGGGACAGACATACTTAAAAGGCCTGTAGTGATAGGATAAGAGGTAATAGTTTTAAACTGAAATTCAGACTAGAGATAGAGAAGAAAATTTTACAATGAGTGGTGAAATACTGGAAAAGGTTGCCCAGAGAAGTGGTAGATGTTCCATTCTTGGAAACATTCAAGGTCGAGTTGGACATGACTCTGAGCATCCTGGTCTAGTTGAAGATGACCCTGCTCATTGCAGAGGGGTTCCATGAGATGAATTTTAAGGTCACTTTCAACTCAAATTATTCTATGAGTTTTTAATGTTATGATTCTATTACTTTCATAACAAGTCATGTACCCCAGTTGTGGGTTGCAATTGGACCAGAGACACACAGGCTATTAAATATCTTTCTCATGGCATGTTGTAGACATACTCTGACTTTTGGCTGTATCTTATCTTCATCATGTTTGAATTACTTTTATTCTGTTGTTCAATTTCTTACAGATTTAATATGCTTATTAGTATAATTAACAACTTTGTGATTTTTATATCAATCACAGGGTTAGAAATGAGGCAGCTACTAGGGAAACCAAATAGATTTTTCTGGGTCACACCATCAGTTATTATTATAGGCTGTAGTGACAGACTTCCTCCTTCTAACAGAGATTATTACAATCAGTTTTAGGACAACTTCATCCAAAGGGTCAATTTGGTCATGGAGTAATATTGCATAATTTTTTAATTTAAAAGGTTAATTTCTCTTTTAAAATAGATGTCTTATATTAAAAAGAACAATCCCACTCTTTAGCTAAAGATAATGCATGACAGAAATACAAATTCTCTTGTCTTCAGCAAAAGATATTTGTCAGAATCACAGAATCAATCACACTACAGAGGAGGCTGGAAAAGACCTCTCCAAATCACCTAATTCCACCCACTGCTCAAGTAGGGACAGCTTGAACAGGTTGCCCAGAATCACACACAGTGAGATTTTTAATGTCTTCAGACATACAGACTATGCAACCTCTCTGGGAAACCTATTCCTGTGTTTGATGACACTCAAATAAACTAATAGCACTGAGACAACTGTACTTCGGCAGGGAGTAGGAAGGACTTTAGTGATCATCTGGTTCCAACTCCCTTGCCATGGGCAGAGTTTTTTAAAATCATCCCAACATTAAAATCAAGCCAGCTGATTCAAAATTTCAAATATTTTGGTTGCAGTAGGATACCAAGTGAACAATATCTGAAGATAAAAGTACAAAAATATTAATTAAGCATTTTGTATTTGCAAAATACAGGGGCGAAAAGGAAAGCCTCTATACAGCACACATTTTTAATTTAGAGGACTTACTGAGTGTGGACTTTGTATCAACTTAGAATGAAATGAGATATTGTATTAAATAAATTTAACTTAATGCTGGATATACAATTGTATATCATATTTCTTGCTAAGTATTGGAAGCTGTAAGCCCAAAGATAAATGTCTAATGAGCCCACTCAGTTTCAGACTGTATGAATTTGTAGGCCTTGACTTCTTTTTTTCCTAGCATAAATAGTTGTGCCTTACCCTCTAAAACTCTCAGGTACAGAAAACACATATGGTAAATACAAAAATAAGAATGGTGATTTTTTTTATTTGCATGAGTAATAGGAGATAAAATCAGTGTCTTTACTGAATTAGGATTCTGATTTCTGCAAAATGAAACTGATATAGTCTTACACGTGGCCAGAGTGTAATGAGCCCCCTGAAGATGTATCAAGTCTGAGGGCAGACCTGCAACCTACTAGAGTGTCTTAATAATCTCACGAGATGGCTCCTTGAGTGTGTTTTGTATAACAAGGGTGTTAATTAGAGAGGAAATAATAAACAATACAGAAACAAAAGAACAAAGCCATGTGCAGGTGCCAGAGAAGCATCTGACACCTGACCAAGACACTCCAAGGTGCACTGAGCACCTCTGTGCTCCTTCTTAAATACTTAATGTTTTAGGAGGATCAAATTGACTTGTTGCCAATAGAATATAGCTACATTCTGAGGAACAGCTAAAGAGACCTATCTGTGTTTTTATCTTGACATTGAGCCAATTACTGTCAGGACAGAAAAGAAGTTTCTGGTTTTCTTCCCTTGCAAGGTCCTGGGATGAAACTGTAACCCTTTTCCTTATCTAGAATCATTTGCTTGGTGCAGTGCAATATGAAATAACTAATTAGCCAGCAATGGGAGACATCAGTAGTTAATGCAGATCAATGTATGTATTCTAATTTGCAACTGGAGTTGCAGTTAAAAGATACAAGGTAATATATTTGGATTTGTCTCAATCAAAAAATTTAAATAAGAACAAAAATGTGATAGATATCCTGAGGTTTCTTAAGAACTAGGTATGGACAAGACCTTTGGTCATACAAACTGCTGATTAATAAGTTTATTGTTTGGATAATTAAGATACTGGTTTTCTGGATATGTACTATCAAACAAACCTCTTTCTCCAGTAATTTGATTTAGAATCATAGGATTGTAGAAGCATTTGTGTTGGAAGGAACCTTTAAAGCTCATCCAGTTCACACAACCTGGAGTGACCAGGGTCATCTCCATCTAGATCAGATGACTCAGGGCCTTGTACAATCTATTTCCAGGGATGAAGAATCTGCCACCTCTCTGGGCCGCCTGTGCCAGTGTTTCAGCACCCTGATAATGAAAAATTTCTTCCTTATATTAGTCTGAGTCAACACCCATTTAGTTTAAAACCACTGCCCTTTGTCCCATCATTATTAAAAAAAATCTGTCCCCATCTTTATTATACAACCCTTCTAAGTACTGAAGGGCTCCTGTAAGATCTCCCCAGAGACTTCCCCAGACTGAGCAACCCCAACTCTCTCAGGGTTTCTCCACAGGAGAGATGCTTCAGCCCCCTACCTGCGTTGTGTCCCTCCTCTGGACACTCTCCAACAGGTCTATGTCTCTCTTTTATTGAGCTCATGAGCAATATAAAGATCCAGATTTAGAGTTTATTTGGCTCAGAATATTTTTTCAGTAATGGTTGCTGCACTGTAATTCAAAGCTCAGACAAGATTGACACAGATGTCTATTAATAAGATTGCAATATTAGAGCTCTAGGTAAGGACAATTTAAAAAATTGTATATGGGCATTCATGAACAGGAAAAGAACACTGAGCTTATAGCAAAATACCATATTTTATAGCAGTTGAAATGTTTCAGTATTGCTTATTAAGAAGCAAGATTTAAACAAGATGTTTTGTTCATAATTCAGATAAAGTCTTTGTACTGTGATAGCTCATTAACTATTGTTATCCAATGAAGCACAAAACTCAGAAATATACTTGATGACTACACAGTTTGTATGACAATGCTTAGCATGTTTTCATCCAGGAAATTTGTTCTAAAAAGATCTTCTTGTTACCTCTTTGCACATCTATTTCCTCTTAAAAATTATTCTGCAACAATGCAAATTTACTTGACCACTTAGCTGACTTATGATATTCTGATACCTTTTTCAAGTGACAAAAAAAAAAAAAAATCTTTTCTAGTCTAGGAACTGGCTGACTGAGGTTTGTATCCCAGTGATTCTTAACAACACAGATGAGATGAGTCTCATGTTCAAGGTCTTGCATTTTTCTTCCTGACATCTTCCAGTAACACCTCCTGAAAAAATTACATTATGTAGCTCATCTTGTAAAAACCAAACATTTTATTTCATAAAAAATACGAGTACAAAAAAATATATCAGAAAATAAAATTCATCATGACTCTTCATAGTCAATTATAATGAGTGGTACCCAAGGCCTCAGCCTTTCTTTTGGAGATCTTATAATATTTTTCTTGAATATAGATTAACACAGCTAATATAAGACTCAAAATTACTGTATATGTTGGTGTTGTGTTGTTCAGGAAAAAGTAATTCATATACTGTGGAAAAATGCATAAATAATAACATAATAAAGGAGAGGACATCTGTATGAAAGATACTGTGGCATATTGTCAAGTAATCTATGTATAACATTGAGCTGATTAAAATGTTTTTATTTCATCCCGTTGTGTGGAATCAGTTTGTGTGCAACATGTGCAGAAAGACAGAAAACTGCAGCTGGAGTTAAGGAATATGGAATCTTTTTGAAGTCTTTTGGCATTTCTGACAGTCTTTTAACTGTAGAGGAAGCTGGATATATCTTGAGTACAAATAATAGCTGATTTTACAGTAAGATTGACAAAGCTACTCCTACAGCTTGAAACACATAATACTGAAGTAGATTTGAATGCTGAGCTTCAATTTATTTTGAAGTACTTCAAAATATAGAAATGTACAATAATCAAAGTTAAAAAGTATAACAGGTGTATATTTAGAAGATAATTTTATCTGTTTGAAGAGACACTCTAAAAATGTTGAGTGATTAAAAAGATGAAGAAATATTTTATTTCATATAAAGATAAATGATAATTTATTAATTATTTAGTGTTAAGTAGAGCTAGCACAATTTTGCCTGCTGATTGTTTTATTCTTAGATTTTTCCCATCACTATAACATCCAGAAACCTGATTAGTTTCATGACATGGTTTGTTTCTTCAGTGATTGAGGCATCCAGGTGATCACCATATTCATTACAGTAGTGGTCTGTTGGGATACATGGAAAGAGAGTCGGTACAATGTATAAGCTGAACATGCCCTCAGTATGTACAAATAAACTGCACATAAAATGGCAGCCTTCTTTTACTGAGCTCAGAGCCATCCCATAAGTAAAGCAAAGCAAAGATTCCAAGGCATTAGTCACCTACTTGCTACCCTCATGTCTAATACAATTACTCTTTTCCAAAAATCACATCAGACCAAACTATAATCACCTCCTCTTAACACCAGCTCCTTATAATTCACACAGTATTCATCCCCTAAAGGATAAAGCATACTTTCCTGTGCCTTTTTTCTGATTAAGATAGTAAGTTTTCAGCTGCCTTCAGGGCTGCTCTAAACTCTGCATTACAATTTAGATGAAAATATTGGAAAGGAGTAGCATATATATATTCTTTCTCCAAAGAGAGGAAATTCAACCTCCTTCCAAAACTGTTTACTTAGAAATAGCAAAGTAAAAAGAGGAAATCTGCATTTGATACCTAAATATGCATGTCTTAGGTGGTAGCCCAGCTTTCTTGCAGTTTTCAAGTGCAGCTAGCATCAGTGTTAACATGAACATTTCCTACTACTTGCAAAAGTAGGAAATTACAAAAGAAATGTTGACAATATTGTGGGGCTGCTTGAAGATTCTTTTTTTTTTTTAATTTCTATATATTTGTTTCTATGATTTCTGTTACTTCATTTGTGAGTGTTAAGAACTTCTGCTATTCTCAATAGACTTTCTGTGCTTCTCATCAATCACTAAAGGTAAAAGAAAAAGAAAACCACTTAAGAATTGTTTCTAAATCCCATAGTCCTGTCATCTTTTCGCTATGTCCACCATAATCACCTCCATTCCTACTATGGCTTTGAAGTAATGTTTCTTGCTACTGAGACAACATTCATCATTTTATAGGTGATTTTTTTTCCTAATGCTAAAAGAGACTGGCTCACTGCTTCTTTCAAAGTAAAGATACTGTGGCAGTCCGAATCTCAGTGATATTTCAACCATTAAAAAATCAAACCTAAAAGCAACTTTTGGTAGAATTTAGATGGCTTATATTCTCACAGATAAAAGAATTTAGTATGAATACATGGCTGTGTCTTTTGAAAACAAAATACTCTAAACTCATCTGAAAATTTTGAGGAAAATATCTTTGAAAATAAATGCTTCTATGTTTGCTTCACAAAATCACTATGTTGCTTATATAGTTTTAAAAAACTGTCACAAAATTTAATACTCATTTATTGTTTAATAAAATTTGGGGTTTATCCTAATATATTCATTTTTTCAAAATAATGTTTCTAAAACTTTTCCAACTTCCTTCTTGATGGAAGATTACTTTTAAACTTTTAAAAATCACCCAACTAGGACATTCAGCTGTTTTTATGAATGGTCACACAGCTTCTTCTACCATAAGCATGTGTTTATCTTCATTATGTAAAAGTCAGAGAAGAAATCCAAACATCTCACTTAAGTAATGGTTGGCACACAGAGAAGTTATTTAAAGACCACTGAACCTTTGTATTACACAGCAGTGTCATAAACCAAGAAAGATTCTTCACATTCTAATTAAAAAACTACCATATAACAGCTTGTTGTGCAATGACAAGATGGTCAGTACTGATATTGTGGTTTAGTCATCTCATTTTTGATCAGCAGTGATTTTACTCTAAACTGCACACATATAGATGTATACAACAATCTTCAATGATGAACTTCAAGGATGGTCCTTTGTCATCACCCGTTTCTTGTGGGGGTGACAAGGATAAGCAAAGAACTGTGTAGATGCTCAGCTGCAAGATGGGGTCAACCACCACATATGTAGAATCAGAGACAAATCACAGACAAAGTCAAATACTGACCTTTTCTCTTGTTTCCTTTGGTTTTTATCTTTTTTTTTTTTAGTGGCTAAAGGCAGTCCTCGATTGATACTGATTCTGTATGAATGGAGCCTGCATCTAAGTGTACTTTTCAGAAACAGAAAAAGCAGATTAATTTTCTGCATTTTACCATCTAGCTTAAGGCACTGCAGTGGCCTTAATAAAATATTAAACTTAAAAGTATATTTGAATATATAATATTCGTTTGCTAAAGGTAAGAATATTTTAAGGTAAGATCACCATGAATTTTTTACCCCAGTCACCATGGTTTCCATCTCCTTCTTTGTGTCTAATATGCTGCATCACACCTGGTGAAATCAGTTCACCATTCAGTACATCTTTTATTCTTTTCCATAAGCTTCCTACTTGTTACGGATAGACAGCAGAGTAAATATATAACAGGTGAGTGAAGATAATAAAATCATTCTTTCTTCCAATGCTTTGTACATCATAATTTTTGCTGATAACTTGCAATGTCGGACCTTTTAAACTGACAGGATGTTCACCACTGCAGCTTTATAAAGATGGCTATCTCGTCTCAGAAAAATGGAAGCCAGACATTCAAGACTGACTTGTATTTGTCTCTGAATCAAACTGTCATTTTTGCTCAGTTAGTGGCTGTTATCAAGTCAGGACAAGCAGTTATTCTGTAGGCTAGCTCATGCAACCTTGACTTTTTCTGAAAGTCCTTGAGAGCTAATTCAGCGGGTTTATGCAACTAGAGCTCATGCATATGAGTGAGTTATACACAATCTTGGCAGCTAGAAGTTGTAATAAACATTTAATTTACAATCCATACAATCAGTTTAGCTTTGCAAAGTGCTTCATGTATCCATCTATTTCCACTGATTTATTATAATCCCTGTGTAGATAAACTTACATTCATGGGGAATCCTTCATGGCTTAAAACCAAGACAAAGATATGAGCAGTCCATCATTCAGATGAAATCCTGTTAGGATTTCAGACTGGATTTTAGTCCAGAAATTTAATAAATGGAAAACCTTCCTCCCTTCCAAATCTAATCAAAACAAACAAAATGGTGCATCAACACCCCTTTACAAGCGACACAAATACATATGGCAGAGACCAAGAAATTCACTGTATTATTGCAAAAGAGGAAATTAGGAAATTAGCTCATTGATACTAGTAGGAGGTGCCAAACTACAAAATATTTCTAAGTAGCAAAAGTATCACATACTCTTTTATATATTTGTGTAATTCACTACAAAGTGAACAACTAAATAAATAGTCAAAATCAATCTAGAATTCAGAATTTACAGGGAAATAAGCTACAACTGAGCTGAATGTCTCTGAACATTCTTTTAATTTTAATGGCAAAAATATTGTACTTTTTTTAAAAAATCATTTTTTCTTATTTTCTTAAAGATTTTGTCTTTTTCTCCCCC
>VXBR01003881.1:736863-774470 GCA_013400215.1 Cisticola juncidis | reverse complement strand
TGTCTTTTTCTCTGCCCCCCCCCCCCCCGCCCAGTGTCTTCCTGTAATTTCATCACTGATCTTCCATTTATATCATGGTAGGCAAAATATTCCTAAAAATTCTTGCAGGGGGTGGAGGCATTGGAAGCCACCTTGTGAAAGTGTGCAAACAGACAAACTGGGATTTCAAAATATACACAGGATACTTCAGTCTCAAAAGGCCATTACCTTCAAGGGTTTGAGTTAGAAAAGTTTTTCTTCACAAAAAATTGTGATTCACAAATAAATAAAGCCACAGAAAGAATCTAGACAATTTCAGTTTAATTGCCTTTCCTGTGCTCAGAAATTGCAGAGAAATACAGAGATTACCCAGAGCATTAAGAAAAAGAATAAATTTGTGAGGTAAATTTATTGTCTCTTTAAAAAAAAAAAAATATCTTGGGTTTGATAATCAATGGCAGGGTGAAAACACTACAGTCCATTTTGCTGCTACTTTTTACACACTTTACACAAAAGTGCACAAAAACCCTGCTGGCTTTGAGATAGTAATGTTCATGTTCAAATTGATATTCATTTTGTGTCAAATGTCTCTCCTATAAACTTTCAAATATTTCAAGACATTGATAAGCCAAAAGGAAAAACGAGGATATTGGGGCTGGAAGCTCAGAAATTTCATGAGAAGGACAACAGTGATTTAGTGCAGAGGAACTTTTCAGCAAATGGTGGGCTATTTTGTTATGAAGAGAAATTCTGGTAAGGAAGGACTTGAAGTAGAAAAGTTAATACATTACTGGAAATACTGACAATTTTGGAAATATATTCATCTTTCCAATTTCTGGGTTTCCTGGATAAAATGTAAAAGATATGATTAACAAGACCTCAGTATCTTTTTTGAGGAAAGTTAGATACAGCCAAATATTTTTCCTTTACTTTTTGCAATGTGTAAAGGGAAATTTCTGATACATTATACAGTATTTACAACAGAGGAAGCTTTGAAGCACCTTGGTTTGTGAAACAATTAGAACTGGGCAAAAACTTAATCAATAATAGTAATAATTCAAGCAATTTTCCCCATTCCTTTTTTAAAGATTTTCTAGCAATGGATTTAGTATTGTTAGAACTTATTTATTATGTAGAAGTATTCTTCTGTTGCTTTGATGAACTCTTCAGTTCTTGCAGGTAAAATGCAAACGGAAAACGTCAATGTGTATATTTACTTTTTATGATTGTCTGGAACATTCATGATGTTCTCAAGTTTTAACTCAAGATTTTGCTTAGTTCTTGGTTAATTAATTAACTTAAGATTGCTTTTAACAAACACTTAATTCCTACTGTTCTATTTGTAACTGTTTAGAAAGATGAATTCAAATTCTCGTTTCATTTTTGAATAGAATGCACCTGCAATAAATAGAATGTCTACACAACCAGAAGAATGGAGGTCTAATTTAACTATATTTTAACTACTTGTTTAGAACTAGAAACTTTCTTTAATACAGTATGTTTTGCTGGTTCTCTCATAACACACAGTCTAGTTTGGGAAAATAAAATTTTCCTGAAGCTGACACTCTAGAATCTCCTGCCTATGGTACTCTCAGAATGAATAATTAGGATATATGTATTTGTTTATAACATAGCATTTTCCAAATATCTCAGCTCATTCTTTCTAAAACAATGGATTGTTACATTTCTCAGACAAGGGACATATTCAAATATCTTAGAGGCTGAGATCCCTGCGTCTCATTTCCAGGCATGATTAATAGTTGGAGCTTAAAGGATCCTATTATTATTTTATCTAAAAATGCAGACACAAGGCTGAGATATTGAACTGATTGTTAGGGATTGTAAGTAGAACCATTAGTGAAGGACTACATGTTCTGTTGACTACCCCTAAGGGGCTTTTGGTAAGTGACTAAATCAGTAAATGAGTTCTCATTAAACATAACAAGCAGCAACTGCTGGGAATGAATCAGGTAAAAATAGGTTGGTTATTCTATTTCAGCTAATTGCCCTCCTGACAAACTGTTTATTTGGGCAAGGTCTTGAAAGCTGTTGCTGTAGTTCTAGCAAAAAGGTATCAAAGGAATATTCAGTCCTGGAGTGCTGTACATCAATCGCACTGTGAATTTTAGCATTCAAAATGTCTTCCTTTGTAACGTATATAGATTGTACTTCTCATTTCTTCTAAAAATACTTCTGAGAGTGGTGGGATGAAGAGTCACTCTTTCCAGAAAGCACTTGCTGTAGAAGTGGAGATGTACACTATTGGGGTTTCCTGTGTTCTGGGACTCCTCCATCTAATCAAAACATTTTAATTATGTATCTCAATTGTGCTTTTTTTTCTTAGAATACTTTCAGTCTGTAAAAATATTCTACTTCCTACATTTTTTTCTGTGCAGTAGAAAGGTAAGGCACAGAAATAAATAACCTGCTTTAATGTCTTTCTCCACTATCTCTGGGAATGAAGCAGGCTACAATAATGCTGTTGTGTTTGTTTATGTTTTATCAGTTTCTCAGTGGTAATTACTTATTGCAGTCTGAAGAACCATAGGCTTTTCTTACTATGTTGCATTTACAATTGTAGTTATTTATGTGTTTACCATTCAATTAATAATAGACTATTTAAATATTTATATTTATTCCATGATGGTGTAATGCATACAGAAGATTCACAAATCACTTCTAGCTTCTTCCATATAATTCACTATATTCATTATATAATTCACTATAATTCTTAAAAAAAAAAAAGGAAAAAAATGATATCTTCATTCCATCTGATATATCCAAGTTCAAAATAATTTAGCTTGGTTTGAAATAGGTTAATATGGCAAATGAACAGGAGTGTTGGAACAGATGGCTTTAGCACCAGGTTATGATAAAAGAATAAATTCAGAAAAATAATAGTCCATCACTGTGGTGAAGTTTTAGCATCCATGCCCATGCTTTCCTACTTTGAAGTCAGATCCCAAATACATCAAACTGATTTTCTAAGTGATTTTGATCTGATTCTGTTTCTAAGACTAAAATGGTATATACAAATACTAGCTTGTTAAAGAGAAATGCATTCTGCTTTCTTGACCTTTGTGCAATCAAAAATTTAAACAAATTACTTTGTCATTTATATGTGTTTAGCATATTTCTCAAACGGAATTTTCCTTTTTAAAATACATGAGGGAAGGAAAAATTAATTGCTTTACTCTGGCAAATATTTTAACTTTTAATTGTACTTATTTGTACAACTGTTTTTCCTTTCTACTTCCATATGTCATTAGATGACCTCCACTATTGTTTTTGATGGTTTAGAAACCTCTAGCTGTGCCAGCTCAAAGTTATACTGCCAATGACTTTTTTGTAAAGTGTACAAGTGTGAAAAGGTCCAAAATTCTTGATTTGAAATTTTTGGAGCTACATAATCCCTTATGCGTCAATTAGCTGGTAAGAGTAGCCAAAGCTTCTTTATCTTTAGTATTGTATTCTGATTCTTCTTTTACCATTTTTATTCTGTCTTTCATGTTTTATGAAGTCTTCTTTCCATTATAATTTTTAGTTTATACAAAGCTAAAGTAACTAATGTTAATAGTTTTGGGATTTTTATGAAATCACAAATTATAAAGTCTGATGGGAAATTCCTGAACATTTTATCTCATCTTTTCTTCGAGCTTGGTCACAGACATCCCACAAGTTAATTCATGTTTGAAAGAAGGCATACATACAAACACACACATATATATTCATAATACCAATGGAAATTTTTTGTTGTAAGAACTACCTTATCCTTCTGAGACTTTTTATCATGTCCAAATTATTTATTTTATTTATTTGTAGTCTGAATTTATCTAGTCTCAACTTCCAATCTCTTAAATATTTTATAGGTTTTTCAGACATCCTGAGGAGTGTCCATTATCTAGTAGGTATTAATTAGTGTTCTAAATGAAGGTAAACTAAAAAAAAATAACTAAAATAAAAAAGGAGGTAATTCCTAGAAATGTAGAATATATAACATACGTATTTTTATAATTCTCCGAATGAAGTTACTATGGAATGATAAACTTTATAATAAAAAAAGGGAAAAGGCTGGAGAGAAATTGTAAGTTGAGTATCTCAAGTCAATCAATTGCTTTTATTTAGTATTATAAAACATGACCCTGGCATGAAAATGTAGTGCTGTCGTCATGTAGGTTTCTGATGACTGAGAGATGGAAATAATTTTATTTATAAAGTATTAGCAAAGTGTCATAAACAAGAAAATAATGACAGATATATAGAAAAAAATAGGCTTTACAGGATGAAGTGTTGAGTCATGTAGTAAGAGGTGAAAAATTATAGAGGTCTTTTTTTAGAAAAGAGAAATTTTATTGTCTGAAATACTAGAAGAGATTAAATTTCCATGTGGAATCTCTTTCTGTGCTAATGATAATGTGGCCATAAAATAAAGAAATGAAATCCCTTAATCAAGATAGTTCCAGGTGACATAGGAAAATATTTGTGTTACTATACAAACCCTTATATGGCTTCATTAAGAATACCATTTATAATTTTAAATTTCAGTGGTCTAGAAAAGTGAAAACAAATGAATAGAGCTTCAAAAAAAATCTGTAGGATGAAATGCATATTAAAGAACATGTGAAATAAGATATATAAATAGCTTTGAATTATGTTAGCAAGGTAAACACATTTTGTCCATAAATATAACACATTTTGTCACATAAATATGCAACTAATAGGATTAAAATCACTGAAGATCTAAAAGTAGGAATTAATACGACCATGAACATATATAGACTGAAAAACAGAAGTGAGTTTCTTGTCATTAAGACATGAGGTTTTTGGATGACATCAAAAATATGCCCTACTAGTCCTGTGACAGAACCTGCTAAATTTATGCAAGTCAACAGGATTGACTGTAATAAGGTGATATGTATGATAATCCAACCTTTTAACTGTAATCATAATATTTACTTTAAATATTGTCAAACACCTTCTTCATAAACTCCATTCAGGACTGAGTGGCTGCTTTCTACAGAAACAGTATTTTGTTTGTGTGGGAGCACACTGACATGGGAGCACAATGTTTTTGTGATCTGATAGTAAAAATTACTGTGTGTCATTCATATTTCATTTTTCTTCCAGTTGATGTGACCCTTTGAAATGATGAAATGCCTAGTAATGTCTTGTCTTCTGGTACAGTATGGACACAAGAAGATAATACTCCATCACTTTATATTTGATTCCCTTGAATCTGGTGTCAGAGACACTTGGAGTCAGTGACTTAAAAAGGACTACTTAAGGTTGCTTGATGCAGACAGCCAGGGGAAACACTCAAGTCAGTCTATGTAACTCTTTAGGCCTACTGGCCATAGAAACTGCCTTTGAATAGGGACACTTTCCCTGTGCATATTATCTCTTTTGCCCTCAAAATCTCTCCTAACTAGGTTATAATCAGCAATTGGAACATCAGCCAAACCAGCTCATCAGATTCCAGCAATACTGGACAGATGAAATGTGTGCTCATGAATTAGTAATTTAAATTGCTATAATTTATTGCTCAGGCTCCTTGAAATGGGCTCTTATTTGAATATGGTTCTTCCAACTGGTATCTTGTACTTTTATAAATAAAGTTGACATATTTAACTCTTCTTCCATACACTCATGGAGAAATTCATCACTGACAAACTTTGAACTCCTGAGTGATCAAGGGCCCAAAATGCATTTGCATATAGCTATACAAATTAAATGGAATTACAAAAAGGAAAGGTCATAGTGTGATTTTTTATTAACTGCTTTTAAGTTTTCCTCTCCTCTCAGCTCTTCTAGAGCTCAGCTTTAGGAAGATTTCATCACAGTCTAAGGACTCAGGGAATCTGGTCACATCTTCCATCAAGAGTATAGAACTTATATTGTTGGAGGATACAAATCAGTTAGGAAGGCCAGGAAGTATTTTTACACACATCCATTGAAGAAAAAAATGCTGTCAAAATAGGGTTTTTTAATCAAATCCCATAAAATTTCTTTTGTACTTTCACAAACTTTCCTTTTATTTAGGATGTCTTTATAAGTGGCCAGTGAACTACCACTGATGTTTGAACTTTTTGGTTCTCCTTTATTTTCTCAATAGTGATACACATTAACTCCTTTCTAAACTAAAAGCATATGCACAGTGCTCACTGTGCTTTTTCACACTCACTAACTTTCCATACATTTAAAATTCTCATGCTGTATTTATTTTCATATCAAAATTTATAGTTGATCTGAGTTTCTGGACCTTAGGGTTTACAATTAATTTGTGTTAAAAAACGTTGTCAAAAATACTTTCTGGAAATTGCTTTTCCATTAGAAAAGCTGTAATTGTGTTCAGCATGATGTCTTAATTCAATCTTCAAGTTTACAGTACCTTCAAAATTAATCAATAGGCATTTGATTCCTAGATGAAGATTAAAATGATTTTCTGGCAGCTCTGGCAGACAATGTTTGGCAATCCACTTAAAATTGGTCTGGATTGTTATTAGTAATTAGTCAACAGATAGATCTCCAGGAGTATATGATTCTATAGGAAAGGAGCTGGGAAATTTCAATGTCTCTGTTTGAACGTGGATATTAGGGGATCCAGATTTTCTATGAACTTTTCCTTTAAACCTAAAACAATGTACTTAAATCACTTTTGTGGAAATACAGAAGCGATGGCCCAATTTCTCATTACATTAGTAGTTGCATGTCCTGAAGATCTGCCTCATTTCAATAAGTAATAGTATGCTAGTTGAAAGTTTAAAACAATTAGACATGAATGAAAATGAAAACTTAAAAAAGTTTATTTCATATTGTATTATTTTAATAAAAAATGATAGGAATAGTGGAGAGGTTTCAGTATCTGCTTGCTACTTTAAAGGGTAAACAGGGACACACGTCTCAAGAAACATTATTGACATGTGTTTGGAATATTCTGTTAAACTATGAGAACATTAGATATCTTAAGGTGTAGAAACTGTACATATTCCCACTCATTTAAAATCTTAAAGGAAAATATGTGAAGCTATTAAAGACCACAGTTTCTTGCCAATTATTAAACTTTTTGACACAAGAGGATTGAGATGGGGTTTATGTTCTCAGCATTATACTGAGTTACCAAGAGGAATATGTAAAAAGACATTTTTTATTTTAAAAGTAAAACTTTGAAAAATTGCTAGAGCTTAAATTTAGTTGAAAATATTACCATTCTTATCTCTTTGAAGATGGAAAATGGAAATTTTAATACAAATCACACAAAATGAAAAGTAAAGTTGAATATTTGTGATAAATTCTCAGCTCGATCTTAGCAGCCTAGTTTGTTTTGGAAAAACCTTGACGTTTTAGAGATGTGCAGAAAGTAACTACAGGTGCTCCTTTAGGATACAGGAGGTAGGGGATGAATATTATAAATCAAAATGTGGCAAAATCTTACTAAATAATCATTTACTAGCAAAGAAATTTGTTTAGCTAAGGGCAGTGACTACATGGCAAATCATCTGAGAGGTTGTGTGGTGATTTAGAAAAAAGTCAGGTTCAGAAGTTATAGTTTGCAGGTGCTGGGGCAGAAAGCCAATAATGAACTTAAAGATTTCAATCCCATCAGTTTAAGGAAAGTATTTTGATAATCTCCAAATTAAATTTCATTAGAGAAATTGTTCATTATGGAAATCTACTAGAAAATCCAGGAACTGTAGGAGCTTGTGTGCCAGGTGACTCATAACTGGCATTTGATCAAGTTCATCAATAGGTTTTGTCAAAAGACAAAAGGGACATGTTTCTTGCCTTGAGGTCAGGCTCCAAAAGTTGTATAATTTCCAAAGTCTGTGTATGCCATTTGCTGCAGAGTGATCTGTGTGAGCAGGGTACTGAAAATCCATATGCTTTGCTGCCTGTCTACCCAGCTGTCAATCACTGCGTGGAACATGAGATCTTTCTGGATGGCAGCACAAGTAAGAGTTGCTTGCAATACTTCAGTGTCATGACTTCATTTTAAAAATATATAAAACAGAAACCTGCAGGCTAAAACTGAACATTCATCATCAGTTCAATGTCTGAGCATGAATCTGTCCATTTGGATAAGCATCCAAAGATACAAGTATTTTCACTTTCTCCTTGTTTTCTTTTCACCCCAAAAAAAGGGGGTGTGGCAAGCAGCTGGGTCAGTATTTGACTGTCAGCCAAGGTCAATTCACCAGTCTTAAACCCAAATCTATCTTTCTTTCTTCCTTTCCATCATTCTAAAAAATAAAGATAAAAGAAACAAACAAAAAAAAATCAATATTATTATTACATTGAATTAAAACAAAACATTCTCTTTAAATGGTAACTTGCAAGAGAAATAAGGTAAATGATTTCATTAACTTTCCTGTTGGCATATGAAAGTGATTCTATACTTAATATCCCTGCTTTACAATTTAAGGAATTAACAAAAATGATGTGATTTCTATATGCTGGCAGATTCTACCAGAAGTATAGAAATCTCATGAGATATGTAAATATTATTACACTTGACTTTCATGAACCTAATAAGGTTTTTATTTTTTTTTTTTTTTCAATTTGGTTAGTCCTTTTTTTTTTCCCCTTGGTGAATGTACTCTTGCCCCTACACAAAAAGTAGACCGGAAAGAGAGTTGAATTAAGACAAGTGATTAAGATAAATGATTATGAGTCTTAACAAAATAATTGTTTTTCTTTCAGCCCAATGAATTAGAGTAAAAAGTGTGTGGAACATTGAATGGTGGATGGTAAAAGGAGAAACAAAATGAAGAACATAGTGATTTGTTTCAGCCCATTTTGCATGATGAGGCAGTACCACCAGGCAATAGAGAGCTGGCATAGGCTGCTAGTGCAGAAGATTAAGAAGTTTAAAGATGAATGTATTACATGCTGAATAGCGTTTATTTAAGCACTATTGCAAAAGTAAAAAAGAGATTTTTGGGTTTTGATTTAAAACTTCTCAGAGTATTTGAACAGATGTTTTTTATTCTTTTTGAGAGAATTCCTTAAAGACCAAGGTAGAAATTAGGTCTGCCAGAAAAGAAGAGATGATGTATAATAAGACTATAGATGGATAGAAAAAGAGTTTAACAGAAAAACATTTTAACAGATGGAAGAGTTCAATGAATATAAATATAAAATAAATACGACTTTGATGGGTCTTTATCACACAAAGCCATGTTCATCATGAATTATAAGCTATGAAAAGGATTTCTGAATCAAAAGACAAGCCTGTTTTTATCATTAATGAATGATGAACAACAGAGACACAAGCCCCAAATCTCAGTGTGAAGAATAATGACAACTTTGATAAGTCCATTACACAAGCTTTTCTATACTTTGTAAAATATGTAGAATTAAAAATACAAGGATTTTTCTTTTAAATCCCGTGAGAAAAGCCTTTATGTGATTAAAATTTAGTGGTTTGCAGTAATAATTTTGAAATGAAAGGAGGAAACTACTTAAAACTGAGAAAAAAGTAGATCACAGGCTTAATTAAAACAAATCAGAGTGAAAAGGAGTTCAACATTAATTTATTCTAGAGTGCACTTATCGACACTTTATGAATAATGTATTATTATTTCAGTGAACAGTGTCATATATTACACATCGTATACATAGTATATCCTCTCATTATGTGTTAACATAATACAAGAATCCTCCAAACTTTCCTGCCTCAGTATCCATTTCTACAGACATAAAGAACCATTAGGGCCAACTATCAGAAGACTGCTTTACAATTGCTAAAAAATCTCTCCCTAATAGGAATTTTTTCTTTTAATCAGGTATTAGCAAGTAACACAATTTACAAGGGACAGCATATACTGTGAGAGCAGTCTGTGTTGCATTCAAGTGATTCACAAAAGTACAGAATATCTGTCATCAGTTTGTTGGAAAGAAACAGAAAAACATCCTCTAAAGAGATAAAGTTGAACAGATGATAATCTAATTTACACAGTGTCTGCTTAAACTGCCAGAGGAGAGTGAGGCTGACACACTTGTGGATTCTGCAGTCACCCTTTCAGTCTGTCCTTGCCTTATGCCACCTTTGCCTGTACTCCCACAGCAGCCCAACTGCTAAAAGGTTTTCCCAATCCTGACAGTTTTGGTGCAGTGTCATTGGACTGCTTACTTTATAAGAGGGACTACTTTTCAATCTGTAAAGTAGTAAAATGACCTGTTGTCTTATTCTGGTAAAATACATGGCTGAATTACATGGCACCAAATGTAGAACCACTGCTCTTTCATGAAACTGCAGAGTGTGAATTGTTACACACAGTGAAGATGTGTTCACCAGCACAGACCTTTATACCTGAATGTTTGCTAAGTGTAAGCTACTCAGCCCAGGCTCATTCCACAGTCAAAGGAGAGAAATAAGAGTATGAAATGCTTATTAATGTCCAGAGACCATAGCTGTGGCAGTATGCTTGTTGTACCACACAGAACACTGATCAAAACTTCTGTTTAATCCAAAACACCTACTTCATCTGGGAGAAATCAGAGTTTTCAGTGAGATAGCATTTTAATAACAATATAATATTAGTGTGCGAAAAAAAATCCAATTTTGTCTTGTTAAAAAAAATTCAAAAATTTTAAAATTGAAATGTGCCATATGTTTTCCAGATGTGTAAATTATAGCCTTATATAATAAAGGGTCCTATGAGTTGTAGATCCCTAGTTTAACTTACAAAGGTAGTTTTAGATTAATTTTGATTACAGCTTTTAGATTTGAAATATAAAATTAGTGAGCTAGTACACTGTGGATTTTAGTTAAAGCATACTTTGTCTAAAGAATTTTTCATTCATTTGTACAGCCTGGCAAAATCCAAAATAATTGCAAGAAGTTACTTTGGGACTAGGACTAGATAGATTCTTCCAAGTAAAGGAGAGAATGAGTAGTCCTTCCATCTTGATAACTTTAGGAAGCTGCTGTCAGTGGTTTGTGTGCCCTCTGACCCCATGGGCAGCCACATCTCCACGATCCTTAGCTCCAAAAGGGATCCTGTTGTGCTGTACTCCAAGGTATTTGCTTATAAATAAGGGCCACTGAAGCTGGCCCACTGAAGCTTTGAAGTTCTGGAAAGGGTTTGGTGAATACTCAACATGGTGCCCAATTAACCTCTGAAGACCAAGGAATTATTAGATGTTTCCACTGCCTACTCAGTCCTAAGACTTCTGTTTTCTCTGATGTCCTGCCTGCCATGTTACTACTATAAGTCTTTGATTGAGTGAATTCACAGACTGCTGGAATCCTAATTTGGTTAACTTTAAACCCACAAATATTACCATTCTTTTTGTGTGCATGATAAAATCAGACCTGATATAAAACTTTTAAAATTTTTAATTATATATAGTTTAAAAAAAATATGTAATTTTCAGGATTTATATTTTTATATATTTTATTCTTTGATCTGGAATAAAAAATGTTTGATTGTTTAATTTTTGTGAAACCAAAGGATGTAGCTGGTAGAGTATATGAATTAGCTAAGTAGAGTATAAAAGTTAACACAAAATATAAAATTCATTAACTGCTACACATTATAACCACAGTATGCTGTACAATACTATGCTGAACTCTAGAATATACTTTTAGTTACAAGCATAATAAGAAATATAACATAATGCATCCCATTTGCTAATCTTTCCCTCCAGAGCTCATCTGTAGCAGCTAAAGAGAAAAGTGAGATGATAAAAAAATAAAAAAAGGTTTTCACAAATCTAATTGAAACTTTTCATTAGGCTGATGTTATTTTTAGACTGTCTCAAGGCTTCATAATTGAGACTTTATGGCTGTACAAACAAATAGAAGACCAGTAAGAACCTGAAATTCATTATGTTTATTAATGAAGTCAGCCTGGAAACCTCTTCATTGAATATTGCAATTTGATTGCTATCATATTCTGATTGGACCTTTGATTTACATTTTAATGAGCATATATTATTTCAAATGCAAACCAGGGAGTTATCAGGGGTGTTTCATGAAGACTGACACGATTAAATAAAAAACATTTTATGTTCTGTTTTATAAAATTATGAAAAGTGTAAGTGCAAGGCAGAAACATTTTAATATATTGAAAGAAGCTTATAATAAGTTATATTGTTTAATTAGTTTTAGATTCCTGTGAAAGAATTTTAAGCTTCTTATTAATAAATTATGTTTTCAATATTATTGTTTTTTTCAGTGGACACTCAAATAGCTATCTAGACTTCCGCATTCTCATTGGCCTTGAGATATTTATTGCTTATGAAAAAGAAGAAATATTATAGAAAGAGAAAGAAAAAAAACCCTCTCTAAACATATGCAAAATATTTACTCCAGAATTATTTTCTATTTATAACATTATTTATTTCTTATTTATTTAATTATTTTTTATTTTCTGTATTTTACTTATCATCTTATTAATTTTAATAATATATTTTTAAAATAATATTTGGATCTTTGCTACAGTTTTTCTTAGTAGTAGCAAACTTAAAGTAAAAAATAATATGGCTACTTCTGAATTCATCCATCAACAAATTAAAACATGGAAGTAATTACTTTTTGTCCCCTTTCCTATTCATATTTCTACCACTGGATAGTGTAACTGTGGGGAAAGACTGGTAGATAAACATGCTCTTGGAGTAAATACAGAAAACTGTTGAATTGATTGGAGCTTTCCTATATTGAAATGAAATTTAAGACTCCCTAACAACCAGCCAAACAATATCCCAAACACACACAAACAAACACAAAGCTAGCAAAAATCAGAGCTCTTTTCAACACAACTGCAGGCAGCTGTCCTGGGCTGGGGCCATTAAACCAAACACTCCTGTAAATAAGCAAGTTGGCTGCTCTTATTAAATGGCTGAAACCCCACTGCAGTTAGTGAAGCTGCACTGGACTATTTCTAGTTTGTAACAATTATAAAGATTGGCTCCAAAGTGCTCAAGTATTTTCCAGTGCTCCTGAAAATGAGAGAGAAGAGGTATATGTGACAGGAGGAGAGGTTATTTACATGCAAAAAGGTTATTACTCGTATTTTGCTATTTTGTTTCTGTTTCAGGTTTTTATACAAATTGTTTTAAACACAAAGTCAGGAAGTGGATGCATAACTTTGCAAGCAGTTGTGGAAACATCTGTTTGGATTTATCTGTTACAGTTTTTTTTGTTTGCATAATTTACAATAATTAACATTACTTACAGGAAAATATCTGGTTTTCGCCATAAAATACTTCATGTAAATGTGCCCAGATTCTTGATCTAGCTGACAAGCTCACTACTATAAAAGAATGACTGTACTAATCAGCATTTTTGTAAAATTTAAGGACCTCAAATTTCAGGTCCTTAAATTTGTTATTATAGTTAATAATTCTTCACTAAAAGGCTTTTTTGAAAGACTGAAAAGGAAAGGGTGAAGGCACGTAAAGAAAACAAGATGGAGACACCAAGACCAATGAAGAAAGAGTCAAATCCCAAATAAGAGAATGAGGAAATGCCTTAATCTTGGGATAAAATTCTCTTGTAAGGCTATAGTACAGATGTACTAGATCAGACTGACACTTTTCCCTGTAATTCATGGGATGTACTGAGGGAATGTAACCTTCTAAGCCCAGCCATGAGCAGAGGCACCCGTGTTGAAGCAAGAAGATGCTTTAGTAGCTGTGATCAAATGAGAAGCTTGAACAGAAAGAAATGAGAGAGAAGTGACAAACCTTGCCCTAAAAATAAAAGACCTCTGTTGCCCAGAGATGAAGATGATACCAAAGATAAATGAAAAAAGCTTTTGTTTTTATGCTAAAACAGCTCATCCTTAAAATTGCACCCCAGTAAGCTGAGATGACCCAAGGTGGTAATTGTGGGAAGATTATCAAACCCTGGGAGGGATTTCCAGGCAGCTACTGTATGTTAAAATTAAAGCTACTGTTTCTTGTAGAAAAGTCTCCATGGCATGACATGAGAGACTTCTCTTCCTGTGTGAGCTGAAGGAAGATTATTTAAAGATGGTAAACTGACTGAAAATACTATTTTTTTTCTCTGTGTTGTCAGTGGGAAAGGAAAGAAGAGTTGAGGAAAAGTGTTTTGAAAGTTTATTCTGATTCTTCTTCTTCTTCTTTTAGTTCTGTTAATAAAGCTTTCTTTTCATGCTTTAAAGTTTTGAGTTTGTTTTTGTCTTTCTCCTATTCCTTGTCTCACAGCAAAAAAATGAGTAAATAATTTTAATGGGTGCACTGGTGTTTGGCCAGTGCTCAGCCCACCACCTTAATTGGTGCCATGAATCAGATTAGAGAACCAAAACCACTACATCCTTCTGCCTAGTCTGTCTTGTCTCTCTGTCTCTCTATATCTTCCCCCCACCCCCGTAACGTGTCCCGTCCTATTTCTTTCTATCTCTCTATATTTACTGTTACAAAAAATCCTTATTATTGACTTCGGCCTGTGGTTGTTTCACCTTAATTCAGACAGAAGCATCCCTTTTTAAATTCATCAAAACAACATGCTGCTGTAAGAGATTTTGGGAAGCATTAACACAGTTGGATTTTGGTTTGGAGATTTGGATTTTGTGGAGGTGAAGGATAGCCCGTCTTGGAGTAGATACACCAGCAACTAATAACCCCCAAAGTATTTGAATGTAGAGCTCAATTTGGCTGAAAAATTAATGGCAAAACGCATCTTTTGCAACGGAACAAATTTGGCATGCTATAAGTGTCTCGTTTGTCTGCTGTTTCCTTGTGAAAGTCCTGGGAATTTTTTCGATTTCAGCACTATTCCAGCAATCTATCACTTTCTTTGTTGCAATATTCTGGCAGAGTCCTCTTCAGATACCAGAAAATAAGAAAAAAAAATCTTTGTCACTACTTTTCCCACTTTCTAAAGGAAAATATTTTTTTAATTTCTTCTGAATTACTATTAGACCAATTTTGATTTTAAAAGTGCCTGATACATGATGAGATAATCAATGTTTTAAATGCATTTCCAGAATTTTGGCTTTTTATGCCTGGAAAAACACAGCTTTGGTGTATCTTCACTTTTTCAGGTAAGAGGTACATCTTATTCTCAATTTATTTTGGTGTTTCTGAGAAATACTGCAATCCAACAAATAGAAAAATGAAAATATGTGAGAAGTTGTTCCATTAAACTGTGAATTTACCTTGACTTTAAACATGGATCAAAACTTAAACAGTTTTCATTGCTTCACTTTTCAGTAAGGAAACCTTACAACAGAGCAAAAATATACAAAAAAATAAGGAGCTGTAAATGTTTGATTGTTGAGGCTACGTACAACCAGATCAGGAATGCTGCTGAAACAAAGGCAGACTGCTTAAAGATTTTCTGTGCAGTAAATCTAAAATAATCCCCATGAGGTCACCCTTGATTATTCTGTCATTTGTCTATAGTTTTCAAGTTAGATTTGACTTTTGCCATATCAGCTCCTTGCTTAAAGACAATGATTGGGTTTTTTTAGTTTTTTTCTTTTTCTTTTTATTTTTCTTTTGTTTGTTTGTTTGTTTGTTGTTTGTTTGTTTGTTGTTTGTTTGCTTTTCTTTCCTGAAACTGTACATTAGCTTTCATGTTCTTTGGAGCCATTACCTCCTTTATTACATATTCATTTATTAGACTTTTCTAAAACATTATGATATGCTAGTCAGAAACCATGACATTACTCACAAGTAGTTTCATAAAAATATAACAAAGTTTTTCATATTTTTAAAGAAGAAATTTTCTACATACAACTTTAAATATTTAAGTATGCTCAGTTATTCATACATTCATCACTGTCCAACAGACAACAGTTGTTGCAAATGTATTACTTTTTCTCAGTTTACGGAATTTTCCATGAATATTACCACATATTTTACCATTTTTCTGTTATCTGCAAATGATTTTCAAGTATTTACTAAAAGTTTTTGATTAAATAAAAGAAGAACAGTGGTTCTGTTCGGTTTTCTCCTTTAAACACATATATATTCATGGTTAGTTAAGAGCTTAAATTGTGTGAGACTTTTTCTAATCATTTGCAGGGTGATGTAAATGCTTAACATCTATCTATTGTGGAAAAGGAATGCCAGGAGAGAAAGACAACTCTTGGATGAATAAAAACATATGTTTCAATTGTGATTTTTTTTATTGGTATTCCTTGAAAGTTTCATAAGTAACCAGCTGTCGTTTCAGTTCTCACAATTAATTCAATCCTCAGTAGAAAAAGGGAATTTGTCAATAGGTGTGGTACAATCATCATGTAATAAATTTTTAAAAACGTATGTATACTAAGCCCTGGCAAAAGGGAAAATCTTGCAAAAGAGTTAATTTTATTACTATGTTTATTACTTTTCCAACCCAATCACAGCCTAACTTCTATGCCTATGGGAGACACCTTCACTTATGACTTGGCACAGTTTGAACTCACCAGATGGACAGAAGTAGCCAAAAGCCAGTGCTCTATGTACATTTAGGGTGTTTGCCAATGACAGGATTCTCAAACAGGAATTTTTAAACAGCTGTCAATCCTAAAGCTATAACCCTATGTTTAAACTGACACAACACTGTTAATTCAGCTTTGAGGTATTTCTAGTTCAAAAAATAGTAACTGCCAAAGTGTGCAAGGAAAGCTTTCATTTTGGTTTCATTTGGGTTTCATTTCGGTTTCATTTGTGGTTTTTCTCTGTGGGGCATATGAGCTGCAACATGGAATCACACATAAGCCTTGAGTCTTTGGGCACTGCATCCTGGACATTATCTCCTGTTTCATCCTGTGAAAATATCCCTCACTGAACGCAGCTGAAAGCTGAAGCTCCTGGGACATGTTTGGAAACCAGGCCAAGTTGAATGGTGTCATTTCACCACAAATAGACATATTCACACAGCAGACAAAGGCAGTTTAAATTTTGCTGTCCACTGAGGACATCAACCCTTCTGAACTGTCACATTCAACAGGATCAAGAGAGGTAAAATACATGGATTATTCCAAATTTCCTGAAGATACTGCAAAAAATCTAGCTGTTCCTCCCAAATCCCTTTTGTCTTTAGAGTCAAAGGATTGTGTACTGACTGTTTTGTTCTGTCAAGAAGAGCAGGAGTTTTGTATTCTCTTTCAACCTCTGTGATAAATATTTGATCTGTGACATTCTGGTTCTGGGGAATATCACCAACAGGGATGCTAAAAAAAATATTTTGATAGTAAGCAGTGTGCTGCTAAGCATTTTTGGAAGCAGTAGAAGATACTTTTCAAAGAAGCACACAGAAGGTAATAAACTAATGTGATCAGAGAATGCTGTGGCTTTTGTGTCCTGTATTCTCATCTTGGTCTTGCTTCCAGTGCTTAGTGATGCTTCTCCTGTCTCTTTCTCTTTGTCTCTCTCTCACCTGTTCCCTTTCTACTCTGATATAAGCACTTATGATATATTGCAATACTTTAAGTTACCATTTAAATAAACTTGTTGAAAATTAACTCCTATTTATACATATTTTGAGGTTCTAGCTGGAAATAGCTAATAAAATAGTGTACAGCATTTAATAAGAATGAATTTATATTTCTACTTTCATGGAATGTTTGTCATAACAGTCTTTATCCATGAGAAATACTGAGAAGCATATATAGGCCACCATCTAAAAGTACAATCGTGACTGTGTGATACTAAACTTTCAACATAGAATGTTTTGATAAAAGTTGAGATTTAATAACCTGGAAGTTATTAATGCTGAATGTATATTTTATTATGTTTTTTTTTAGTTCTGAGCAACTATTACTCATCTACAAATGCTTTTTACATTGGTTTAAATTTCTTTCAAAATTTTTGTGAAATGTCAGGTCTCTATGAAACAGCTGAAAGTAAGAAAGTGTTTAGAGACAAAAGTTGAAATGCTATTTCTTTTGTAGTATGGGGGGCGAATGTGGTATTATTGTTTTGTTTTTTGTTTGTTTGGGTTTTTTTCACAGTAGCTTCTTTTTACGTCATGTTTACTATACAGTGGCCATCTGCAAATACAGCCAGCCACAGGATTTAGCTGATTCTACAATAACCAGTATGAGAGAGTTTTTGTATATTTTGGGGTCCCCAAACACTTCCAAATTTGCTTTCATAGAGTCTAGACAAATAGAAGACAAGCAGTGCTGAAAACGACCAAACTAATCCACCAATATGCTCTGCTGCTACTTTGCATTCTGCTTTGCTCTGTGCTACCAGCTGGGGTCTGCTGTTCCAAATTCACTGCAAATGCTTTGAGCTTGAGCTATGGCTTGTCTGTCAGACAAGAGTTTGGTTGAAAGCTGATCATGGGACCTGGCAAGCATAAGCCTTCTCACAGACATGTCCTTATCTCTGTTGCATGGACCCACATTGAAGAAAAGTGTGTATCTGACCTTGGGCATAGACTTTCTAGAGAAAGCTTAGTAAGATGGAAATATCCCTAATTCCTACTATCTATAGAAAATAAATCTGATAAAAATAGGGGCAGCAAAACCAGTAAATGTGGATGTATGTGATAAAGAATATCTTAACACAATTTCAAAGAGAAATATAATATTGTTAAAAATTTCATAAGGATAAATAATGTCTTATCTCACTAGGGATAATTTTGAGCACATTATAATAAAAAGTACCTATTTTTCACTCACTTAAAGTTGTTGCTTTTATACATAATGATGTAAAGCAGCTTCCTTTTCCAGGACTCTCCTGAGCATAGAAAAAAATTGTACAAGATGTTCTATCTTACATTTTTGGCAAGCTATTTAACTGCTTTTGCTGAATCACATTTTAAAGCCTTGACAGTGACTTAAATGGCCATGGATTTCAGCTTTGCTCCTAACATACCATAATGTCATAACTCTCTTCAACAAGGCAGCGATGAGCAATTTTAAGCAGTGCAATGCACTCTCTGTGTGCATGTAGTCCCTCATCCCTCCTTAATAAGCATGCAGAGACATATATTTTACAAGACAAAGCAAGCCAGGGGAAAAGAACCCCATTAATCTCCAGCAACTGGAGCGGTTTGTTTTGTAATGAAATTTTGTTCTGTCCTCCTAATACAAACTGGTGCCTGTTTACTGTTACTTTTTAGGTTCAAAAAAAGAGTCTGACAGAAAATTTCTCTCTGCAGGTTGTGCATTTTTGACACAAACACAAAGCTGAAATGCTTGTCCTGCAGAAATATTCTTAAGAAAGGAACAGCATGCTCTACATTTATACATTGTTGCCTAATTTATTCTATTGACCAATAAAGGCCAGAAAATTTATTTGTGCAATACCTGCATGAAAAGCCTTGGTTTATTATGAACCCTCTTCCATATTCACATTGCTAGAGGCAGAATGCCTTAAGGCAGCTATTCTGTTTTTTTTTTTATTTCTTTCCAACCACAATAGCCTTAGCATTGATAAGGCCGGTCCCCATTAAGAATAATAACTGAAATTTTGGATCTGCTTTGATTTTCAATGTTTAGACAAGTAAATTTTGTGCATACCTTTGGGTCATGAAGTGGTGTTTATCTTTGAGTAAATCAAAATCATGCATTACTATCATAAACAATTGTTAAATAAAAGTCTTAATAGTTCTGCTGGTCTGAATTTGATGTGTTGTCCAATTTCTTCTGCAGGTATTTCTACTTAAAGAAAATCTCCTTTAAGTCATAAACTCATTACCTCACGCCTCTCCTTAGAAAGCAGTCGTCTCCAGAAGATTTTTATAGTGGAAGGCAGTTCCATATGTACAATTCTACCAGGCCAAGGCTCTGCATCTATTTATAAACATTTAGTTTTCATTTCCTATGGAAAACACAAAGATTTTCTACGGACAACACAAAGATTTTCTACATGTCTTTACCAGCCAGGGACTTTCAAAAATGTTCTGACAAATATGGTGGGGTTTAATATATAATAAATGTATAATTGCTGTATAATAACTATTCAAGAAGCTGCTACTGTGCATATTGAAAGAACAGTTTCTGAGGGAAAGGGTGGAACAGAGAAGTGAAAGTTGTAGCTGATACAATGTTCTGGATGGCCTTGTGCTACAGATATTTAAAGGAAAATCAAAAGCAAAAGTACCACAATACATGATTGCAATTATTATTGTTCTTTTAGATAATTAAGCATGAAAAAATGGACAAAGACTGCAAGATTAATATACATCTTAATACATCAGAAGTAACCAAAATCAGCATATTAATCATTAATAAAATACAGCATAATTTGTAGTATTTTTCTATGAAGGTAAAATATAGCTTTTTTTCATACTTAGATTGATTTTAAAATTATCCCTCAATTTTTAAAGTCTTGCACATGGGGGCATTTGGCATGAAATGTAATAGAATTACATTTATTCCATAGCGATAATTCTGAATTAATGTTTTCATTTTTGCAGTGCATTAATGCATCTAAATTCAAGTTAACTCAGGCTTTGCAGATGATTTACAATGGAACATTAAGAAAGCGGACTCAACTGTCATTCTGGATTAATTAAACCCTAATATAAAGAGAATTTAGTGAATATCTACAATCCTCATTTTGCTTGGAACCAAAACTGAGGAAAAAACCCTCATAAATATAAGACTAATTTTTTCTCTCAAATATGCTCTTCTAATCCTCTCTAGTTGCTTTAGAATCCCATTAATTCCATCAGAGGAAGAGAATTCTGCAGCTGTGTAGGCATTTGCAGAAAAAATAATGGTCAAACTACACTTTGACACGTTGAAAACAGAATCCATACATTTTCAGAGGTTTCAGCTAATAAGATTAAATCTTACTGTTTGGAAAGCATTTCTGTCACTTCCCAGCAGGTTTTTGAAATTCAATTTTTTTTTTCATGAAGATTGTAAGACAGTGCTCCTTAAACTATGAAAATCAGTCTTTTACCCAAAACATTTTATCCAAATTTAGTACAAGATGCTGCCCTTTTATCTACACTGCAATAACATGTACAGGTTTTGTGGAAATAATTGTGTGGAAATAAGTGGGATAGAAAATGTTTATTTAGTTCTTACAGTTATTTTGCAGCAAGGTAAGTGAATACCCTCACTCCAGAGAGGAACTATATAAAAAATTTTTAGAATGACCAGAAGAAAAAGTAGCAGCTTATAGAAATTTGGAAATGCATTTAGAAACAAAGTTACTAAAATGAAAATGAACTTTTGTATCTCCTGCTGTCTGTGCTCTCAGACCATCATGACAACTGGGTGTTTGAATCATTGAATTGTTTGGGTTGGAAGGGACCCTAAAGATCACCCAGGTCCAAGTCTCCTGCTTCCCTGCTGCCTGGCACCTTCCTCCAGACCAGGCTGCTCAGCGCCCCATCCAGCCTGGCCTTGAATAGGGCTGGGACATCCACAACTTCTCTGGAAAACCTGTTCCAGTGCCTCAACAACCTCACAGTAAAGAATATTATTCTAACACCTAATCTAAATCTACCCTCCTTAGGTTTAAGGCCTTTCTCCCTTGTCCTACATTACCGTTGTGAAAAATCCCTCTCCACCCTTCTCGTAGCCTGAAGTGCAAAAGGGCTGCTATGATGTCTCTCTGAAGCTTTCTGTTCTCCAGGCTTAACACCCCCAACTCTCTAAGCTATCTCCACAGGAGAGGTGCTCCAGCTCTCTGATCATCTCTGTGCCCCTTCTCTGGGCTTGCTCCGTCAGCTCCATGTCCTGTTTTGGGGGACTGCAGAGCTGGATGAAGTTGTCCAGTGGGGTGTCATGAGAGCAGAGCAGAGGGGCAGAATCTCCTCCATCTCCTTGCTGGCCACACTACTTTGGGTGCAGCCTGGGATATGGCTGACTTTCAGGGCTGCAAGTGCAGATTTCCAGCTCATGTGCAGCTTTTTGTCCACCAGTACCTCCAAGTTCTCTAGATGTATTTACTCACAATGGCAACTAATTTGTGAAGCTCAATCATATCTAGATATGAAAGATTGTCAAGAGTTTATTTTAAAGATTTTTGATATATCCCCTTAAGACTGTCTAAATTATTTTTTGCTCAAAAGGTAAAAAACGACACCCTCCCCATAACAGGTAAAAACTAACACCTAGATGTCCTTTCACACACTCTGCACCAGCTTTTTGATCCTAGCTGATGATGGAGCATTGCTCACACGAAATAATTTTGTGTTTAAAGACAAATTTTCCAGATCAAATAGGAAGTGTTTACTGCTGCTTGGAAGTACAGGAGATCCTAAACAAGGTTGTGTTTGACAATATTGTAAGGATATGTGCCTGAAGCTTGAGTGCGGGCAAGTTCACCTTTGTCTTGGCTCTGAGTAACTAGATTACATACACCTAAAAGCCTGATTTTATCCAATGTCTTGCACTGGGTGCCACTAAACCAGAAAGTACACCTGGAGGCACTACAGTTAGGACTGATGATTGCACTCGTGCAAAGACATTGGCACTACAAGATTATTCAAGTTTTCATACAGTCATCTGAGAAATACTTCCTTAGTATTTGATTTTGTTATATAGACTGCACAGAAAAACCCCAAACTGGGTAACATTTAAAATATAAGCAGCAGGTGAATAAAAGAAGAAGAAGTAGAATGCAAAATTTATTTTCATATTACTGAGAACTACCATTGAGGATTATTTGAGAAGTCTTTTCAGCCTAGCTGACCAATCAGTACAGAATCCTTGAGTTTAGTTTACATCATCACCCTTGCAAGATGCTGGCTCTAGCTGAGAACTGACTTAACAGCAGAAATCAAGTCAGCCTAAACATATTATAGATTTGTTAAACAATAACTTTGCCAAACACTTAGAATGATGTCATAGTATATGCATATTCTTTCCTGCAACTAGATGATTAAAAGGAAAATATTTGTTTACACTCCATTTGCATTTATTAAAGTGCTAGTGTAGTCACCCACTCAAGGAAAGAATATATTCAGGACAAATAAGTTGAATATCAGAAATTAATAAGTAAAAGTAATTATACTTATTCTTGAAATTAACAAACTTCAAGCAAATCTGCACCAAAAGTCTATATTAACTTATCTCTAAAAATACTTACTTGAAGAATATTAGAAAATCATAACCTTGAGGCAGTAGGTCAACTTCAAATGGATTTATTTTGAATAAAAAGACAGTGAACTTTGAATGGTATGTGCTTATTTATTAGCTACTAGTGTTCCAGGGTGTTCAGATAATATTCATTGTAGTGAAGCAACATCTGGAATGTCGTGTAAAAACATGGTTCCTCACATTTAAAAAAGGAATTTTAAACAATAAAAATTGAATGATCAAGGAAAGTATCTTAGAACTGTTTTATACTTGAAGGAGACTAAAGTAATTTTGTCTGTTTGCCCTGTAGTAGTTATGGTTGCTTTTTATGAAAAGTAGGTTGGTTGTGTAATCACCATGGAGGGAGAAGGAATGCTTAAACAAAAGGAAAAAAGCAGGAACAGAACTAAAACCATATATATAACGAAGAAAATGTGTCGTGGTGATTGATTCTTGCGCAAGATGTCTTATGTTTCCTGCAAAATGGGATTTAAGTTCACTGATTCCATTGACTTTCATGTATTTCCTCTCTATGTCATTGGTAGCTGGTTTGACAGAGTAGAAAGCTCATGACCCCTTGTGCTAAACTGAACTCTCCCTATGCTCAGTTTTTATAAATCTCATTTCAGAGAATGTAGATACATGACTGAGGTCTCATCTGAGTTTTCTCTGGAGCTTATGAGAGTCACCACTTCTGTAAATAAAAAACATTATGGCAGATATGACCCCAGGAATGACAACATTTATATCTCCCAAGAAAGATGCATAAGGACTGTCTTAACAGGAAGGTACTTAATGTACTGCTGTCAAAGAGTAAAAAATCTGTATTTTTTTTCCAGAAATACAAATAATTCCCCTATGCACCAATTTAGTGTGACAGGACTGATCCTACAGTCATATTATAGGCAGTAGAAACTCAGAACTGCTAATAACATCAGCAAATGCCTTTATATTTTCCCATATTATTCTTTGCTACTTATATCATTGTCAAAATATAAGACTACATTGGTGTGTTAGATAGAACAGAATACCTAAAATAGCAAGTGGCTTGTGTACTGATAACAGAAGGGCTCTAAATCCTAAATTATGCTGTGGAGGTGGTGAAGCCACCATCCCTGGAGGCGTTCAGCAAACAACTGGATGTGGCACTTAATGTCAGGGTGGTGATTGGTCAAAGGTTGGACTCATTGATCTTAGAGATCTTTTCAACCTTGATGATTCTGTTATTCTATAGTATTAGTTACTATCACATAAAGCCTCTAAATTGTCCTATACAAGAAGATAAAGACTTGTGTATTAAGATTTGTATATTTGATATCTCATACAGGTCAGGTCATCAGCAATTTAGGTCACTGCTCTTCCATTAGCTGGATCTCTCGGCCTTTCACAAGGTAAAGGTACATTTACCTACAGAAGAGTGTTCAGCTGCTGCATGGCACACCTGTAAAAGACAGAAGGTGGTGGTGCTGAGTTTCAGTAATCACAGTAGAAGCCTCGAGTTGAAGTTCTGTGAGGAAGCTTGTTTATCGCTTTACTTAGAACCGAAATAGTTTAGTGACTAACACTACTTAAGATGAAAGAAGAGGCAGAAGTGGTCTAGACCAAAGTCTCAACACTGTATTATGTCCCTGAGAGTGACCTCTCACTATTCTTATCAAGTGTCCATGGAGGGGACCAAGCAGCAGCTGCTGCTGCAGAAGCAGTTCATCTGCCCTGTGAACAGTTCCTGACACATCTCCATAAAAGTCAAGCCAGATGATTTGTCTTTCCAAATTGACAATTTCAGCCAAAAGACCTAACCATGGCTTCAACATGAACACCATTAACATTATCTATGCCATCTGCAGGTGTTATAATATGCTTGAGCTCTTTTAAGATTTGTAGCAGAATAAGAGGAACGATTTGTAATATTACTTCACCTTGCAGATCGGGCCAACTGCCTCTTACTATTACAGATATAATAACTTAAAAAAAAATCTTTGTAGCTATATAATTATATATGGCTGGTTAATTTTGCAAAAACAGCATAATCATTGTCTGGGATGCATTGAAGGGGCTCCTGGTACATATCTTATCTGATAATTTCAATTCCAAGCCTACCTGAGACTTTTTCATTAGGTTGCATTTAGATTATCATTTGTGGGGTTTTTTTAAATTTTGTAAAATTCTAGGTGATATTTCTAGTGTTTAATAAAAACAATCAACTTCCATAAAATCAAAGGCCTAATTTCCAGTTAGCACCTAATGTGTACATGTACGTATGTATGCATGCACATCTATGTTACATGGTATAATATCTCATGATTACGTTTTTCTAGAATTAGAACAGATGCACAAATTTCATTTTGTGTTCTAGTTCACACGTTTTATCTGTTTTAGAAATATTTCTCAAAATAAAGACTCCCTGAAGGCTCTTTAAAGCCAAATTTCTTGGAATAAAGAGGAGATGTAACTTTCTAACTAGCTTATTTTGGCTCAGGGTTTTTTTCAGGCAGATGTTACAAATGACAAGGCGAGTCTGTTCTGGGCCTCAGTGTAGAAATTATTCACTGCAGCAGACACAGTCCTTTCAATTTTACTGCCAGTTATGAGCTTGTGAGTAGCACACCACAGTGCCCTGATTAGTTTTTGTTTTCACTCCCTCATGATTATTGGTAGGACTGGAACAGAATGATAAGTATATTCTTTCTGATAAATCTGATTTTGAAAGACAGCTCACTTTCTATTTCTTTGTTCACTTGGTTTTGTTAAATTAATCTAGCTATTAGCTCTATCAGTCCTTATAAGAACTCATCTGCCTCACCCCTTATTGTCTTCAGGATGGTTTATTTCTCACAGATCTTCTGTAACACTGTCTTGCCTGAGGTCTGAAATACATGAAGAAATCTCAGTGTTATTGGAAGAGTAATTAATCTGTATAAATATATTTTTTTCCTTTCTGTGCACCTTGTGTACCTTTTAAACATGAACAAGGGTATGTTCCAAATATTTTGTCCTGCATTTTATTTGCGAGCCCAAGATCTAAGAACCATTTCTTGAATTTTCTATTTTTTTGATGACATATATTTTTAAATAGACTGAAGTCTGTGAAAGCTGTAGAATATACTGCATGTAAACAAGCCAGTTTCCTCTGAGAACCTCCTGGTTCTTTGTAATCTCTAGTTGTGCTTGCATATAAAATGCCCAGTAATCAAAAAGTTATTAACAATATGACCTTGAAGATGTCCCTTTGACTCTGGGCAAAGAGGGGGAGTGGAGTTATTATTTAATGGGCAGCAATTTTAATTTGCCTAAGATCATGTGACAGAGCCAATGGCTGAGCTTGTGGATAGAGTCCTCGTCTCATCTAAGGTGATAAAATTTGATTTATCAAATCTATGCCAGCACAACCAAGGCTTCAGCCCTGACTGATGGCATAGTAGATTAATTACAAGAGAACCCAGTGAACTAATGTGTGATGGTGTTTCAATAATTTTCCTCAATCAGGGAATTTTTATATCATGCCCTAATACTATTTGAAAAAATAGCAATCACCATGGTGCTCATTATAATAAACCAGATTACCAGGTTGGTGTACTAACACTTTCACAAACAAAATGTTCTACACTGAGTTTTGTATGAAACTTGTGTCTTTATATACCTGAAAATAAAATGTCTTTAAAATTTATTAGCCTGTCAATTATGTCTATGTGATTTCAACTATTAAATTCTTTAGACTATTGCAGAATCCTCCTTTTTCGCATTAGTTATTAAACTAATATATAATTAACATAAACTGAAATTCTGTATTGTTCAGGATAAACTTTTTTTAGGTTCAGAATGAGTTTTCAGGACTGAATATACTTAAATTTGAGAAACAAGTTACATAAATACATATTTAGATATCTAATTCTTAAGAAAATCAAAAATTGTTCTGTTCATTCATCTCTATGTCTCTGTTTTCCTTCTAAAAGGCAAAGTGAATGAAATTGTTTTATAAACATTCCTGACATCTCCGCTTGTGTTGTGAAACACACATTTTATTGTACTTTTGATGCATTGAAAGGAAACATGCCAGCAGTGAGCCCAGACAATTATCACTATTAAATACCTTCTGTCATTACCTTTAGATACTGTTTTGTTTCTGGTCTCAGAAACTGTGGATATAAAAGAAAAAGGTTATGTGCAAAAGCACCAAATAAAAAATATTCTGACATAATTTTTATTCTTCTCTCCTCCTTGTAGAGAAAAAAGGAAAATGCTTTATGAGTGATATTATTTTAGCTGTTTTCCAAACTGAGCCTTACTCATTCTAGGAAAATGAGTTTTGTACTGCTTTCAGACCTTCATCATGGTGCACTATTGGGAAAATTAGTATTGTGTAATAGTCTTGGTTCCTTTAACTGGAACATTACATTCTGATAAAAAGACTTTGTTATAGAAACCTTAATTTTGGGAACTCAGAATTTCTAGAAGAACAGCAATAGAATGGACGCTTTTAGTGTCTGGTAAAATTGAATCCCCAGAAAAGGACTTTTCAGTTCAGGAAATATCCAGATTTTGTTTAGAAACAACACTTAGAAAGGCACATAAAAAATATTTTGTTGCTATATCTTGCAGAAAAGACACCATTTCTTCATTCTTCTAAAAATATTCTTAAGGCAGCTGTATAGTTATTTGTAAGTATTAAAAGATGTCTTTCTCTATGTGCCTTTCCTTGAATCACTGTGCTGTAATTTGCTGTATTTTAGCCATGGAGAAAACTGCAATGTTTGTCAGCTCACTGTGTTTGTTTCTATCTTGTTTGCTAAATACTGATCAAGAACAAAAATTGATTCTGAAATCCCAAATGTTTATGAAACTGATGGGCAAAAAGCTAAACAAAATGGTGCCTTATTTTCCCTAGCAACAGTCATGCATGATAATAAATGTCACAATGGTTTTTAAAAGAGATTGTTCCTGTTTAGGTTTAGTTATCAAAATCCACAGCATATAGGCTGACAGCTTTTGAAATACATAAACTATTTCTGTCTTTTTTGTTTCCATAGCAACTGAGTGCTCAAAGCTTTAGTTTTGCACTTGTGGAAGAAAAAAAACACCCTCTCAGAGTAGGATCTGGAATAGTCTGGAACAAAAGAAGAATGGGAGAAATGGAAAATTAAGCAACTACACTGACATCACCATCCTCTCCCTCAAAATAACCCCAAAACCCACCAATCCCAAACAAGCCTAGCACAAAGCATTTCTCCTTCACTTTGATGTTATGGATTTTTCTTTTAGTTGATGGGTGCTTTGCCTTGGACATTTATGTAATCAAAGATTGCCCCATTTCATTGTGCAGTGCTTCAGGAGAGTAAAACGTTCACAGTGACATTTATTTAGATCATCACTTTGTTCACCTTGAAATGGAATTTCATTATAAACACAAGCTTAATAGATACTCTATATCTTCTTCCATAATGAACGTTTTTATTAAGAAATGTGTAATTGAGACTCTCACTGCTTCTAGTTTTTATTTCTTTTGCATAAAAACCTGTTTTAAGGAAGAATGTTGCTTGTTTCAAAATATTTTGGTAAGATTTGCCACATGAGGGAGAATCTTTTACCAAATTGAAAGGTATATTTATGCATATGTAGAAGTGTATTTATCTAAGTTGCAAAACAGTCATTGGGAACAGAACTGAAAGAGAAACAAGGTAAGGGGAATTGAACTATGTGGATAATATATGACTAGGAAGATGCTACAGTTTGAAGGGTTTCCAAACACATTCAATTTTGCTGTTTATTTCCTGAAAAAAAAAGAGTAAAGGTAAGAGAATATCCCTAAACTATTCATCCCCAGGAAGAACTAGCAATACACATTGAACAAATGAGGAAACTTGATTGTTTTCAGGCATTCATGGGAATAGATTTACTGTTTTCCATTCCATGATACAAATATGCAGGTTTCACTTTAGTCTTACACACTATTTTTTCAAATACATGTAGTATTCATGAGAAAAGGTATTACTGCTACATAAAATATACAAACTGATTTTAAGTGCAGTGAAATTTGTTTGATCACACTGTTTTGTACTATTTCTCTTATAAAGTTTACTTGCATGTAAAAATCCTTCCTTCTTTGACAAGAGGTGCAACTGGAATAGATCTATTGTCAAAAGACATCATACTGATTTCAAACTGAACTGCTCTTCAGTTATATTAGGCAAATTGAAGACAATAAAGACATGTATAACATGTGATTTTAAATTTAAAAAATTTCACTTGTCAAAACCATAGCCTCTAGAACTAGAATTAAATTTGAACTAGCTGCATACAACATTGTGTACAATATATAAAAAGCCAATTTAAAATAGGCTACAGTGGCAGTAGTATTTCCTTTAAATAAAAAGTATTTCCTTTAGCATATTAACAGAATTTTAAGAAGAAAGCATCATCACTAGTGTTTAATGTCCTGATTAACCCAAACAGCTCCTAAAGAGCCATTCCAGTCTACTGGTTAAAGGCCATATAAAATGGCATATGAATGAATATATTCTGGAATGGCTTCCTGGTGTCTGTTTTGCTTTGTTGAATAAATACATGAAATATTCCTTTTAATAGGTGAAATACATCCTGGAACAGTAGACCATGAAGATATCCTATAGCATACATACGTCCTTAAAAAAGAATAAGTCTTCTAAAGTACTCACCACTCTGGTTTGAATGAAGCACTCATGCTTTTTATGTATATAACAGCCATTTGTAGATATGTCTTTGTGATAATTTTCAAAATTCCAGCCTATTTATTCTAGTGTTATGATCAGTTAACCTTAGCTTGGTTTAGATCAGTGTGAAAGCTGCAACTACTTTAGTCTTATTTTTAGCTGCTCAACATTTGCAGCTGAGAAAGGAATGGCATCAATCAAAAATTGTCAGATTTGATAAGAAGGAAAATGAGAATTTCAGGTACTATGCAAAAATTTTGGAAAAAAAATAGGTAAATATATCATTAAAAGCTACCTTGCAACAAAAAATATTTTGTGATCTTTCTAAACTCTTTAATATCATCCACACAGAAATACACCCTGAAAAATCCATATTTACTATATATTGGAAAAATAAAACTGTTGATTCACTGAATCATAAAATGGTTTGGGTTTGAAGGGGGTCTTGAAAATCACTTTGTTCCAACACCCCTGCTATGTGCAGGGATGCTTTAACTAGACTAGGTTGCTCAAATCCCCATCCAACCTGGCCTTGAACACCTCTGTGGATGGGCCATCCACAAATTTACTGGGCAACTTATCTGGGTGCTTCACCACCCTCACAGGAGAGAATTTTCTCCAAATATAACCTGAAAACTCTTTCTTTCAATTTGAGTCCATTCTCCCCTCCCTCTCATTACAAGCTCATGTAAACAGTCTCTCTCTGCCTTTCCTGCAAGTTTCTTTTAGGTTCTGGATGGTGGCAGTTAGGTCACCCTGAAGCCTTATCTCTCCCAGGCTGAACAACACAATTTCTCTCAGCCTTTCTCACAGAGCACTTCATCCATCCCTCTGATCACCTCCATGGCCTCCTCTGGAGTCACTGCAGCAGGTCCCTGTCCTTGCTGTGCTGGCACCCAGAGCTGGATGCAGCCCTGCAGGAGGGGTCTCAGCAGAGCAGAGCAGAGGGGCAGAATCCCCTCCCTGGCCCTGCTGCCCACACTGCTCTGGATGCAGCCCAGGATAGGATTTAGCAGTTTGGCTATTGGATGCCACACCTTCCCTGTAATACTGTGAAATTTTCTCGGATAAATATTCTACTGTTTTAGAGGCCAGTGTTTCAGGTACACATAATAGAATTTACAGAATCTTAAGTTTTAAGTTACAGAAACTGCTTCTGAGTTAGTTCCAAGGGTGAAGATTCCATTACAACACTTGACAACCTGTTCCAGTGATTGAAATTAGTCAGCTGATGAACTTAGTAAAATGTGTTTGAAAGACCTGGGTGCACCCAAACATCCAAGTCTTTATGAAAAAACTCTCTTATACTTCTTTTAATGTAATGTTCTGCTGTATTTTATTTGTCTAGAGAGCTCTCATGAATTCAGATCCACTCAGGGTCTGATCATTTAAATAGTGAGGGGTTTTGTGCCTCTGTTTTACTAATGAAGTTTTTCAGACAACATCCTGCTTCTATTATGTGAGATTAGTGTATAGAAGGAAAGCTGGAAGACATATTGGAAAATTACTTCCCATGTCCCACTGAAAAATGTCACAGTGTGTAGACTGCACATGAATGTTAAACACCTCAAACTTGGTAATTCATAAGTATTCCTGAGAAAGAGTGTTGCTCCCAAGAATATGCAACAGCTCTGGTCTTAGTGAGGTATGGATGACACAGTTTTGTGATATGAATGTGATTCACCACTTGAATTGATTATTTTTAAACACCTCTAAGAATTCTGGATTTTCTACTATTTTTCTTTCATTTAACAGGTTAAATTTTATTTTTCATTGACTTAAGCATTTTCTTAAGAAAATAAAAGCAACAGAATTTTTGGGCCAAAGATAGGTTTCAGAAGCACTGACAATGAGTAAGTTCAGATCTATTCTGAAAGAGACATGCTGCAATCAGGATTATTTGCTACCCCACCTAGGTTTAAACAAGTGGATTTTCAAATGGCTTTTCATTTTCAGTAAACACCAGAGAACAGAGAAAATGTGAGAAGGGACAGATGGTTAGTTTATTCTTGTAAAAGATAGAGAAGTTATATATATTGAGAGTACACTGTTCAGATTCACAGAGAGAGTATGCCCTCAATTTCACTGCACTATACCAGTGTTCATTCAACTGATGAAGTTCTCAACTAAAAGGGCAGTGTACACTTTGTTCTAAGTTCCTGCTGGAATGGAAAAGCTGACAGGGGGAAACTTGCACAAAGGATATTGTGCTGTTAAAGTTTGTTCAAAGCGACAGTTGTCAGATCTCTTTGAAATGAAATTGAAAAGGAAAAACCAATTTTCTTTGAGGACAAAGTTCAGCTCATTTGTTGTTCCTTACCTGTCTAATTTCCTTCCCTGTAAAAGAAATTTTGACTAGGTCTATTTGAAAGTGTAGTTTACCCTAGTAAAGGCATAGCTCAGAAAGTTTAATTTCAGTTAACATAACATTTGTAGACAGTAAGTAAAAATTAATTTCTTTCTGTTTAGGATAATATAAATGCCAAATTTTACTGAAAGAATTGGATTTTTTAAGATAGCCAACATGATTTTTAATGGACTTTTCATTCATTTCTTCAGTAAGGAATAAATAGTGGGATTTAAGATATTTCAGGAATAAGCTGAGCTGCTAGAAAACAAACATAAGCTATTTGGAAAAAATTAACTACCAAACCCAGATAACTTGTAAATTCAAATACACTAATTATTATTAAGGACTACCAATATATAGTCTCAATATATATTAATTTGACTTTAGGTAAGGTTGCAATAAAATATAAATATATAATAAAAGTGTATTAAATATAAAATTCTATAGTATATCTGATTAGAACTATCAAAATAAAAACTAACAAAAACACCACCTGTTTCATGAAACGATTAAATATTTGGATACAGCAGATATTTTTATATATTGAAAATTAATTAAAAATGTACAGTGTTTATGTTTCAGAGTGTGTTGGAGGAGCTGGCTAACTTGCAGTCTTCAAAATATTTCTATTTGTTCCTGTTCTTCATGGGAAGGAGTTTATCTGCTGTGGTACTTGTAAGTGCATAACATACAAATATAAAAATGGTATATTTGATCTGAGGGCCAAATTCCTGAAATTTATTTATTACCTACTTCAAGAACAACATATCTCTGTGTCACCATGTATATATCACAGCCCCTTATCCCACTTCTATGCTAATATGATGCCTATACTCAAGAAAGACTAACTCAATCCGTATATCCAATGACAAATTTTTTTGAAAGGGCTGTGACTTAACTGGTTTGGAAAAATCCCTTTTTAGGCAATGGTTATGCAAGTCAATATTCCTTCTCCATTATGGCCAGCTTAACTACATATTTTATCACAGATGTATATTAACCCATCTCAGATTTCCAGTTTTAATATTATTCTTCAACCCTGTGTTGAGCCAATCTGCTCTGAGCTGTTTCAGTCAATACCTGATCAGCATGATCAGCTAGTGGGTCTAGGGAGTTGTCTACACTACAGACTAAAATAATAATGCAATAATAAATGAAATCTAGCTATCTAACTGAAATTAAATTTGTTGTTGTGGTACTAACTCAGCAAGGTTTGAGCTGTGGAGAGATGATACCTAAAAGGATCATGGCATGATGTCTGAGTAGATAAGCTTGCTTTTCTGTCTCAACATGGTTTGTTGACATGCAGACAATTGTTTTATAGCACCTATGTCTGAAGCTAGCACCTTGTTTCAGATGTATTTTAGCCCAGCCTTTATTTATTTATTTTTTATTATTTATTATTATATATAATCCAATATAAGGATTAATGACTTTATGCTGGTATTTTCTCCATAGAGACTAATCCCTAAATTGTGTAATGCAGCTCATCTCCCCACAGCTGAAGTGTGAGGCAATTGTGGTTTAAAGATACACATCTGAAGCACAGAAGTAAATGTTGCTTCTCCTAAAATCAAACACAAGTGTTACTCAATGTAACACTAGGGAGCACAATTGAAATTGGACTTTGTCCTTTCCTTTTCTTTCTTTATTTTTTTTTTTAATACATAATTGATAATAAGAGCAAACAATCTTTGAAGATGTATTCTTTACAGCCTAAGCAGATAAGCAGACTGATTGTAAATACAGATAAAAGAAACTGAACATACATGTTGGAACGTTCACAATATATGTAACACACATATTGATAACCTGGCTGCGGGGATGAGAAAACAATATTATCATCTGTGTGAGGTTGTTGACCTTGCTTTAGCCAAGAGCTGCATTTAGAAACTGTGGTTATTCAGGAGTGTGAATAAGCAACATTGGCTTGCCATCAGTTTTCAAAACAAGTGCATTTTCCTTCAGCCCTGGAAAACTATCTCCAGAATCATTGCCTAGAGGAATTCTTTTGTTAGGTTTTCTGACAATGATAATGGTCTAGCATCATTAGGAGAGAAAACTGTGTCCTTTAAAGGGTGACAACACGTCCTGGAGGGGTAAGAGAAAGCACATATTCATCCCAAAATTTTAAGATGTTGGTTCCACCTGCAACCAGGAGAGGAATGTGTTGAGTCACGTGCATAGATGGGCAAACACACTTTAATTTTTATTAAAGGTACCCTTTATTTTGGTAACATGCTGCTGAGACCTGAGAATTTTCTTCTTTTTTTTTTTTTTTCCAGTTTATTCTAGCCTGTTCTGAAGCTAAATGTATTACAAGCCTGCTTTGCTGCCAGATGCAGAAAGTGATATTTGGCTCAACCTCTTTCCAGTGGGTGAATCACAGCCAGTTCATACCATGGTTTGCATTGCTGGAAAAACAGCAACAGACCAGCATAACAGAAGTAGGTTAAGCTTCTGTTTAGTTTGCAGATTGACAAACAGATGAGGATCACTGGTATTTCAATTACTGATGAGCCAAAGGCCTCTTCTGGGTACAAAAGAAACTGAAATATGTTCAGTCCTGGAAAACCTCAATAGTAGTGTAACATTTGCTCTCAATTACTCCCTGTATGACAGGATTTCTGATGGAAACAGAGATCAGAAAATATCGGCATACTATGATTATGCTACTGTAATCTGTCAGGTAGTCATAAGGCTGTAAAGAGTTACCCTGCTCAATCACAGAACAATTTTCTTCTTGTTAGAAACAATGTGTACTTTTTAGAGAGGAGAGATATGTATATATTTATGATGGGTGCTTTGAAGAGATGTATTTTTGTGGCTAATTTTGTGAATCAAATTTCAGGCAAGGATATGGTTTGAACCTCAGTTTGCCAGAATGAACTCTGATAGTAGAGGTAAACAAAAGTAAGTTAGCAAAATCCTTGCTTGATCTACATATCTTGCTTAGGGTTCATGCCTGTGGGGAACAAAATGCCAACCAAAGGTTACAGGAAAAACATTATTTTATATGATAGGCTCATGTGGTTATGCCCACCTGGTTTCAACTGTCAGAAACAGCTGGTGCATTGCTCCACTCATGTCTAATATTTTAAACATTCATTTGTTTCAGACATAAGTCAGCTATTAGCTAAGCTTCTTGTTAAGGAATGGATGACAGGGCTGTGATGAAGCTGAAGATGGCTTGCCTCAGAAGAAAGGGGAGTAGGCTAAGGAAGTAAAGACTGAGTGTGAACATACCTGTGGCACTTCAGGATGATGCTGATATGACAATAAGCTGAAAAGGTGCAGCTATGTTTGCATTTACAGGTGATTATATCAACAAGGTTCAAAAGAAGGTGGGGGAATAAAATTAAATTGGTTGTTGACATGTGTGTCCTGGATAAAACAAAAAAAGTAACTTACATTTCCATTAGATCTCGCATTTCAGTGAAATACCAATGAAACAGGTTTACTTGGACTTTTTTTGCAAGAAGGAGATTTTTCAGTCTTCATATAATAGTAATTTATAAAAAAGTGATTTATCACCTTATCACACTTTTTTCACTGAACAATATCACCTAATGGCATAATTTAAGACACCTGTATGTTAAGCACATTAATATTTTAAATTCAAGTTAAACAAACTTTTTCTTTTTCATTTTCCACTCAGGATTAACAACCTTCTAGAATTTCTTTTATTTCATGCTATTTCAGTTTTGTCTAAAATGCTTTTCTAGGTTTAAATCTAAGATTTTTTTATGCAATATTTTCTTAACTAGCAGAATTTCCGCAGGAATATTTCTCTTTATACATGACAGCAGCCATTCAGCACGACATGTTTCAAAGAATTACAAGTATTAAGTAATATTTGCTGAGCTATATAAATCATATTTAGTCCTGAAGACTTCAGAATAACTAAGAAGGTATTAAAAGGGCCAGGGGAAGCAATTGCTCCACTCTTTTCACAAGAAGTATTGCATGATGGTCTTTTTAGTAAAGCTATCCTTTACTGCTGAAATAATTGAAAAAATACTAAACCATGAAGAGCTAATAAAAACCTGGAAAATTTTCCTGGATATTTGTTGAGCTTACAGATAGCCTGTCAATAATAATATTAGTAGTGGCAAGAAGAATCCAAATAAAGCAAGTAAAGCATGAAAAGACCTTGTCAGTCATCATTTTAAATTAAATAAAAGAACTAGTATAGGACAGAAAACAGTTCTAGATAGTTAAGTGAAGATCTACAGATACATCTGGATTTCAGATAATTTTTTCTGTTTTTTTAATGTGAAAATATTGCTGAGAATATAAGGGCTAAAAAGTTGAAGAAATCTTAGTACTAAATTACAAGGAGGTATTTATTGGGACATATAAGATAGTTAAATTAGGACATTCTTTAAGGACTACTGTTGTGGAAGAGAAAATACGAGAGTTAATTACATCATAACTTGATGATAAATTGAGGAGAGAGAAAGATAGCAAAGTGGGAGTCAGAGATAGTCTAATACCCAAAGAAAAAGCTGTGCTTCCAAGCAAAGAAAGCCCCAAGGAATTCATTCACTAATTCGGGCTCCATCATGCGTCATGATTACTCAGGAAGATAAACATCACATCTCTGAGCATGCCCCCTTTCTTATTCTTTACCCCCGGTTTTATGCTGAGCCGAATCTCATATGGTATGAGAGTCCCTGTGGACAGCTGGGGTCTGCGTTCCTGTCTGTGTCCCCTTTCATCTCCTTATGCACTCCCAGACCACTCGCCGGTGGGGCTGTATGAGAAACAGAAAAACCTTGACCTTGTGCAAGTAATGTTCAGCAACCAATAACACACCACTCGCTTGTCAACACCATTTTCATCAGAAATCCAAACCACAGCATCCCACCAAAAACTGTGAAGAGATGTATCTGTATGCCAGCCCAAACCACTACATTAAGCTAGCATTTTGAGAACCCTGTAGATTTACAACAAATGAAAACAAATAAACAAACAATTAAACCAGCTAGTATTATTACAAATAATAATGACGATGATGATGATAATAATGGTAATCTAAAAATCTTAATGATTGGTTTTTATAAGGATTGTTTTAAAATTGATTCTGTACATGTCTCATTAAGTATTTCAGCTTCCTCTTACAATGACAAGAACTGGAGTTAAAATATGTGGATAAAAGAGGTAACGGCTTCAGCAGAAACCTTTAAAAAGCTAAACATCACTGTGCTGGTCTTGTCTGGGGTAGAGCCAATTTCCTTCACAGTGACTAGTAAAGATCCATGTTTTGAATTTGTGCTGAACACATTGATAATAATTTAAAGATGTTTCAGTTATTGCTGGCAGGACTTACACAGAGCCAAGGCTTTGTCTGTTTTTCATACTACCATGGTGGCATGAAAGTCAGGGATACATGTCAGACTGGGAGAGACACAGCCAGGACAGCTGATCCCAACTGACCAAAGGGCTATTCCAGACTTTGTGACATCATGCTCAGTATATAAAGTGGGGGAACAAAAAGGGGGGAAGATTGGAGTGATAACATCTGTCTTCCCAAGTTGCCATTACATGTGATAGGGTTCTGCTCTCCTGGAGGTGGCTGAACACCTGCCTGCTCATAGGAAGCACTGAATTCATTCTTTGTTTTAATGTGCTTACACA
>VXBR01003881.1:713701-736789 GCA_013400215.1 Cisticola juncidis | reverse complement strand
ATTATCATTATTATCATTATTATTATCATTATTATCATTATCATTATTATCATTATTATCATTATTATCATTACTATTTTATCTATTGAACTGTTTATTTATGGAACTATTTACCTCAACCCATAAATTTTCTAGATTTCACTTTTCCTTTCTCTCTAATCCCACTGGTGGTGCAGTGAGTGAGCAGCTGCACAATGCTTGGTTGCTGGCTGGGGTTAANGGTGGCATGAAAGTCAGGGATACATGTCAGACTGGGAGAGACACAGCCAGGACAGCTGATCCCAACTGACCAAAGGGCTATTCCAGACTTTGTGACATCATGCTCAGTATATAAAGTGGGGGAACAAAAAGGGGGGAAGATTGGAGTGATAACATCTGTCTTCCCAAGTTGCCATTACATGTGATAGGGTTCTGCTCTCCTGGAGGTGGCTGAACACCTGCCTGCTCATAGGAAGCACTGAATTCATTCTTTGTTTTAATGTGCTTACACAGGCATTATTATTATTATTATTATTATTGTTATTATTATTATTATTATTATTATTATTATTATTATTATCATCATCATCATCATTATCATTATCATTATCATTATTATCATTATTATCATTATTATCATTACTATTTTATCTATTGAACTGTTTATTTATGGAACTATTTACCTCAACCCATAAATTTTCTAGATTTCACTTTTCCTTTCTCTCTAATCCCACTGGTGGTGCAGTGAGTGAGCAGCTGCACAATGCTTGGTTGCTGGCTGGGGTTAAACCACATCAAAAACTCGAGTTACTAACACAATATATTTTCACAGCAGCAAAGCAAACAATTACTGAAAACCAGAAGAAATCTCTATGAGGAAATCAAACCTGAAATATTTGTTTTCCCACATGTGTAAGGCAGACTATTCCTGTCATTTACTTGGGCACCAAAATATATATATTTAGAAAACCCCTCATATGTTAAAGTGAATTTATATTCTTTAATGAGTGATGAAGAATGAAATGTTACCTTTAGCCCTCTATCAAATCTATACTTGAAAACTTTTCCCATTGCTTTCACTTTTTAAGATTTGCATTGAGGAAGTTGGCAAGAGCTATCAAAACCCAAGTAGTGTAACTTGAAAGCCAACTGCAGAAAACAATCAGGGTCTAGTGGGATGTATAATAAAATATGCCAGATTGTGTCATTATAATGCAATTTTGGAAGAATTATACATATTCATTCTTCTCATTTAGCAGCTGAATGACGACAAGCAGGTGAGAACATCTATATGATACATCAAGCAAGACAGTTGCCATTATGAACAAAACATAAAAGAGTGTGACAGAGCTGAAAAATGGAAGGAATGTTCTGTTCATACCTTGCAGGCATTGTTATTATTTGATAGTGAAATGAAACTTACTGTGGAGAGGGGTATGTCTTGCTGTCATTGTAGGTAACATTTCTGTGACAAATTGCAAGAAGTATGTATTTGTTAATAAAATTCTCAACAAGTTATTTAAAGGTATTCTTAGTTTAAGGAAACTGCCGGGTTCTTCTCATTTCTATTGTTATGTACATGATTTTTTTTTTCCTTTCTGTCAAATGAAGGCTAGATTCACTAATGAACTCCAAAAACATTCTCTTGTAATAATGAAAAATAAAATTTTACGGTGACATTACTGAATGACAAAATAATCAATGCCCTTCCCTGTTTCTACAATGTGTTTTTGGATTGCAAAAATACTCCTTTGTGTCTGTAAAACAAATAAATAAAAGGTCCTTTCTTAACTCTGTTTTTTCCCTTCCTCTCCAAAGTTTTTCAATGCAATACTGACAAGCCTCTTGTTCTTCAAGCCACCCTCATTCCCTGACACATTTTATCAAAACAGATCTGCCTCTAAAAAATTAAGAGTTGCTGCTTTGTAACAAGATGTTATTAAAAATCATAAACTTAAAAAATCATGTCAAATATTCTAGAAATATGATTGATATTTTAGTCGGACCATATTTACAATAACATATATTCTGCAATAAAGAAATGCTTACACAATTGAAATGACTAGACAACATCTAGACCATTGTCTGCTTTTTTTTTTTTTTTCCTGCAGTAAGACATTAAATTGTAAAATTTTGTTTGAGATTATTCACATTTCTTCAGGAGGATAACATTACAAGTTAATGAATGGGTGTTCATGACACCTGAAACACTGCAAGACATGATCTTTATAGCAGAAAGATTAATTCTGATATGTGGTAGATTTGAAATATTATGGATTAATCTTGAACCATCTATAAAATCTGATTGGACATGAAAGTATGTATTATTATAATTTGGATGCTGAATTATAATCAGTGATCACTGAAACTTAGATTGATCTTTTTTCTTTCTAATATCAGAAATAATTTAGCATGATTTTATAAATAAACTTATTTATTAGATTTCAGCACCATTACCAAACAAGCCATTTTTGTGACTGTGAAAGACTATGAGAGAAAGACTTTCATGGACATTTAGTGGAAGGGGTATAAAAAGTAGAATGCCTTTTCATTTAGAATCAAACACCATTAACTGCATCTTTTCAAAACAGAAGAGTGTGGTGGGATCCATCCTTCAGTAGCCTTTAAAACCGATAGAAGTAAGACTTGAAGAATTTTTTGAAAATTGAAATTACGTCTGAAAAAAAAAATAGTTTAAGATCTTACTCTCTGTTCTTGACATTATCACCTAAGATTTCTCCTTTCACTAGAAGTCAAACATTTTTGTCTCTTTATCTATAATTAATTCTCTTTGGATGGAAACATTTGCATTTCTTTTTCTCTCATTTCTTATCTTCCTGAATCATAACTGCAGATAAGTACAATTTCCCCTTCATTGGCATGCTTTACATTAATGACAGACAATCTTAAGCATCAAATCTGATTGCATACTGACTGTATTTGGTCTTTAGGTTTAAGTGGCAATTATAAGATCTGCAAACAGCAGATGGGTAGAAGAGTTTGAATTGTTTTGCCATACCAGACATGTGTTGAGAATTTTGGCAAGCATATGAACTTTTTAAATGGATAATGAAAACACTGGGTATGGGGCATATGAAAGAAAATGCTGTGAGATAAAACAAGCTATTCACTCTACTCAGTATGTGTGTCTTTGGGGAAGGAAAACAAAAGCAGCACTGAGAGCAATTGCATAGAACCGAAGGTCCTGAAAGCACTCAGTTAATTTTTCAGGACACTGTTTGTGGTGGAATTTCCAGATAGTAAAGCAAATTATTATAAAACTTATCATAGATTTATAGAATTATTTAGGTTGAAAAAGATCCTTAAGATTAAGACCACAATAAACCTAACACAGCCATGTCTGCCACTAATAACTACATAGAAAATGATGTATCATGTCCCATGTAACTGTTCATAAGTAATGGTGCACATCAATGTGTAATGGAAGCCCGTGGGTAACAAAAATCAGTTTAAGAACTTGATAGCTCATGCTGAGGAACTGCCTTTGAAAGAATAGTATTGTGTTTCTGTGTTATACATGAAGCACACAAAATAAAATCACCTTGATTTTCTGAAACAGTCAAGAGTGTACTGGCTACTGCTGTATCTGTTTCTATATTTCATTTATATGGTTGCATTATTTAGTAAATAGAAAGATTTCTAATTTAATATATTCTATTTCTTTTTACTGCCACTGATTTTTTATTGTGCTCCCTGTTGCTCTCTAGTGTCTATAAAATATTTTGTCATTACATAGCAGGTATATAATTTTTAAAATCAATGTTTGTGTCAAAATTTTTCACTCTTGTTAAATCAAATTTTCTTCTTTATTTGAGCAGTTTTCAGTTAAAAGCACATATGGTTACTGAAATGAATAATATTTAATATTTAGGATTGTAACATAAGGATAAAAAATGTTAATTAGGACACAGTCACTTAGAAGATCCTTTTATCACTCCAGCAAGAAGACTAATGAATTAATTGCAAACATTATGCTGATATGTTAATGGAATTTTTCAATTCTTTGTTTTACATGCATTAGTTACACATTTATTTTAATTGTGTTTGTGTTTTCTCTGGGTCTTTGATTTGGTTGATTGATTTAGTTTGTAAATAAAACCTGAATTTTTTGTCTTATTTTGGAATTGTGGCAGTTCTGTCCACTGGGTATTTCATCAGTCTCAGATTAAGAATCTGCAGAATGTAATCTAATCTCTACCTGCCACTTTGACATTTTGGATGGATTAACATAAGGTCAAATATCTCATCATAGAAACGATCTGATTTTTTATTCAAATCTGTAATCCACCCCATACAATCTACATATTCAGATTTATTTATTATATTACTTCTAGCATACATTGGCAAGTGTTGGAATATTTCTGTAAATGCATTACTGGGAATGCTGTACACACATCAGCCAAGGGCTACACTACAGAAATCAGCCTCTGGATAGAGTGGAGATAACAGGAATAGTGACCTTACAAGTTAAAGATTATTAATTCTGCACTTCAAGAATGACCACTATTATGTATCTTCTGCCAGTGAATATCAGGTGTGCAGATTTAAAGAAGAAAATGTAGCTACGTATTGCAACATTTGGGTCTACAACCTGCTACCATATATTCTATGACAGTAAGATTTTCTGGATTAATTTGAAGAACAGGAATGATTTAGGGCAGTTTGTCATTTTAGTCCTTGACATAAAAGCAGGCAAAAAATAACTGACTCCAAAAGTTCCCATTTGGCAGGAAGCATGCAAGCAAATATTCTCGATGTATTTTCCCAACAGTTCAATGATTTATTATAATAAAGTTTATTTCTCTCATGATTTCAATATACCACATCTGCTTAGATTTATTTTACAGCTGCAGAAGACAAGCAAGCCAAGGGCTCACTTGTAAGGAAACCTGAAAAAAATTGAAACCTTCTATGGTCTGTTTTACCTCAGCCACCACAGCTGAACTGGTCATCTTGGAACCTTCCAAATTTGTTAAAGACTTATCAGTGAAATGTTTTATATCTAAACCCTTTAAGGAATTTTATCTCTAGATATGTTTGCAGCATGTTTTATGGGCAAGGAATAGACTACCATCTGCAATAATTTTCATGTGAAGACGTGCAGACCTCCATTAAAGAATCCTGGCTGCTGGCAAATATATTCCAAAGGCAATTTCTGGCTATAAACTTAATGCAAGAAACACAAAGGATAATAAAGAAACAAAGTAATAAAATAAAACAGAAATTAGTTTCAGACCATGACTGAAGACCATACATGAACAAGGTAAATTAAATAGTGGTTATAGAACTATGCATGTCATATACTGACATGCATATATACATATAGGTGTTCTGAATTGCTCTTGTGCCTCTAAACTCTTTTTCTGAATGGATTATCCAGAATTGTTACAAAAATCATAAATTTGTTTCTCTTTTCTTGTACAGATCTATATTTTTTAGACTTTCTAGAATTTTACATGTTGAACACTAGTGAAGTTAGAATATTTTCTGGAGCCAAAGATCACATTTAAAAAAAAAAGGAAAATATATTTATAGTAGAAAAGAACCAAATTTCCTCAAGTTTGAAGAAAAGAATATATCAGTTGATGTCCTAAATAACTGGAAAAATTAACACTTTTTCAGAATAGTGCTTGGTCAGAAGTTTATTGCAAATATTTTCGACAATTTATTTCTGTTCATCATACAAGTCATAATCTCATTAGTGCAGAAAACAATGATTTATTGCTTTGAGTTGAGAACAACAGTGTAGCATCTATCTGTAAGTTGCTGTCAGAGCATTAAAGAAGTCGGGATTATTAATAAAACTTATATTTTTAACTTATGTGAAGTCTATTTTTGGTTACTTTGCTGAGAAGCTGCTCATGTCTTCCCAGCCTATAATATAAATTTTGACTGACCAGTATCTGCGTTTTTTTATTTTTGGTTTTTTTTTTTCATCACTGAATTTATATTTGTTTTAAGGCAACAAATCCTGACTAATCAACAGGATACACCATATTCTGAAAAGGAAGATAAAATAGTGTAAAGGTGTGAATCTCCTTGGAGTTGAATTAAATTGCTGTAAAAAAAATAATTTACATTTAAATAACTTATCTCCTTTTCACCTAATTTAAAAGTAATCTTTACCCTTTCTCAACTAATACCTACATTTATGAGCTAGTTTGATCATATTTGTGCGATAAAATTGAAAATTTTAGGTATGGTAGGTAATCAATTTTAGTCTCCTCATCTGTGTTTCCAATCTCATTACAGATTGCAATTTTCAGTGCAGATTACATGATGACCCATCAGTGGCTTTGTTGTTTCTGAATTACTGATTCCTCAACTATTGCCAGATAAGAACAAAGACTATGCATCAGTCTGACAGCTTGCAAACAGCAAATGGGCTTGTAGGATTGGATTTAAATCCCAGGTGTAGGGGATAATTACCACATCAGTCATGCAGTAACTGAAAAATGGTATTTCAACAAGAAAAATTGCATTCCTTTTATAGTGCCAACAGAAATCATTTTTGAGGCTTCATACTGATTCAGTGCATCATTACTTGTGCACTGTACTCATTAAATGTAATGTTTGTTACAACCTTAAAAACTTATTGTTTCAGATACTTTTGTGGCTGAGTTAGCTCAAATCAAGGTTTATGAAACCTTTACAATGCTGAGGTCATTCAAAGGTATAATATACATTATACAAGTGAAACAACAGCAGAGCCCAAAACATCCAAAACCTTTTCTGCTTCAGGGAAGAAAAAAGACTATAGTAGAAGAGCATAAATCCTACTTTAGAAAATCCTCTGGGGTTAGACCCTTTGATGCAGGCCTTTCATTAAACTAAATAGAATGGTAATAAGAGGCTATCATCATTTGTGTGGGCTTGTTTATACTTTTCAGTAAGCAAGATACTGTTATCAATTAATTATTTTCTAGGCAAACAAATCAAAATCATGATAAAAATAAACCATAAGCAAACTAAATCTTTCATGTCATGCTATTGAAGCAGAGATTTACTGTATCATTTATTTATAGGTTGACTATGGTCAATTTTACTTTATTATTGTCCAAACAGTAAAGCAATGAGAAAGCTTCATAGAGTACTCTGTGGATAAAGAAAATTAGCAACTGGAAATTTAAAGGAAGGAGAGGTAATATAGACTCTTTTGTTATCTCAAATGGAAATACTTTCACTTGTATCAACACTCAATGTCTGAATTTTGCCAGCTGGGCCATCCAGCTCTGGATTTCCCATGGATAGCTTTGGCAATACCCAACAGAGGCTTGTCAAAGTAAATGTCTTCTGCAGTGTATTTCTCCAAGCTTATAAAGTGATGAGATAAGGAGTTTCATAAGAACAACTTCTGACTTTAGGAAGCAAGCAGGATTATTTAAGGGAACACAGAAGGAAGACTCAATCAGTTCCAGGCTAGGTAAAAAGGTCATCTCAAAGAGACAAAACAGGAACATGCCATCCCCAGAGCTTTCCATGTAGCTTTCCATGTAGCTTTCCATGTAGCTTTCCATGTCTATCATTTCACGTAGTTTGCCTGGTTTATCTTTGGAGGTCTTACAATTAATTATATGTCAGATACACATTAACTACTAGAGAAGCTGGGTGCCAAGGCAACAGTTTACAAACCACTACCAATATTTTAGACACCATTATTAGATTTGTAGGAAATCAGCCTAGAAAAAGAAACCACTTCCTTTCATTCACCTAAAATTTGTCTTCCTCATTCATTCGGACTTTTAAAGCACATGGAAAATGAACCCTTGGCCTGAAGAAGATTTCAGGGCTGAATATTTCTATCTCAAATGAGTTTCATGCAAAAGGGTCAAGGTGCTCCCTAGGTACTTTTTGTGTTCAGCACAGAATATTCTCACTGAGTGCCTCTGCTAAATTATCTGCAGAATTGGCTTCTATATGTGTTCAGGAAAAATACGGAATGCTGCAAAAAGCAATCGAGAAATTTGCAAAACACCGGCAAGACTTTTAGGCTCAGGGAAAATTTTGGACGCTTTTTTCCAGTCCATTACATTCTTTAAGAGATGAGTCCATAACATTTTGCTCAAGGGTCTTTTCTTGTAGAAACTGAGCAAATTAAAACCTTCTTTTATTGTTTGGTACTGGTAACTGAGCATTGTCCATGGTGCCACTTAATTCAATTTTGTGGGAGGGGGAAGAACTGTGTTAGATATTTTGTGTCTGAACATTTAGAGAGGATATAAAAGACCCCTTGACATAAATCTATTGGTATTTTCAGTGGGAGTACTTCAAGAGACTTTAAGAGAAGTGAAAAAGAGACTGTCTCAACTTCAATTAATTCAGTGTCCTGAATATATAGAATGAAGTTTCACTGCCATGTACTTCAATAGAAAGAACGCAATATGAGTGCTATTGATTTCCGACTTACTATTTGTCTTTGTAGCTTGCATTAATTTCCACTGTCTTCTTCTACTCTAACAGTTGCACATAAAGGAAATTAGTTACTGTTATAAGTTGACAAAGTTTGGCTTTTAGTTAAAGTAGAAATACTTTCCTGGCAGGACCTGGAGATTGTTTTTGAGACAAGCACCTATCAGAGCCCATTTTTGAATATTGGCATATTGTTGGACCATTGAGGAAGATAAATGCGACTTTGAGGAATACCCATATAAAATTCTGAGGGAAGACAAGTCAGCTCTTTCCTCTTGGCCACTTGACCAGGTAGCATCAGAATGGCTCAGCCCAGCCGGGCCCTGCTGCTCCCCCTGTCAGGCAGGGGAGCCGAGCAGAGCCTGGAGCCAGCCGAGCGGAGCTGAGCCCTGATAACACCTCTGGGCCCAGCTGGGCTGAGCCCACCCCGATTGCCATTGAGGGGTGGGCAGAGCTCCTCTCTCCCTCTCCTCCAGTGACTCCCGGGCAGAGNCTTTTTTTCTTTTTTTTGCTGCTCCCCCTGTCAGGCAGGGGAGCCGGCCGGAGCCTGGAGCCAGCTGAGCGGAGCTGAGCCCTGATAACACCTCTGGGCCCAGCTGGGCTGAGCCCACCCCGATTGCCAGTGAGGGGTGGGCAGAGCTCCTCTCTCCCTCTCCTCCAGTGACTCCCGGGCAGAGAGGAGAATGGGGGAGAAGCCCAAGTGCTCTGAGGAAGGCAGCTGGAGAGGCTGGCCAGAAAATCACATAACCATTGCAAGTCTGGGCAGATTTAACCCTTCCTTAATAACCTGAAGCTTTTCAGACTTGACCTTTACTTGAGAGAGAAGAGATATGGGCAGAGTGAACATAGAGAAGACCCAGCATGAAGTCATATGGACAGAGAGAGAGAGAGAGAGAGCGTGAAAGACTAATTGGAGGAAGGATAAAGGAGTTGCCTGCTGGCTGGACTTCAGTTAGAGCTATGGAACTAAACCCTATATGTAATTTATCCCTTCAAACCATGAGAAAAAAATGCATTTGCGGAGATGATTGTCTATTTGTAGATTTTTGAGCAAAGATGTTGTGATAGACTGAGCAATATTGAATTAGAATCTGTGATTGTTGTAGTCTCATGAGATGCTTGAACAGAGAGAGATGAGAAGCCTTGTGCCAGTGGAGAAGTGAAGAGACATCTCTGTTCCCTATGATGAAGAATCCTTTGCCTGTGGAGCTGTTAATCTTTAAAAGGTGACACCCCAGTATGCCTGAGTTCACATGACCCATGTGCAGCTTGGGAAATTGCTAACAGGAGGGCTGGAATGGTCACAGAAGCAGATTTTCCCCCAGGCAGATGTTTCTGTGACAGTTAAAACCCACACAAGAATTGTCTTCTCAGTGGGATCCATGACTCTAAATTAGAGACTCCTCTCCTAAAGAAATAATGAAAGACTATTTTCCAAATAGTGAAACTGACTGAAAATCATAAGTTGTCTCTCTGTGTTGCTTGTAAGAAAGTGAAAAGTTTGTGGGGAAAGGTTTTGAAGTTTTAAATTTTTTTAAATTTTTTTAGTGTGTGTGTTATTCTGTCTTTGCAACTTTTAAGTTAGGCCTATTTTGTACTCTTTTCCTCCCAAAGTCTATCTCATAGAAATAAAAAAGAGTAGGCACAAAAGCCATCACAAATGTAGTGCACCAGCTGAGAAAAGTTAAAATTGGTGAATGTGAAATTACTACAGGAATGGGTGTTTCCTTGCAGCTTGGAATCCAGCCAGAGCAGTTACAGAGTAGTAGTTTCAAAGGATACTCTAAGAACTCACAATGGTAGTGCTGTGATCCTAAGAATAGGAATGTACTGTTGCAGATCAGGTGGTAGCATTATTGCATTTCTATCTCACCAAGAATGAAACTAGAAATTAGTATTTTGCTCTGGTCTGGAAATACCAGGTCCTGTAATGCTGTGGCGAATGGAATTTAACTCATGTTTGTTAGAAGTGACTTACATGTCATAGATAAATTGTGGGGTCCATACAAGGCAGATTTAGGATTATAAAATACTTTGCAAATGTACAGCATTTTGAAGACAAATGGGTTTTATATCTGACTTTCTTTTTTAGTTTTCATGGAGTTTTTTAATCTCGAGCATCTTAACTATTTTAAGTTCTCTTTATTCTAAATGAAATATATTTTTAAAAATTAGCATTAAAATGAAAGTCATGTTCTTAATGCAAATTTTAGTTATTTTAACTGTGCAATGAGCTGCATCAATCTTCATGCATAGGTTCTGAAGCATTGGCTGTTCTAGAAGATAGCACTAATACTACATGATTTTAATATTTTTTACAAATATGTCTTGAAGATATTTAATGGCATGAATATTACATCTCTAGTATAGGAATGAAAAATATTTTCATTTTTATTTCTTCTCATGATTAATGTTGGTTTTTTTCTTTTCATTCTTTTGTTTGTACCCTAAGACACAAAATTATCAGACAGTCAGTTAACTTGAACACAACAAATATAAGGACAGCAAACAGGTAAATGGGCATGCAAAACACTAATTTACACTTGCAAAACAGGTAATTTCATGCACCGGTGGTAGCCTGCACATGCAATTATTCATCTTGTTCATGCATATGCATGGCTTCAGCACAATTGCCTTTTTACATATGTGCATATATTTCATTGGCATAGTTTAGTCAACGATATTTAGTCATTATGATTTGTGTGCATGTTTAAACCCTGCTGTGTTCATTCAGAATAGACGATATGTTCATGATCCTTTTGCATCAGGTAGCTGTATCATATCAGTAAATACTGGTCTGTCAAGAAAAACAGCTTCAACAAACCTTAAGGTTCAGTGCATTCCATACTACTCAATTTCTTGTTTTTTCAGTAGCAAAGCTCACTTTCACAAAACACTCGTCTCCATTTTCTTTACACATTAGACTTTCAATATTTTCAAGGAAAATATATGAAACAAAATCACAAGATTTGATAGGGTAACAATTAAAATATTTAAAATATGTTATGCTGCCGTTTTCATTATATAACATTATTTTAAAAAGAGCTCCAGCCTAGTTATAATAATTGCAGATTCTTAAAATTTCAAGTGTTGCCATTTTATATTGCAAAATGAGAAATGCCAAAGAAGTAATATCAGACCCATTTCAACAAAAACAGTCATATAGAATATCTCTTATAGTGGAAGTTACACTACTTTTATTCTGACTCCTTCCACATAATAGATGTGGAAAAGCCAGAGGTCTCCCTCTGAAAGGTGCCTGAAATACATTTCAATATTTGCACGGTGTTGATCTGGACCCTGAACTTGACCCAGATAATGAACCTCCCAGGTTGAACTTGGATGTGCCTATAGAATTGCTCAGAAATGTGTCTGACCCTCATTACAGTCTCCAGGACTGGTTCTAACCTGGACCCACTGACTTAATTTCCCAGCTTTTCCTCAGACACATCTCATCACTGCAGATTTTTCTTAACAATCTGTCTGTCATGATTTGTCTCCACCTACCCTGTTGTGGCTGGGAGTATGGGACAGGCCCTGGCTACATGACATGGGAGCCCATTCAGACTGCAGGTAGACACCAGCTTGTGCAGCCCCTGAGTCTGTATGATTCTGCATTCATGGGCTGGTAGCATTCTCTGACAAAACAGAGGTCTAGAGAATGTATTATGTGTTAAACTCAGCAAGCTTTGAGAGTGTTCTCCTCAGCTAGAAATACTGTTTTTAGATTAGAAAGAGGCCTACCTCATACACAAAGAATCCCTTCTGTGTTTTTCCATGCCTAAATTCAGACACAAGAAGAATACACTGGAGAGGATTTAAGGATTGCAGAGATCAGTCCATCCACAGCCTGAACCTATAAAATTTGAATGACACACTTGTTCCTTTAAACATGGGTCTATTTATGAAAAAAGCAGTACACTTCTTATTTTGAAATGGGAAACTGGGATTAAGCCCTCTCTCTATTCCTCTCTGTCCACACCAAATTATATTCTTTAACAGCTAGCCACATATTTCAGTTTCCAAACCTCAAACAATTGCTTCTGGGCCATTACAAGAATGGAAGCTTTTGGGTTGAGAAATAACTGCTTCAGAAAAAAAAAAAAGAGAAACAAAAAAAATCCAATTGGACTGTTCAAATAAGTTTTTCATCAATTTTCAGAGGAAGAAAAAGACATCTATTGCCATATTTTGGTTAAAAGCTTCCGGTATGCAAAAATGGGTAAAAAATAAAGTTACTCTATAGTTATGATATTGGGTAGGATTTTGAAAGTCATCAAATAATTCCACCACCCAAAAATCATTGTATGTCAATAGAACTTGGGTCCTTCCTTCTTTTTCGTGAATGAAAACTGACTAATTGCATTTGAGGTAAAGTAATGTAAATTTAGTGGCCCTGCAGTATTTTAAGGGGGCCTAGAAGAGCACTGGAGAGGGATTATTTAACAGGTATTGTAGTGATAGGACAAGGGGTAGTGGTTTTAAACTAATGGAGGGTAGATTCTGGTTAGATATTAGGAAGATATTTTTTACTCTGAGGATGTGGAGAGAGTGGAACAGATTTCACAGAGAAGTTATGGATGCCTCATCTCTGCAGACACTCAAAGCCAGGTTGGATGGGACTTTGAGGAATCAGATCTAGCAGATGTCCTTGACCATGGCAGGGCAGTGGAATGAGGTTTTTTTCAGGTCTTTTCAAAGGCAAACCATTCTATGATGAAAACTATATTCTACCTAAACATCATATTCAAAATAACCACTGTATTTTTAAAATAAGGCCAAATCTGTTTATACAAAGCCAAGTTTTATAAAAAAAAGAACCCAGGTAAAGGTCCTCTAGTTCTTTCTTAAAGGTCCTCTAGTCCATAAAAAATTGATTTTCAAAATTTGTGTTCCTGAGACATCTTTTTTTTTTCCCCAGACTGAACTATGCCCAGAAGACCAATTGAAAGAAGAGGAAGAAAAGAAATCCTTGGCTTTAAGCAGTGTGCATACTCTTGTCTGCTTGCCCTTGTCTTAACTTTAGCTATAACCAGAAGAAATATAACACCATTAAAAATAGTAACAGAAGTTCTTGGTGTCAATCAATACCCGATCTCTTCCTGTATTTGGGGGTGTATAGCATAAAGCAATAAACTAGGCAGATATACATACATTCCAAACACTAATCCCAAACCCTAACCTTGTTTTATGGTTAGAAAACTCATCAGTAGAACAATAGAGAATATAAATCCTTGGCTTCAGCTGACAACAACATTCTTTCTCTTATAAGCCAATATCTTTTGTCATCTATTTTGTGTAGATGGGGCTTTTAATTTTATCTGTGTGTTAGGATTAGGTTTGGTGTTACAGTTATGGGTTGAAAATCCAGCACTTCAAATGACCAGTTTATTCTGGATACTGCCATGGCTTCACAGGTATGGCAAACAAAATATCTTTTGAAATAGAAATGGAAAGTGTTGTAAAATGTAGCTTATTCCAGAGCCTTCAGCCCTGAGAAAAAGCTGATGACAATGCAGACAACCTCGTTCTTAATTTTTCTGGTTGGGGTAGGTTTCTTCTGTTGAATTAATGTTAGGGTTTATTTGCAGGTTAACTTTCAGTTTTAGAAACTAGAGCATTAAGATCACTATTTCTTTTCAGTGTCCCCAAGATCTGTAAAATTTAAAGAGGTCTGGAAACCTAAGATATCAATGACGTAAGCCCCTTCTTACTAACTTAATAATATGAAGGTTTTGCCACAGCCAGTCAGTTTGATGTTGTTACAGTATGACCTCTAGGGTGTATGTTCCAAGTTTTTGAGATGTAGTACAAAAATATAAGGGAGTTTCAGTAGATACAAGTCTACAGATCCAAGAGAATCAAAATTAATATAAATATTCTGGAAAAAATAAGGATAGCTGTTGAATACAATTAAGCTTGATAACCTGAGCATTAAAGGTGGCCTTGAAATTCACATTTTATGATTATATAAAACAAACTGGGAATGCAGTGGGAGTTAGGGTTTATATTTGCTGCATCTAAACACGCTGTTTCCTTCTCCTCCAGATTAAATGACAATCATAAGACACTGAGTTATGGAGGAGTGACATCTGGCTTCTCCACAGACACCTCAGGCAAATGTAGTAATAGCTTTGGAGACGGCTGTATATCTGTAATAGAGTTAAGTTTGTTGTCTGGATTGTTATTTCCCTCTTACTTCCTTAGACATTTGGTCCTATAGCTCATATTGGAATTACTGAACCCCTCATAACACTGATTTATAAGCCTTTTCTTGTATTTCTCCCTGCTACTGTTGTGTTACGGTCTTTTTGTTTGGGTTTTTTGCCCCGCAGGAAGCTGTGAATACTTCGAAAAAATAACTTTTAAAGGAATGTTTTGTCAGTTGGAACAAAAGGAATCATTCTAATAATAAAAGTTCAAAAGCAAAAAAGAAAATCTTACAAAATGAGTGTGTATAAAAGTATAACAGGAATCATAACAGGTAGTATTTCTGACTCAGAGCTGAAATATTCATTAATTCTATCCAGTCAAAATAGTTGCCAGTTTTGATGGGGAAATTTACTTTCTTCACTTCTTTTTTTTTTTTTTTAAAGGCGTATAATAACATCTGTTAAAATCTGATCTATTAAAATGCCAGTTATAAACCCTGTATTTTGAAACAAAAACACATTTTATCTCTCTATCTTATATTGTAGCTGACTGATCTATGTGACGTATAAAACCTAGAAACACTGACTGGATCCATATATGGATATGTGCCTCAGGTAGATCTAATCAGTGTATGAGAATCATCTATATGGCATATAAGACTACTATTTTCATATTTGCAGCCATCAGATTTGGAGCCTTTTAACTTTTCCTTGCTGGTATACTTACAAAGTTATGCTTCAAATGTTGTCAGCTGGTAAAAAATAATTTAACCCTTAGGCAACAGTACCATCGTCTGTGCTTGTTATGAGGAAATTTGCCTTCAGAAGGCAACTGAACTCAGTGGAAAGAGATGCAGCACAGCACCTACAAATTCAGACAGCAACAGATCCAGCTGTGATTCCTGATTTCCTGTGGGACACAAGACCATGAGGGGATATATGCATGTCTCTTTTTTGATCTTAAAAGCACTACAAAGTTAGAAACCTATCTGCCCTGTGATTCTATCTTCTATAAATTATATGACAGCACTAGGCTTCATCCCCTTTTGTATCTGAACATGAACATGAACTGGATTCTGTGGTGGCAAAAATGACATATTACACAACTGGTACTGTGGCTTTCATGTCACCTTAGGGCTTACACCATCTAGAATATCACCTTCATGAAGAAAATAGCTATCAATGATAGTCAATCCAGTAATTCAGATACATTAATTAGACAATTATAAACAATTTTGAGTTGTGACCCTTAGACAGAAAGATTACACATCTTGTCTAAAATATATTGAATTGCAAAGATCCTACCTTTTGTAGTCTGTGCTTCAGCTGTGATACATTGCATCATTTTGCCTCCTTTGGAACTAATAAAATAATTTTAAAAATAATAAAATAAATTATTTGTTTTTCTAACCACTGGGAACTTACAAATAAATTTCTAACCTAGAAGAAACTTGTTACAAAATTCAAGATACTTATTGTTGAAGATACACATTATCATGTACAAGAGTCTCAACAATTTGTACACAGATCCCAAAACATAATAAAAAATAGTCTTTAATTAAAATCTTTAATTAAATCTCTTAAAGTTTTATAAGGCTTGAAAATTGTTTTCCTATTTTTTCAAATCAAAAGAATCACCATATAGACATTATTGCCAACATGAAATGCCTTTCAGTTATGAGTTATTCTCAGAAACAGTGAAATCTTTTCAAAAGTTGTCAGTCTCCTGTGTCTTCCTCAACACCAACATCAACCTTATTAAAAAATCAGGGCTGCTAGTAAAGGTGTGAACAGATGTTTTATCTCCACATTTTATGCATAAATGCAAGCACTTGGATGTAAATTGATCAAACTGTTGAAACAAATCATTTAAGATTTGTGCAGTGATTAATAATAGATGCCAGTAATCAAATCTCCCTGCCATCAACACATCTGTTACAGAGAGTTTCTGGTTTGCCCTATTATGCAAATGTGCAATAAAACAAATAAATTACTTGATTTAACAGCTGGCTGAAAAACATTATTTTTAGGCGATTTTTTAATGTATTGTTTTTACCATTGATAGCCACTTGATGTAGAATAATCCAATTATGCTTTGTAGTGTCACAGAATGGGGTAGTGAACCTACCAAGTCTGCTCAGAAACTGCTGCAGAATTTTAAAGGTGTTCTCAGACACCTCAGAATTTTAAAGAATTTCTCAGACACTCATGACTTCTGAAAGTACAAAGTACACAGGAGGAGAGAGTGTTCCTTGAATTTAATGCTTCAGAAATACCTTCATATTGTTTGCCTCTTCAATACTATAAGTGTGACTTACATAAGTAAGCCTTTGTGAGACCTTGAAAAGACCAGCATTTGATTCATCACTGCACACCAAAATGAATATGATCACAAAAATCTGTTTCTGAACATTTTGGTTAATAAGCTCATGAACTGAAGAGAGGGAAATATCAGCACAGAATTACCCTTGATTTAAGATAAACTTAGACTACATTGTTTGGTTATAGATACTGCAGATTCCAGCAACTTTTAGAGCCAAGCTCACAGAATCATGGAATCGCAGAATTTGGAAAAGACCTTTAAGATCATCAAGTCCAACCATTAACCTGACACTGCCAAATCCTCCACTAAACTCTGTCCCTTGGAGCCCCATCTACATGTCTTTTGAATGCTTACAGTGATGGATGAACCACATCCCTGGGCATCCTATTCCAAACCTTGACAGCCCTTTCAGTGAAGACATTTTTTCTAATATACACTCTAACTCTGTCCTGGTGCAACATGAGGACCTTTCCTATTGTTTTATCGCTTGTTACTGAAGGAACTTTCATTCAGGGATTTTTTAGACATAATTTTCTTCCTTTTTTGTCCCCGTGGTATATGACAGGTTGTGTGAGACTGGTTTCACTTTTTTCTGCTATTCCCCAGGTGCATATTGGGCAAACTAATATTACTTTTACTTCTGTAGGATGGAAGAAAAAAAAAAGAAGGGAAAAACAGAGATAGTAAAATGTCTGGCTAAGAGAGAACTTTATTCTAAAAGAATTTGTTCCCTTTATATTTTTGCAACCAAACATATTTCCCCAAAAATTTTATATGCTGAATTCCACATTTTGTCGAGTAGTGCTATAAAACCAGACAAACATTAATTTCAGACAAACATCATCTTTCAGCTCCCTGGGTTACCAGATAACCAGCTGTGTCAGCAACATATATTGCTCTAGAGGGACACATTTCAATATAGTCATCTCAGAGCAGAATATGTTGCTTTATAAACCAAGTTCAAAAATAGCCAAACAGAAAGATAGAGATAGAACTCACCTATTAAAGAGAGATGATGTATGAATATTTTTGCTATTCTCAACAACTATCCAAAAAAATGAAAAAACTTTCTTGTCCTTTTATTCTGTATGAAAAAGATATAGGTATACAGGAAGCATATAAGAATATGATACACAGTCCTTATTCCATTTTGCTGGAACTAGAAATTCAATTTTAGTAGTAGTAGTCTCTTGAAAAGGTGATTATCAGAACACATTAATAAACATTTTGATCCAAATATCGAAGTCTGTCAGGTTTTTTTTATTCTCCTCTTGTTCTTTCTGTCTTTTTTATATGTGTTGCAGAAAAGACAAGTGATTCAGAGGAGTCTTTGAGAGAAGGCATTGCAATTAGCATAAAGAAAAAAGTTTAGAATATTGTCAATTATTCACTAAGAAAAAAACCTGAAAAATATCTGGACTTATTTGAATTCCAATAGATCTCCTCAGCTGAGAAACTAAGTTTCAGAAATAAGAGGAATGGAATTTCTCCTTGTCTTAACTATCCTGATTTCGGGAAGTCAAAAAATCTCAAGTAAAACTTCCCAGCAACTGTCTTTTAGAGTTCTAAATGAAATTCAAAAGTATAAAAAGGGTGAAAACTTATTTTAAAACTTATCACAAAGTATGTGTATGTGTGTGTTTTCATTTACTATTTTCAGCATGATGTGTAAAGCAATGATAATTCTTTTTATCAAAAAAGGTTGCCAAAGCAAATAAATAAAATTTCTTCTTGAAAAACACAGAATTGATCATTGTCTCTGTAGAGCTATTTAGTGTCAAAAAGTAAATATCTAGTAGTATTTCAGAAGCCTTAATGTATTCAATCACATTTGATTGTGAAAATATGGCACTTACACTAATCAGTCTTGCTCCCTTCTGGAATGTCAGCTGAAGAGCAAATAGCAGATCCAAAATAGTATTAGAGGCTTGTGCTACCTGTGTTACCTGATTTGTTCCCTAGTAATCTCATGCTTCATAGAAAACTTCAAATGATTATGTAGTTTCCTTTCTGCATTCTTTCTTCTAGCGACTCATTTTCCAGATTACTGAACTGATTCCATCTTTCAGACAGTCTTTGCACTGAAAAGAATGCTGAGAAAATACCACACAAGCAAATAAGATTTTTACATTGTTTATGCAAAATTCAGTGGGTTATCTAGGGAAAAAATACATTGTCCAGACTTCCTCAATCAACTCCATGTATTACTCCTGCCAGCAAATAAGATGTCAGAATTTAAGATGAAAAGATTAGTATTTAAAGTTGAAAATGTAACCAACTATGTTATCTTGTAAATATACAGAGAAATTTAGGACAATCATGTGACTCTGAGAGTTTAACATTGCTTTCCATCTCTCAGTTTGTCACGGTGTGAGCAAAGAAATTAGTTATAACAGCAAACCTTTGGTGTAAAAGCAGTTCTGAGGAGAATTTATCAGCACCAAGGTTCAGGATACAAATGTGTTTGATCTGCTTTAACAAGGACATTGTTATCATTGTATTCTAGGACAGGACGTGGAGAAGAAGATATGTGACCCGGGCGTTCCTATGTCCTTACAGCTCTGCAGAGGTCACTTACAACAGTTTTGGAAGCTTGGGCAGTCTTCAAGAGAATCTTATGTGAACCAGAGAGACCCAGCTTAATACAAAAAGCAGAGCTGCAATTCCCATATTCCTATATTGATGGGGTTTGAAAAACTTACCTTTTTTTTTGATAAGTAGTTAATAAATATTAAGCAAGCAACATAAGTAATCAGCAGGTTGACAATAATCATTCTTGCCAGCACATGAGATCTGTTAAAAACAAAACAAAATAAAACAAATATATGTAATTTGGTCAGTTAGCAGGAATTGAATAACAGGAAATATAAAATAAAATCAATACCATTATGGTGTTGCACCAAAACAGAATGAAAAAGAATGTGCACTTCTAGTGACAATGTACACCAGAAAAAATTATATAGGAAGGGGAATGGAAATCAATCACTTGATCAGAGAACAGAATTACTTTGACAGGATCAGTGAATTACAGGAAACAAATGAATGAACTAAAGTTACAAATAAAAAAAAATTGTGTCTGTATCTAAAAGATACCTACTGTGTAACTGGGGAGAGCACTGATATAATAGAAATGGCCACAGAATCCTGTGATAATAGAAATTGTGAAGAAATAAAAATGAAACTTAAAAAAAAAAATACTATGAGATCTGTAAATCAGAGACAGTTGAATACAGTTCAACTGTCCTCACCAAACCATCCCCCTCCCTGGCCTCAGCTGTTCACAGATGTCAGTCAGCTGCTCTACATGCCCTCCATAAAATACTTTGAAAAACCCATATGGATTGTTTTTCTCTGTTAGCAAAGCAGAAATACAGAGGTATTGCTCAGCTAAAACTCTCATGAACTGATTGTAACATGTTCACCTTAAATACCTCTTGATTTGAGCACTGTGTCTTGTCTTGCTTCCTGTTTTTCAGACCTCTCCCCTCACTGATATCTGCAGGTTTACAAAGCAAAATCAGTTACCATGTCCTCAGAAACTTTCATTAAAAAGTGCAAGGTCAGTCTAACCCTACTACCTAATTGCAGATCAGTATATGAAATGTAATCAGAGGGCTGATGGTCTTTTCTCATGGAAGAAACGATCAGGCTCTCGATTTTTCTGTTTTCTATATAGTTGTTAGTGACAATTTAAACCACCTATCACCATAAAACCTATTGCAAAACAAGCTGCATTTGGATAGAGAAGCTGCATATTGATCTGATGCTAAGCATCACACAGCTTCCTGATGGTGGAGAGGATGTCATGCTTGCAGATCCTCCCCAGCACTGGGCATAGTAAAGCACGTGTGGCTACTAGCCATAACGCATAGCAAGACCAGATACCACTCGGTGGTAAGACTGACAAAGCCTCTGTGAGAATAATCAATATCTCTTCAGTGAGCTGTATGACAATCCAGCTGGTGGTAGAGACAGTGAAACAGACTGCCATAAAGAGAGCACCTGAGTGAATGAGTTTTCAACATCATTACAAGAAACCAAATAATCCTCTTCAGCACAAGCAATATTATCTATGCAGCTGACATGCACCACTGCCCAAAACAAAACTTATACTTAAGGTGAATCAGATTATCACTGTTTCCCCTGTACTCTGGGTTGTATATAATTGAAATAAAGTAGTTTTTATTCAGTTCCATATTGTAAGAGATTTAAATCTTTAAATACTAAAGCAACTTCACTTGCTCATTTATGGAGAAGTATGTCTGAAGAATTAAAAGCCTCATCATTTGCATTAGATCTACCAGCTGTTTGAACATTAGCCATTATATCTCAAAAATTTAAATTAAGAGCCATAGTAAGAAGTCAGAAACCAAAACCAGAATATTTATTATATTTATTGCAAAATTTTATCCTGTTCTGTCCTCCTTTCTTGAGTTCTTCTTTTTTGTCCTCCTTCTTTCACTAATTCATAAACACAGATTTTTTGGCTTGAAAAGTGCAAGACATTTCCTACTTTGTGTAAAGGGCAGGAAGAAACAAACACTGATAGGCAGAGCATAAAGCACCACATATTTTATACAGCACAATATAATTCTACCTATTGTCATTTAGATCTATATATATGGATCAATTTGTGAGTTACAAATTCAGGTTTAGTATACCACTACATTGCCTCTGGTGAACTTTCACGCACCGAGTTCTGTTTTTAGAAGCATGTTTACATCTTTCCAAAGAAAACCACAAAACATTTCATAAAGGAGGTGTTTTCCTATTGCATGAGGACTTACAGATTTATTTCTCTAAGGTATTTTGCACTATTTTTCAGTGCTGAATACATTATTTCATAGTGATCTCATTTCACAAGCTTGGCCTCTAAAGAACCTGCAATGTCTCTCACCTGTAAAAGGTCCTGTGACTCATTCTGGTTTAGAAATGAAAGAATATTGATCATTCATTAAGAAAATTTAGTGCATGTAATACCATCCCCAAGGTGGAGATAAGGAGATATGGAACGTGGGAACAATAAGACTACTTAATATTCTAATCGTAATCACTTATCTACTGCCTGTATTTGGAATGTTGTTCTCAATGGACATGTTATTTTGTCCTGAACTATCACTCAGGAGTGTTTTATTGTAATTCACTGGAAAGTATTTGGTTGCTTTAGACTTCGACTTGAATTTGATACACATTAATAAAGTTTTAAAACTGGGGTTACAGAAAGCACTGTTACTGTTTCATACAAGTCTGAAATTGAAGTTAGATTGACAATGTGACCTTTGTCTCACACACACTGAGATTTGGCGAAAAGATAAATGCAACTGTATTTCATTTCAACAACAACTCTTTTGATGTTTTATTATTCCATTGGCACATCTGTGGTTTAGTTTTTATCTGTTCATTCTGAATAAGATCCTGTGAATGGAATTAAGTGTCCCACGTCTGGTATTAGAAGTCAGGGAAAAAGGAATTAATTTCTTATTTTTCCTTCCCTGCGGGTAGAAATTGGTTTGTAGGTTATTATTCATTGGAACACCCCACAACCTTGACAATAAACAAAGCAGTTATAGTCACACTCCATTAAGAAGCAGAAAATCAGATTCACAGAAAAAACACTTGTCTGTAAAAAGCACATTTATGAGCAGAACAAATATTTACTGAAATTTTCAGTGATTAAGCATTGCCTAAAATTAGTGCTCAGTTAAACTGAGATCTCTAAAATATATGTTATATCTTCTGGCATTTAAATTTTGCTTCTACCATAACAGTAATTTTCAATTAACTTTTACTCTAAAACCACTGAAATTTACAGGAATTTTGATATTATTTCCTTATTTCTGGATCATTTTTTCCAACGTTTATTTTCAAATTTTCTAGCATATGTAAATGTCATCAGATCTGACTCACTGATAAAACCTATATGTGAATAAAACATGAGTTAACAGTCTTTAATTATGGAGTTCAGGGAGTACACGAAGAGATGGAACACTTAATTCAAGAATGCATTTGGTATTAGAATATGGTAGACTGTGTAGACATCACTAGAGGGAGTCATGACCTCACAAACCAGATGGGTGTGTTTCCTAAACACTGCTGAGCAGAGGTCTGGGCCCAGAGTAGGAAATCCGTGCCACATTACACAACAATCACCTGTGGAAACCTCTCTTCGTTCTTTCTTTCTTTCTTTCTTTTTTTTTTCTTTTT
>VXBR01003881.1:690778-713683 GCA_013400215.1 Cisticola juncidis | reverse complement strand
TTTTTTTTTTTTTTTTTTTTTTTTTTTGAGAATGCAACAAATACAACTTTTTGAAACAAATATTAAAGGGCTTAGAAGAATTTACCCATTTTATAAGTAACTCTAAGATATTTCTGGGGAAGACTCTGTGTCTTTCAAGCATGGAGACTCCATAACCTTTGTGGACAATCAGTACCAGTGCTCAGTCAAACTTTCTCCAGGTATGTACATCAACAAGGCCCCCTGAGCCTTCTTGTCTCCAGTCTCATCTCTCTCAGCCTTTCCTCATAAGGAGGATGCTCCAGTCCCTAAATCACCTTCTTGGTCCTCCACTGGAGTCTCTCCAGTATATTAATGGATCTCCTGTACTGGGGAGGCCAGAACTGGACACAGCACTATAGGTATGGTCTCACCAGTGTCACTCATAAGGTTTCAGAGATAGTATAATAAGGATGTGTTCCTAACGAAACCAAAATCAGAAACCTGGTATGTGGCAACAGGCGCAAAGGCCTTGATGAAATGGAATAACATTGTACAAAAATCCAACTATTTTTTGTATTTTGAAGGAGTAGAAAGGATTTTTTCCTAAATTCTAGAAACAACTCCAAGTAAAATCGTAGCTTTCTGTCACCAACATATACTATTACTTTATAAGAACAGTGGTTTGAGGGCTTCATTGTAACCAATGTGTTCTTATCAGAGCTAGGCTCTTTCCCATTTCTGGCTTTATTAACACTTGTACTGGTTAAGGCTGAGGGCTGCAAGATATCCTCTTGTCCTTGACTTGATATGGCTGCTGACTGTACTCTTTCTGTCCTTGCTTGGTCCTATGTAGGAGCCCATGGGGATGCCTAAAGAACTTCAGGTCATTCCTCACCTTTAAAATAGTTTTAAGAGTAAACTAGGAGGGAAAAGCCTTAAAAGAAACCAAGTAGAGCCATCATATAAATGCAACTAATAAATTTGACCTGTATGTTCGTAATACGAGTTCACTCAAAGTAAATATTGTGTTGCTCCTAAATCTGCTTCAATAACACAGATTTTCTAGTAATAAAATGTCAGTCAAACAGTTCTGAAAGAAAGGTAAATAAGTGAAGCAGTTAAAACAACAAGTGCTTTAGAATGCCCTTACAATTCCTTAGGAAACAGGCATGTGCCACTCTCCCTATTAAATTAATGAAAAGTACAGCGGTCTTATGTAACATTTACCAGTTATCAGTGTTCATATAGTAAACAAACAACATAATTTGAGGTCTCTGACAATTTATTCAAATAATACTGGAAACTAAACACAGACAGAAGTATCAAACAAAAGATTTCTAGCAACTCACAAGCAAAAATTTATTCCAAAAAATCTAAATTTCTCAAAAGGCAATCTCAGAAATAGACTATGAAGAGAGAGATAGAATTGTGCAGATTGAATTAATAACAGAAATCCCTAATTTGACTGCATAATATTTCTTCATCCAGTTGCTCTTTTCAAACCACCTTTATTGGACTCCAGTGGAGACTCCAAATAAAGTTTCTTTGTGTCCCTATAAATATTTTTTAATTGAGGACTTAAAGAATTTTTTGTTTATTTGTTTTAACATACCTTTCCCTTTTCTGCATGAATGAATTTCTAAATGCTCTTCATACAGCAATAAATTCAGTGTCTCTCTCCTCTTTCAACTGCATTTCTTTCTCTTCCTACTATTTCAAAGTTTAACAGGACAGTTTTAATGTGGCCTTACAGAGGACCCTCAACCAACATCTCTGCAGAATTGTGTTTGAATAATTCATCAGACTCAATCTTACAGAGTAACTAATGTGCTAATTATGTAGAAGAGCCATTTATAAGGTTGGGTTGGGTGCTCAATGCTAAACATCACTATAAAATATTCATATGGTATTTGGGAATTTCCTGAAAAATGAAAATTATCCATCTTCATAGTAGACATCCATGAAGATGGATAATTTCCTCAGTATTCTGGTCCCACTACACAGAAACAATTTATCAGGAATCCAGCATCGAGTCCTGCTTCTTGAAGAGGTAAAATCTATTATGACTGTGTTAGAAATATGCTACCTGTGCATACTGCAAAGGTATTTAAAAATAGTTCATCAATTTAGATGACTTCTGTAGTCATAATGCATCTTCAAACTTACAGCAAAATCTGAATCTTGTATGTGGACTGTCTTGCAGGAAGTCTTGTTAAAACTGCTAATGAAATTTCTGTGTGAAACATGAAGTTTGGCTATATGTTTTGGCCACAGTAGTTTACCAGCAACTGCACTTTTGACTTATGTTTTAAAGGGAAGAAATAGGAAACTTTTAAATTACTAGAAATGGTGGAACTCAGTGAAAAATTTAAAAAATGGTATTTCTTACTGTAATAGGTAAATTTCTTCTTTCAGCAACATATTAGATAATACAGAAAGCAATATTGACCAAAAGCCTACACCAGCAGTACTAAAGCCAGGAAGGCTATACATCCAGAGATTAAATCTGCAACATATCTGTAGCTAAATGAAATATGGTTCCTTTTAAAGTATATACTCCATCTTATTAGGAATATTTTTGCTGACAAGGTAGTATGCAAAACTGCTTTTCATAAGCAATGGAATAAAGTATTTTCTTGTTTCATTCTAAAATCTTAGTTAGGAAAATTCATTAGCTATAATTTTGTCCATTAAACCATAGTGCCTCCTGTGTTGAAATAGTACAATTCCACACACCGCAGGCAAAGCAAAAGGCTCATACTGGCCATTGATTTGGTCAGCTCAAACTAACAAAAATATTTTGGAATGACTGAGCTAGAAGTACCTCTAGGTTCCAAGTCAGCAATGGCCAGTACATTGGCAAAGTGAAAGCAGATTGCTGGACTAAAAAAAAAAAAATTACTCCTTTGAAATGTTTCTTACAGTTCCTGTGTAAAAAGGAACTAAATGAACACCTTATCTTTTTCTTAAAAGAGCTGTTAAATTTTTGTCTTTCCATGTTACTTTCCACTTTGTTCAAATATTTTTGCATACTTAGTGTCATGGTTCTTTGTTTTGCTCAGAGCCTTCTTCCACAGGTCAGTGCTTCTTTGAGTACATGAAAATATCTGTGGCTAGTCTGCAGTTTGCACAAGGACCTTGGCTTCTGATGCCTTTAGGCTACTACTCCACACTCAGCAGGATCTCTTCTGTCAGGCTGGGTGCTTCAAAGCCTTCATGAGGCTTTGCACATCTTGCTGTCCACAAAATTTTTGAGCTCTGATGTTATCATACCAACTTTCTTAGTCATGGCTTAAAACTGCAAATAACTAAGCTAAAGTGCCTTGTTTTCAATATCAATATGTGTCATACTATGTCTCATTTTTCTTACTCCTGACTGGTTTAGAGATTTGAAAGGTTATGTGAATTGCAAATAGATTTAGGTAGAAAATATCTGACAGGAGTAAAAACAGCATAAGTTTCTCATGGACATATATGGATACCAAAAATCTGAATGTTCACATGGAACAATTTCAGGAGATGAGGGAGTGAGCTGGTGATGAAGAGAGGTGTGAGAATTTTATGTTTGGAAGCATAAGGTTAACTGACAAAACTCAGTGAAGATAGTCCTAAATCTAATTGGAAAACATAGAAAAACACGGTGTAAAACCGACGTCAAGGATGATTTTTCAGTGATGAGTTTCACCTACGATTTCTAAGGGATTCTTTTGAAAGGAGACAAGGGAAAACTAGCTAGTATAAACAAATGCTCATGAAAAAATGTAATCCGTTTTTACTGCTTTGAGAAAGGAAAAAGATAGCAGGCAATAAACAAAAAATAATTTAAAATACCACAGAAGTAAAAGGCACTTAGTTTAATACATTTTCTCAAAAAAAGACGCTAAAAGACATCTAGGTTAATAGTATAGTTTGAGATTGTGCATGAGGAGGAAATAATAATGGTTAATTGGGAGATTTTGACTTTATAAGCGATGAGTATGTGTATATTGATTTCAGAGACAGAGAAAGAAGTGTCCTCATCTCAGTAAGAATAGACCTTTAGCTTTATTTACTTGTGTAGAAGAGAAACAGAATTGTGTGGTTGCTATGGAAGAGAGACTTCAGTGTGCTGGGAAACATATTAGATAAGTATCCATCCTGAAGAGCTCACAAGTGAAGCTGTACCTTACTTCCTCTTTGGAAGAGCCTGTAGTGCCCTTACAATTAGAGTTCATGTATTTCAACTTGATTATCACTGTTAAGGTTGTCTGGAATACTGATAGCAACTTACAGACTTTGGCTAGCATGGATTAGTTTGCTGGGTTTATTTACACAATATGTCTAATAAATACAAGTTTTGCATGAATACTTCCTTGCCGGTGAATTACAAATCTTCATTCTCTTAATGCAGTGCAGCCATCCCTTGAAAGTGGGCACATGAGTGAATGATCATGAAGTGTTCGTTGAAAATCAGATATTATGGAATGTATTTAAAAACTCAAATTTTTTCTTTGTCTGGATTAACTAAATCTTTGATTATGCAGATGACTGTATGTGAATATACCATTGACATCAGCTGAAGCCCTTTTCGTATATGACTATGTAAATGAGATAAATTTAGATTCCAGTATAATTAAGAGTCTGTTTCTGGAATTATTCTCTATATTCTGTCTTCATGAGCTATAAAGATTTTTCACTATAATGAGCATTTATATAAACATAGAGTCACAGAGTGTGATACACCAGATGGTTGCACTGCTATTCAGAGAGACCTTGACAGACTAGAGAAAGAGGCAGACAGAAACCTCTTGAAGCTCAACCAAGGGAAAGGCAAACTCCTGCCTCTCAGAAAGAGCATCTTCAGGAACCTCTAAACAGTGGGGGACAATGAGCTGGGAAGCAGCTTTGCAGAGAAAGGTCTTGGGGTACTGGTACACAGGGATCTTACCATGACTCAGCTGAACACCTTCACAGCAAAAAGGCCAACAGCATCCTGTCTGTGTGAGCAAGAGTGCTGCCAGCAGACCAAGAGACATGATCCTTCCCTATTCCTCAGCTCTGATGGGGTCTTATCTGGATTCCCAAGACTATCCTAACAGTCACACCTCTGCACTGAAAGCCCTGTGTCACAATACACAGGATAGCTGAGGTTCCAATACACCTCTAGAGACCACCTATTCCAACTTCACTGCTACAAGCAGGGCAACCCAAAGCAGCTTTCTCGGACCATAAATATAGTTACTACTTCAAATTTGCTTTTAAAATTCCTTAATAGAAACACTGTATGAGAAAGGGGTAAATGACATGATTTCCCTTTAACTAGCCTGGCAAATAAATGTTTATACTGCACTGAAGCAGCAGAAGCTGGCTGGTATAATATTTTTTTTCCATTTAGAAGAGCTAAACAAATTTGAATTGTTATTGAGCAAGGATAGACAGAAAATCATTTACAATTTTCTATTGACTGAGGTTCTATATGAAATAATATACATGAACATGCACACACATACAAATGTGCTCAGAAACTTCATATATTAAAAGAGGAATTGCAGTCCTTTAAAGCATTAAAAGACATAAAAGAGGGTTTTTTCCATTAATTAATTCCATTATAGGAAAAAAATGGAAAATTCATTTGATTGCTTGTGGACTTCCACATAGTGTTGATAAAAGAAAACTGCAGTGTCTTAACATGGCATTGGTTGGATGGTGTTACAATACAGGTAGATTCTTGTTTCCACTCTTGATTAACTGATTAAACAGAAAAAAAATAGTGCACTTAATAAAACAAAGAAAACAAAACCAGAGTCAAATCAAATCCCCGAAAGATTAATTTCCAAATACCCAGGGCTTTGAAAAATGCAAGATAATTTGATAGTTAAGGAAATTTTTGAAACTGCAAAACTGGTGAATTTAAATGTATTTTATTTAATTCTCAAGTATACAACTTACATAGCTAAAATGTAACACTCGAACAATTGGAAGAATAATTTTTCTTTTTTTGACTGTCTGCACAGCACATTAACCTAGAAGACTCGATTTTTTTTGTTTAATGTAGTAATGCAAGGATAGTAAAACTAGCAATTCTACCTTTTTTTTTTTCCTTCCAGTGATGTTTATTTGTTGCAACAGCCTACTTTGCAGCAGTGTCTGTGATAGTCACCATCTGTGAATGCACCTAGGGAATGGCCCCAGAAAATGTGACAACTTTGTGCCCTCAACTGAACAGCCAGCCCCAATTTTGTATGTATTTTTCACTGGGAGAATTTTGAGAAGAATCTAAAATTTTGGTAAATGACATATTCATTTCTGAAAATTCAGAGGGATTTGCAAGGAGAGAGCTAATCTTCACAGTGGAATTCTTCTGCATTTTGCTGCTTTCAGGGTCCTTGTATGGGAACTTTTTACTCAATTCAAGGATCTTACCACTTATCACTGGCCAGTGTACCTTAGAAAACAATTTATTCACCTATTCCAACAGTGAAAAGGAGTGAGAAGAAAGTTTTATGTCAGTGAAGAATCTGAAGATGAGTCGTAAATCCTGAGGAAAGCTTTACAACAAAAAGTGATTATGTACTTAGCAAATAAACCTCTTCCTTTTGCTAGCTTTACTCAATGCTACCATCAAATTTCCTCTGAGAGAATAAAAGTGCTATTTTTGTAATGCATATTTACTTATTTATATATATACTATGTGTGGTTTCTCTGTGCTCTAAACCCTGCATTTGGGAGATTATGCAATCCTGCAGACTGGTGTTATTTGTATCTGTGGGTCAAGATCAGCAGAGTCCTTTGAACACTTTTTCTCTTATGTGTGGAGTGCAATAAGTCTGGTGGCATTCATAAGCACATTACAGGCCTGGAGATATAATTTTAATTGGCTATAAATAAAGCCAAATGGAACCTGAAATGCTAATGTTTGCAATTTCTGGGTTTAGTGCTTGTTTCTTTTTCTTGTCTTTTCCACCTTTCTAGCTGCTGCCTCCACTTGCAACACCTATGGAGGTTTTTTTAAGAGCTTATTATATAATTGTGTTTGCCAGGGCTGGGAGTTCCTTTTGAGCCAAGACATTGTCTAATGTGTTTTAAATCACAAAAACTTCTTTACAAGGAAAGAAGTGATAAGAAAGAAAGAAAGTGGATTAGTTGAAGAATAGAAAATGTGAATCCAAGTGGAATATAATTATTAATCCCATATGAATTTTCCTTATTCAAATTATTTCCATATTAGTAAAAATATAATAATTCATACTGTAAATAATGTCTGGAGAAGATTTCTCAGATGTTATTCAATGATATGTTCTGTCTCTGGCATATGTGAGATAAAATTCTATAATTTAGCTAAAAAGAGGAATACAAAAGACAAAAAAAATTGGTCAGGTGTGGCTGAAGTGTACTGAAATTTGAATTTTTTTTTTTTTTTAAGTTAGTGACACCTATCTCTGTCATTTGGCTTCCTGTCATCTGGCTTGTGTGAAGTAAGTATGTATTCTCCTTATTTCATGGGTTGTCACACATTCCAGACAAATTAGGTGTTTTCTACATTTACAGTTGAAAATTATTGACTTTGAAAAAAGAATTTTGAATTTGGGGTGTAAACAGAAGGAGCATACACACACACATAAAATACTTCTGAAATTTCTAATTCCTAATGATTCTAATTCAAAATTGTCTTCCTCCTTCATTTTGTATTACTTTAACATATGAGTGATTCTTCTGAATTGTTGCAGTCAGCTACTAAGTCTCAATGTCTGTGTGAAGCAAAAGACAAGAACATCAGATGTTCTCTAACCAGAAGAGGTTATTAGTTTCTTTGATTCATTTTAGACTCATTCTTCCTCACCTACTTTAATTTTTCTTACAGGAAAAGAATTACATTTTTCTGAAGAAAACTAATACAAAAAAGAAACTCTCAGTACAAAATTTTGGTTGGTTGGTTTGTTTTCAATATCATATCACACATGGAAGAAAAATATTCCTTGGCATCCCATTTGTAACCGAAGACTCTTCCTAGTTATGATCAGAGTCTGACAAAAACTGTTGGATTGAAACCACTGTTTTCCATTGCTTATCACTTTATGCTTTCCAGCAGGTGTATTACCTTGTGTGATGACAAATACACATTTTTCCTGTTACAAACTCATATTATATTTATTTCCTACTCTTGTTGTATTTGGTTTTAACTGTTCAGCAGTGTACAAAGCTGGCATATGTCTCTCCGTATTATAAATTCTACAAAGCTGTTAGCATTTTGTGAAGTATCATAATGTACTCTTGACTGATCTTTTATTACCAAAGGCCTCAGTCAGCCATTGAAGACTGAAGCTGGCAGGCAATTCAGCGTGCCCTGAGTGTAACTTTGAGACAGCAGGAGCTAGAGCTCTCTGTAATTATACTCCCTGATTGTGGAATCTGCTCCCTATTGAGACTGGAAGAGCAGCATCTGTTGAGACATTTGGGTTAAATTTAAAGAGGTACACAAGTTTGTTGATGCATTTAACTTTGGAGAACCCTCCTAAATATTATTTTTAAACTGTTTTGGTTAAAACCAAAACCAAAACCAAAGAAAACAAAACAAAAACCAAAAAAACAAACAAAACAAACAAAACAAACAAACAAACAAAACAACAACAACAAACCACAAAAAACCCCTATAAAATGAAGCTGTAGAAAGGACTTCATGTTCTTATGCTAAAAGACTGTTTCAAATTCTTAGTTATTATTTGTCCACAAATGAAAGGAAAAGAAGAGGTAATCAACACCATGAACACAGAATAAAACACCCAATCTGGATTCTGAGAAAATAGTTATTGCTACCTTATTAGTTCATTTATGCATTTCCCTACCTCCATCCTACTTGTCAATACTTTGTATTTGTTGAGGGTAGGATTTGCCCGAAGAAACATAAAATATGACACCATAATTCTAATTAGTTCTGTCCTTAAAACTAGTGTAAAATCAAAGAAAAAAAATCTCACTTAATTTTATTAGAAGGTAATTGTTTTTCTGGTTTTCCTAGGTCATTTAGTTAGTGTGTCATCAATTCATAATATTATCCAGATTTTTTAATATTCTTGGTTTTTAATATTCTGTTTTATAGTGGTTAGACATAACCTCAGCAAATAATTTTGTCCTACAGTATTTCTTTTATATTAGATCATAACATTCTTCTAGAAGATTTCATTTCATCATTAACACTGGCTGTATTTAACACTGGAATTCTTATGTCTGTGTAGAATCGTCCACATCAAATGGAATAAATCTCAGGTGTTCTTTTCAGAATTTCAATAACTTTTCTTCACAATATTGACTTGTTAGCATAAATAATTTCTAATATGTTGTATTTCTAACCTAGGCCATAATAATTAAAGATCATAAACATTTGGTAACTCTAATGCAAATAGAGCTCAAGACTGGATGATGAGTTTTGGCCAGGACTATTGATATCTCATATTCCACAAGAAAAGAAAATATATATTTCCTCTTCTATATAAAGTCCCTGAGTCTGGGAAGAAAACTGTCTCAGAAGACTTTTAGAATCCCCTTGTATTATATAGACCTGAAGGAAAATGAAAAAGACTAGTAGAAAAACACCTAGCAATTTTCTTTGTCTGCTTGAAAGCAGATTGATCTTTCATTCACATAAAACGGCTTGTAAAGTTTCAGGTTTTGTCTTAGTCTGCTCTATTAAAAATAAATTGTGTAACATTTTGTGCATTTTTGATATCAGAATAATCCTTTCTACTGAAGAATTGTTCCAAAAAGAATATTTTAATATATAATGTGAAATGAGTAAACATGGAAAAGGTAGAAAAGTGAGGAAACTTTTCTCTGTTGTGGAATAGATCCAGAATTCTTTTCTCAGTTCTGAGGATTATGGAAAGAATGAGCATGGCCACATATATTTTACTTAGTGATGAACATCTTCAGAACGTCAGTACAGCCCTCAACATCTACGATGAGGAATATTGCCTGTCTAAAAAAGCACTTTTCTGTTGACTTAAGAATTAACAACTTTTGTGCAAGTAAATGAACAGTGTAACAGAAAATACTCAGGTTTAAGTGCATTGTAATTTAAAACTTACTATGGATAATTTTGAGATGGATCACAAGCATTTTCCATTCAACTCCTATCCATGTACTTTTTAAAGAAAATAGCTTGCAGAATTTCACCTGTATATGTAGTATTCCAGACAAGATTCTGTGACAAATTTCCATGACAAGTTTCAAGTTTCTAGAAAGCTGAAGCTCTCAAAAATCTTTCATTTAAGAGAAAAAAACAAGGCATATTGAAAACATCCACATTTTTGTCAGCAATATCAATCATCATCACTGATGAGAATGTCAGTCTGAAGTCCCTGCTGGGCAAATAGTCACAAGTATATTTTATTCTTCAATAATATCCATAAAGCTGTATTTCCTAATTGTGTACACAGACAAATTTAACAAAATGCATTTATTTATTCATTTTAAATTAAAACTCCCCTCCTTTATGTGCTTACATTAAAAAAAAAAAACAAACAAAAAAAAACCCCAAAAAAACCCCAAACAGTTCCTTTCAATAGACCAGCATATATCAGAGAACATGCAATATCTAAATACCTACTTTGGTGGCTCATTCCTTTGACCACCAGACAGAAAATTATGAAGCATAGTGGAACGTCTTGGTTTGAAAACTCAGGAAAATTATCTTTCCTATCATTCATCCAGGATAGGAGAGCAAGCATGTGGAAAGAAATCAAAAGGTATGAGAGATGGCTGTCTCATAAACCAGCTGTGAACTGAAGACTGAGAAACTTCCAGAGAGATTGATGGAGTGCTGTCACTGTCACTGGCTGGTGACTCTGTAGAAGCAAATCCCTGAAAGCAGGATAATCACATAGTTTTTTAGTCCTAAGAAAGCATAGTGTTAGGAAACTGCTAAAGAGCTGTCTAGAATAACAGTAGTTAAATGAGATAAAAAGTCTTCAATATGCTGGAGATCTACAGTCCAAAATTCAGAGTCCAGCATGAAGCTGATATCTAGAGGTTCTTCGATTTTCCAGTCTATCAGGATTACATTGTATTTAATGACTGCTGTGTTTATTACATACTGATGCAACTGAGGAGTAGGATTCTACACTGAGAAAAAACTAAAACAAAAATTTCACCCAGAGTTTTGAGTGTTCTATGTTGTACACAGCTTCCATTCCCTATATTGATAAAACAAGTCTATGTGGGAATGTACAGTGGGAAGAGCTGTATCTATGGAAGCTGGAGGATCAAAGTGACTAAAACAGATCTATGATAAGTGCATAGACCTGGTAGGTAGATGTGGTTCTGCAGGATATCCATAAGAAGGCCATATGGGCTGAGGCCAAGGGTTTTGTCCTAGGCAGTGGCCACAAGCTACACCAGGGGAGGAATTAGTCAAACAAATTATTGCTCCCTCTGTCGCTCTCCTGTCATCAGTTATTTTGTGCTTTGTGGATTTCCTAAACCTAACGTGACTCCTTTAATTTCTTCTATCTCTTTTCTTTATGGTCACAGATATTTTTAGGTGCACAATAAGTGACAGTCAGAAATTCAAAAGGTCTGTTATTTTTCCTATTAAGAACTAAGTTCTTTTATTTTATTTGAGCTTGGCTTTTACTATAACCATGCCATAATCTCTTATATTTATAATAGCAGTGACAGCAAACAATAATTTCCTATTCACACTATCCATGACCATTTTTTAATCATTTTCTTTATGTGGTGCCCTATCCAGGCTACAGAGAATGTTTTCTCAACTATTATATGTAGGATCTTTTATGCTTTTAAACACTTTTGTCTTTCTCTGAATCTTTCTTAGTTCTATTGAGTACATTTTGATGATAAGAAGACTAATCCTGCACATTGTATTCAATGTTTGGGAAAAGCACAGATTTACACAGTGATTTCACTGTTTTTCTTTCTCTCCTTTTATTTCATAATATTTTCAAATATTTGAGCACATTTTTGGTCCACTACCAAGTACTGAGACTTAGTTTCGTGGAAATATGCTTCATAATCCCAAGGGTTTATGTCTTTTGTTATGAATTCAGATCCTTCTCCTTTATAACTTCCTATACTGAGCTTTTTTGCTGTTTCATTGCAATGGCAGTCTTGTAAGGCTTCTGTTCATTCTTTGTATATTGAGCAAATTTTATCATCCCACAGAACTTTCTTTAAAGCTTACACTGATACAGTTTGCCAATTTTGGCTGTCTAGTAGAAACTGACATAGGTGAAGTGCACTCCCACAAGCAGCTGTAGGCAAACCTTTGTCTCTCACAAGCTGATTTCCTTTAGCCACTGTTGTTGTTCAAGCCCAGCTGGAGATGAAACATCATGCAGTAAATCAACCCACTCTCTCCCCTCCCACAGTGGAATGGGAAGGAGAACCAAAGTAAAAATTGCATGTTGACAAAAGGAAAGTTTAATAACTGAAAATAAAGTTAGATATAATAATAACAGTAAATAATACTAATAATAGTAATAATACTAATAATAAGGGAAAAAACAGTGATACTCATTACAATTTCTTGGTACAGACTTGGTGTAAGGAAAGAAATGACAGGTGCTATAATGGAGCAGCAACAGCTGTAAGACTGTATCCTCCAGATTAATCAAAAACTTCTCAGCAAAGATGGATACCTTCAATGTGTTGTTAGATTATCTCAAAATGAGCAGAGGACTTTGAGAACCTGGAAATATGAAAACTGAGAGACACCTCTCTTTTCCCCAGATAAGAAGGGAAAAGTAATGTACTTCTGAGGAGTATCTATTAGTCTGTAACCTTAAACTTGGCAGGTCAGAAGTACTGAAATTAATAAAAGAAATTGGGCTTTTGTCACTCAGTTTAAGCATGCAATTTTGCATAATAACTAAAAGATTAATGGTGAAAAAAAATCAATGAATAAGCAGTAAGGTAGATAAGATGCTTGTTAAATCTTGACTCAGCAGCTTTAGCTTGCACAGATATAAGCTCATATTAAATTCTTTTCCAATACTCCTACCTTTACTGGCTACATAATTTTCTTCCTAATAATTTCAAGTATAACACTCAGAGAACAGAGCAAAGGAATGTACAATATTTGAAGTACTGGGTTTTTACTGTTTTTTCAGTTATATCATATGAAATAAGAAATATTCCATCTCTTACAGATAAATGACTAATTTCAAAATTAAAGGTTTATAATCTGTATTTTTTATTTACACTGATATGATTTAATCAATTCAACCTGGAAAACAATTAATCTTTTTAGGTCTCAAATATACACATCTATTAGATTGCAACTACCAATGTCAATGAGAACTTTTAAAAACTTTTAAAATTAACAAAAAGTAAATTGACATTTTCTTACAAGGTTGAGTTATAAAGATGCAAGTCAGTGGCAAGAGAAGAAACAGTTGTAATCACAGACTGCACCTTTCTTAACATGGAATTAAGCTGTAGCAAGTAAACTGCCTTTAAAACATTCATAACCACCAGTATCTCTTTGCAAATAGTGAAGTGTGTTACTGAAAAAAACATGAAAATACTTCCTGAGAAGACAGACCTTTTGCTGTTGTTTGTAAGGATTTACGGGGCTTTGTTTGATTTGCTTACTGCTGCTTACACATTTTGACATGGAAAAGTCTGTTTTCCTACAAAATATATTGTCCCATAATAGTGTCAGCTGTTTTGCATTGCAGTATAATTTACTGAGCATATTGCAAACAATGCCTTTATGCAAATCAAGCAGTTAATATTTGTTTGGATTTTGTTTTCTTTTTCACTTTCTTCCTGAAAACAATTTTTCTGTCTTCTTTCTAATAGATATTTGACTTACAAGTTTCCCCATGAGCAGATAGTGAATGAAGCAGAACTGATCAAAGAGGAAGCTCATGTCCTCCACATCTTTCCTGTGGTGAGAGGCAAGGAGTGCTTTTGCAAGGAAAGGTCCACCTTGAGTAGATGTCATAATTTCCTGTTGGCAGTTTTGTAGGGAGGTTTCTATTGTTTTTGGAGGTTAGCTACAGTTCTTGGAATTTTATCACTGATACACCTGTATGACTCCTGTATCGCAGCCGTTAATCACTGGTGTCAGCAGTCCCTGTAGACAAACCACTTTTGTAAAACCACCTTGAGTAAGAAACCATTGTTATTCAGAGCTACTTTAGTGTCTTCACTATCTTCAGAAGTCCTGAAATTGAGGATAGCTGTAATTGCTTGATTATTTAATCCAGAACTTCAATCTCTACTTGCTGAACTCATTCTACATGCATGATATTTCTACTTGGTGCAAGACTGTATCAGAAGAACCTCCAAAATTAAGACTAATATTGACAGCAGTAACATACAATTTTGATTCTTTGCTCAGTAGCAATTTAAGTGGAGATTATAGGAAAGACAAATATTTTTTCCTAAGAAATCAGTATTTATGTTGAGTAGTCATTGGAAGGGTTAATAAGAGATTGATGAGACATAGTGAGAATTTTGTGGAAAATTGAGATTCACAGTAGGGGAGAGCAATGAATAACGTAGGCAAACCCTAGATATCAGGTGTGATACCAGCTAATGCAAAGTCAAGTGTAGGAAGTAAAGAGAAATAGGAGTCAAATAAGATGATAGTGAGGTGGACTTGATTAGGAAAGATGGCGGTATCTGCTTACATAAAGATCATGTAAACTTAGACTGCAATAAGACAGTCTTTCTTCTCTGGTATTACCTAAAAAATGAAGGTGTTCCTTGGGGGAGAAGTAATCTGACAGACATGAATTTCTTCATAGGCTTTGGGTGCCTTTGTTTTCAGTATCGTTTTTAGTCCATAGAGAGCTGTCTGACGTTTGATAAAGTTTATGTTATGAGTACAGTTGTGAAATGAAAAGTAAGAGCCTTGATAATTACTTTGCAAGAGACCTGTGTGTGACAGTTACATGAAGCAGTGAGTGAAGAAGTCTGAAAAAAGGAATGAAGAAAAATGGGACTTGCTGACCTCTTTCAATCTTGTAAAGCCTTTTCTTGTGAAAAGGAATAATTTTTCACATAAGCATCTGAGAATGAAATTATTTCAGATGAGGCCTATGGCTTCTGACATATTGAAGTATCCCTAACTCCATAAAAGGTGAATTAGAAAATCATATTTGAGTAGCCAACTGAATTGAGATAAAATGCAGTTAAAATGAAATGCAATTGTCTATAATGAGAAAAGTAGTTGCCCTAACTGCAGATGAATACTTTAAGTCAAATTACTAACAAATTGTGTTAGTTAAAGTGTAGGACTTGAATGCATATTGTAGAATACCAAAATCCCTTGAAATGTTTCTTAATAGTATATGTATTGCATCTTGTTCACATCCCACAGGAGATTATAGGAAAAACAGAAATGATAACATTTCCTAGCATAACTTTTAATTGAAACACTATGACTCAATCCTACTAGGATTGGTTTGTCAAGTCCAGTAAGGAGTCATACCATGAGTAAGGAGTCACACCACTGTATATCTCTTCTGTGCTTCACAAGAAAATAACCTGTAGAAATACCATCATTCTTGTCAGAGAGAATATCAAAAGTATATAATTCTCTACAAAACCTGAGGAGATGAGTAGAGTAGAAAATAAGTCTAATTAAATATTGAAGTACCTATGCTGTTTAAACCTTCTTTTAGATGCTGGAATGTAAGATACAGTTAGAGTCAGAAAAGTAAAGATAAAGAAATAGTAGAGAGAATTGATCACAACTGGCTAGATTTTTTTTTCTAAAAGCACAAACTTAATAGCAGAAATCATAATAAACCTTAAAAATTTATACTCCAGCTTTACCTCTTAAAAGCACTATCTTTCAGTTTTATTCTTGTTTTTGTTGTGGGTTTTTTGTTTGTTTTCCTTTTGGTTTTGGAGCTGCCTAGACATCCCTCTTTGTTAATATCTTACCATAGCAAAATTTGCCTTGGAAGGGAGTTAAACCTAGCCTTTAAGAAATCTCTTCAGATCCTGCCCCTCAATGTTGGATATTCTGGCATTATCTACTCGTTTCATAGTCACTTTTATGTTTCTCCTTTTTAATGCTTTATTTTCTTCTTACATGTTTTTCTTCTCTCTTCTCCTGCTGTTTGTATTATCTCTATTCCAATAGGTTCCCAGCTGTAGGGTTTTTTTGTTCCCTCTGTTTGTCTAGTAGCTCTTTTGAATCTATCCCAGTATTTCTGGATTGTTCTGATGGTATTTGGTCTCTTTTTAATCAATGTCTTTTTTATTTAAAAGCAAGGTGTTTTCAGAATTGACCTGAAGAGTTCTTTTTTCCTACTGTGACCAAACAGCTAAGTAATTTTCCACCTTTTCTGAAGATCTATAGGACTGCTGTCTATCATTCCAGTGATGATATAATAGACTCAGAATGTTAAAGAAAACAAAGACAGGAGGAATGGTGCCATTTGATTAAAGAATTAAAGCATAGTAAAATATTATTTGCTCAACCAATTTGGAACTAAGAGATTATATAATGGATTTTGACTTATGGTAAAACACTTTTTTCTTTCATTAACACAAATCAATAATTCTAATATATACATTGTATTTGTCTAAGAAACTCATATGGACAGAGACCAGCTCAGAAAGATCTTTTATTTATCTACTGCTGAGCTGGGAAGTGTACTCTCTACAACATGTAAACAGCTGTTACATCAAATGTTAAAAACCATGCCTTCTAGAAGGATCTATAGGCTCAGAATGGGTAATGAAGGCACAAGACACCACAACTAAAACTGCCCTGAAGCACTGGCAGTTCAGGCAGACAGGCCTCTATCGAACTTAGCTATCTTGAACTTATGTTCTACCTTGGTATTCATTTCCCAGTATCAATTCAATTCAACAAAATATGAGCTTAGTCTTACTGACACCAACAGTGTGAATTTATGGCAGCATTGCCATTCCACTTTAAAGATCGGTGTTAGTGTGGATGTCTCTCTGGTCAGCTGTTCTCATCTTCTCAGAATGAAAGAACAGAGCACCGTTTTGTCTATTCCTGGCATGCTTTACAAAACAGGGTATCAGTAACGCTTCATGGCTAATTGTATCAAAGGCAGCTGCAAGACCCAAACAAATCAGTTTGAAGCCGAAACTCACGGCCATTGCCAAGCGGAGATAAACAGACAATAAAACATTGAAATTCTCCTGTCATATGTGATGATTAAGGCTAAAGATCCCAGATATCAGCAGGGACTGGGATAATTATATCAATATAGATTATTATATTATATCTATATAGATTTTTTTTCTATATGTTCCCCCTATAGAGAGGAACTGGTATATTGATTCACTGACCTGAGGATTCAAATTTTGAGGATTCAAAAAGGCTGCCTGTTTCCCTTGGAACTCAATCAAAACTTGAGGCATATTTCCAGGGTGTAAATCAGAAACTAAGGGAAAAAAAAAAAAAAAGCCCCAGCAGAGCAAGTTCTGCAGTTTGTGTTAAACAAGTTTAGCTTGGTCAAGAAACAAGCAGGGAAATATCTCACAACAATTTGATTCAAGAGCTGCTGCTAATGTAACCTTATACGAAAAAAGGAAATAATTACCTATGGTAGAATAGCCAGTTGATTGGAATTTCCTATGAATTAGTGCTGAATTTGGCTTTCTTACTCAAGAAACGGATGTGGCTTAATATTTCAAAATCTCCTGGATTCATCAAACAGTGAAGAGAGCTACTATATCTTAGTCCATCTCATTTGGATGGAAATGACAGCTTTCACATTGCATATAGATTATTTCTATTATATAAACTTCCTCCGAAACTATTATGAATACTACTATTAGAGGGTACTAAATGTGTATATATGACTTATAATCAGTAGCGTGATTTTGATTTTCTGTCTGTGACTTGACTGTCAATATTGCAAGATCCTATCCTACATTTCACCCACAGTTTTTCCCTAAGAAAAGATGGTTTCAACCATCCTATGGGGCATATTTCAAATCTTCATATACATGTTATTTACAGTGTTTATTTGGACACAAGAGGAAACAGACAAAAGGAAGGATTCAGCTAAAGATGTCTGTGTGTAAATCAACACATTCAGGTAACCAAGGCAACCACCAAGCCGCAGCCGAGGTGCAAGGAGCGGGTTTGTTCGGTACCGCACCAACACCGCCGGGGCAGGCACAGGCACAGGGACAGGGACAGAGACAGGCACAGGCACAGGGACAAGGACAGGGACAGGCACGGGCATAGGCACAGGGACAGGCACAGGGACAGGCACAGGGACAGGCACAGGGACAGGGACAGGGACAGGGACAGGGACATGCACAGGCACAGGGACAGGGACAGGCACAGGGAAAGGCACAGGCACAGGCACAGGCACAGGGACAGGCACAGGGACAGGCACAGGCACAGGGACAGGGACAGGGACAGGCACAGGGACAGGCACAGGGACAGGGACAGGGACAGGGACAGGGACAGGGAAAGGTACAGGCACAGGCACAGGCACAGGGACAGGCACAGGCACAGGCACAGGCACAGGGACAGGCACAGGGACAGGCACAGGGACAGGGACAGGGACAGGGACAGGCACAGGCACAGGCACAGGCACAGGCACAGGGACAGGCACAGGGACAGGCACGGGGTCACCGCCCCGCTGGGCTCAGCCCAGCCTGGCCCAAGGGGGGCACTGCCTGCCCCCATAAACCAAAGGGCTCTGTGCACCCCCAGCTCATCTCAAGGTTGTGCTCCTGTGATCCCTCTCCCAGCACCAGGCTCAAGCCTGTCCGTGAGTCTGTGTTATCTCTACGTGGGAATTCTGCTTCTCAAAAGAGGCAGAGGATGAGCAACACTAGGCGTAATAAATGGAGTTTTCCCACATCGACATTTTTAGCAGCAAGATCCAAGCCCACTTTGACTAAAATGACTCCCTCCTCCTCACCAAATCTTAGGATTTTAAGCCTTTGTCCCCAGTAGTGTTCACAGGGCCATCTAATTCTGCACCTTGTTGATTCCTGTGTGCCACCATTATGAGTGAAGCCAGGCAAGTCCTTGTGGATCTGTGACAAGTCCTTGTGACTATGTGCATCTCTGGAGTACACACACACATAATTACACAGGGAATGCACTATCTAGAGTTTCAATAGCTATACAAATTCTCTTCAAGATACAGAAATGTTTCCTTTCCAGCTAGACTACTTCAATATAAGCTCAAATTATGTGAATAATTTATGTCAAAAATAAGTTTGTGTCATCAGTCTAAAGTAAAATAGAGTTTAGAAGAAAAAAGTGAGATTTAGGTTTATTGTGATCTTCTGTCTCCGAGTTTTTTGGTATTGAAGGACTCCCTCAATACTCTTGGGTTTCCAATGTTTATTATTTTAATTGATGACAATGTTAATGCAATATATGTTTTCAGAATAAAAAGTTTTCTTAAATAAGTGGTAATATCACTAGAAAACTCAAAGTCTAAAATTCAGAGAACATTAAATCAGAAATTCAAATTATAATTGCTTCTCCCTGATGATGTCAAGGTAGGATATGAAAAGTGAAGATGCAATAGTGAGGATATCTGCACATTATAAAAAATGTGTGTGAATATTCTTATAAAATGAAATGCATTCCTATTTGTAGTTTTCTGCCTGAAGAGAAAAGAAATAAAAATTTTAGATATTTTATTTTGATATATAAAATATCTATTATGTATATAGAATTAATATTTCAGATATTACATTTAGCTATTTCAGATTTTACTGTCCTGTGGTTTTTATGTAACCTGGACAGCTTAACTAACTCTCATAAAAATGCAGGTAAAATTTAAATATACATGACATAGAGGGATTAAATAGAGGACTTTTTAAAAAGCATTCCCACACTGTTTTTTTTAAGTTTGTCTATATCCCTGCTTCCAAATCTTCTGAAACTCCTAGAAGTTTTTTTGTTTCTTAAACTTCTCGTGTTGTCTTGAATCATGAAGAATTCTGTTTGATTCTGACCTATAAACACTAGTCTATATACATATGTACAATTTATATATTATATTTGCATGTAAAATACTGCAATTCCTGTGACAGCTATTTCTGGAAAAGAACTATGAACAAACATATTTATGACTGGTCAGTAGAAAGAATAACACTGAGTGATATTTTGTTAGGACTGAAAATTCAAGGGCATATTGACAAACATGCATGTGCAGAATTTAACTAAGCTTTTATTTTAAATTGATGTTTCTTCCTTGGTTGTGAATGTTAATATTCCCACATCTTCCTGACCCATCATAACATTTATCTTCTTAAAAAATCAAAAAGGCTACTAAAATTAGGTTTCAAATGTTCTAGCTTCTGACTCTAGCATTTGAAAAAGAATTTCAATCAGCACAATCTATATTTCATGAAAACTTGTATTATATAACCAAAGCCTTAACCCACAATAACAAGATTTTAAGCTACTCTTGCATTAACATATTAACATGGCAATAATATTTTTTTACTGAGAGAAATTTAGATTTTTAGCTGATGGTGAATGGTAATCTAACAAGCCCTGTTTTCAAAGGTTCATTTTCATCATTGCTGATATCACTGTTTATGCTTTTACAAAGCAGATGAGTAAATATTCCATTGTAGTCCATGCCTCACTTGAAACAGAGAAGAGGATGGAAAATTCAATTTTTGCAAAATGGATGAGAATAGATCTGTGAGGAAAAAAATGCTGTGCTTCTTTTTCATGGAAAGATTCTAAAAGACAGAATGAAAAGAAGAAATGCAAGCTTTCGGTGTTGACAGCATGGTTTGACTAACAAAAACCAATTCTATAAGCAAGCATTTCTTGTTGTATTTTGCAGTAAAATTACAGACACATGAACTACATTTTTAACTGAAAATTATAATCGTGTGCATATGGGCATATGATTTTAGAGTGAAATATTAAAAATTAATATCTTACACTAATTTATATGAAAACAGGATTGACCTATGAGCTCAGGATGACTGACCCTGAAATGATGGCAATCTGGAATCACGTGCCTGCATCATCAACTGCTGGTCACCGTGGCATTATTTCTGAGTTACCTGTAATGCTGTGTCAAGGGATCATTTTAAATATCAGAGTGTAAGGGAGATTGCAATGTCTCTTTCCTCTGTACCAGTGGAATTTGTTTTCCCTTCAGATTTCTGTCTTCCACGCACAATGAGAAAGCCATTTTTGAAATTCTGTACTGTCACACTTTCTCAGTGGTAGGTTTGGAGGGAAGCCTGAAGAAACACAACTTGGTCCTTGTGTCCTATGCCACATCTTGAGAATGAGGTCAGATAAAGGATGTATTAATATGGAATGTTAATTAATACAGAATGTTGCCCACTCCCCAGACAGGGAACCTCTGTAACAGTAACAGGCACCTACCCAAACCCTGCCTGAAAAGAAGATCCTAAATCTAGGAAAAAGAAGCCTCTCTACAGGTGATAAATTTGGATCTTTTTGTGGACACTGTGTGATTTTCTGTAGTATTTTGAGGGTTTTTCAGTTTCAGACTAATGCAATTATTAAAGTACAGTGTTGCTACGGCAACCTCCTAGAACATTCTTTCCCTGAGGTCCACAGAAAATCCCAAGGAGCAAAGAAAGCAGTTAATTCCTACCTACTGTGTACTAAAAGTTTAATTTTTTTGCTGGAATCTAATGTCTTTTTTCATATCTTTGAGCTCATTTACTTGCAAAGAAAAACAAAGAGGGGAAAAAAATTCCTCTTTAACATTCAGGAACATGTCTCACATACTATCATGTCCCTGAATGTTCTCTATTGTAAAAATCATACATCTCTTCTGACCTTGTTGTCTTTGTTTTGTTACATAAATTATTCAGTTTTGACATGTTCTATAGGTCAGACACTGAACAAAAACCATTTCAGAGACTTAAAAAAATCAGAAGGAAGTTTGCTTTTTTCCCCCCCCTGGAATCTGTTCAAATACAGGCTGCTGCAGAAGTTGATTAAATACACAATATCCAAATAAAGTATGCACTTTGGAACAAATTAAGTCTGTGTTAAAACTAGAATACTCTAGGGGTTTGCAACTCAAAGAAGGAAAATTAGCCTGGAATGGATATTCCCTGCTTGGGTGTGAAAAAAATAATTAGAATTATCATTAACAAACCAGCTCAAAAGACAGTACCTAAGTTAGGTAATCTCATATAGTTTCTGACATGCATTTGCCTGTCAGAAAGACACCTTCACTTTTTTATCACACATATTTTTTTATTTAACCAGTCCAAGCAATGTAGCTCATTCGATATGTGGCATTTTCAGTTTGCTTATTTTAAATGAAGCACGGTGGAAAACAGATTTTTACTGAGCTACCAAGAGACTGCATTACATAGAGATTCATTTTAGTGACTTTCCAGATGTCTTTTTTATCCATCTCTCCTCTCCTTATACTCCTTTAGCTGCTGCTCAGAAGAAAACATCCATTTAGGGAAGAAAATTCAGGTTTTATTTTCACATTAGTTTTAACATGCCTATTAAAGTCTATGGTACATTAAATACATTGGGACTTTGAAAATAGTAGTTTGGAGCCTCAATGAACTCCTGAGCAAGGCAGTAGAGACATCTTAGATTTGTTAGCTGCAATCAGCTTTGCTATTTTTTTCTCCATTTTATCATCTGACACTTCTCAAACTGTTACCACCCCTAGTATCTTTAGTGCCAAATTTTTTTAGGACAGACTCATAAACTATACATATCTTTACCTGGCTTATTAACAGACCTTTCTCAGACCTTTACCCTCCACACTCCAATCAGGGAAATTCTTGTCTATATTTTTCATGCCTCCACGGTAAAAAAAAAAAAAAAAAAAAAAAAAATTGTTGACCAGTATGCTGGAAATCAAGTATGTTAATTTGCACAAATTCTAGAAAATATTAGTTCTATGGATATTTTTATAGAAAGCAAAGAGAAAAAGCACTACTATTTCCAAACTCATGATCTTCTATTTTATCAGGTTTTTGTTCTATTTCATT
>VXBR01003881.1:636455-690323 GCA_013400215.1 Cisticola juncidis | reverse complement strand
ATTTCATTTTCTGTTTTTTTTTTTTTTTCTATTCTTGTTCTCTTATCCCCATATTCTTGATAAGAACACAAATCATTTAACTTTGCTGCTATCTCTGATTCAATTCACATGAAAACCAGTGAAAGTAAACTATAAAGTTGTTGTTCAAGTGAAAATATTAAAAAAAAAATAATAAAAATATACAAAAGGTAGCCTCTTCCTTCATAGTTTTTTTCTATCTCTAGTTTGAATCTCCATCCTGTGATTTTCAAAGGTTTCTTCCCCCTTCCTGCCTTCTCTCTCTCTTTTTCTACTCAAAGGAAAGAGCCAAAAGAGAAAGAGAAAATGTAATTTTTTATTTATGAATATTTACTATTACATTCATGCCAAAATCTGAAAAATCTGAAATTTGACAGAATTGGGCATGAAAAGGAAATATGTAGTGAATTAACTAAAGGATAGGTTGTTCTTCTCTATCCCAGGGAACACATAACTTAAGGCACTTAACTAACAAACATCTGTTAATCTATCTAGGAGCTCCACCAAATTACTTGAGAATTTTGGTTTTATTGGTTGTTGTTGTTGTTTGTGCTTATTTGTATTTTGGGTGCTTTTTTTTTTTTGGTTTTTTTTTTTTTTTTTTGGTTTGGTTTGGTTTTTTGCTTTTACAATCCATTTCATTTTCCTACTTATTCAATTGAAATCACGATCTGGAATCTGCAATGCCCCAGTAACAGACTAAAGTAGGTACATCCTCAATAAGCAATATACTAGTAGCACAACCAAGAAGAAGTTGAACAGATTTAAAAAGTCAAACAAGAATTACTTTGACAAAGTTATGCTGAAAACTGCAGAAGCTACAGCAATTTAATGGATAGAGCAGGGCTCATTTTCAAAGAGAAATTTGTAAGCATTATTTAGAAGTTCAAAGCAACATTCCTTAGCAGCTGAAATCAACTACTCTTCATCCTCATGACACCTATAAGTTTCATATCTTATATAATCTGAGTTTTGTAAAGGCAAGGTATGAGATTAGGAAATGAGAGTTTAATTTTATTATTCTAGGTTTATCACTCAATGAAATCTGTACACTGCATCAATGACCTTGAGTTGCTTCACTAATTTTTGTGTATATAGAACTTAAACAACTCATATGATTGTTCTGAGAACAGATGCCAAATAAATTATCATTATATGATCTCCAGCTTATCCCTCAATAAAAATAAAAAAATAAAATAAAAAAAATATTTTAAAAATACCCTTAGGTTACTTAGAAACTCCTCTAAGCAAGGAACATTGTAGTGAGGATCCATTCCTTTCTGTTTTCAGGTTAGTATCTTCATATTGATAAGAGTTTTTTAAGGAAAGACGGTATTTGAGTAAGTGTCAAGAAAGAAATGAAAAAAACCCTAAATCATCACACCAAATTTAATATTTATTTTGAATGGAAAGTGCTTCTGTCCAGAAAGACAAAGCAGGACTATAACTCTTAAAATGTGGGTCACTGTTGTTGGATAAGTTTAATGAAGTGGTACAAATTTTACAACAGATATCAGAGAAAGTTAAATTATTTCAAGGATTATGAAAAGAAAGGAAATGCTGAAAATGAGAAAAATGGAAATAGTGTTTTATGTATGCTGCAAGTGCGTGTTGTTAATAAAAGGGAAGCATTTTAAAATATTTTCTTTGATATCTATCTATATCTATATCATATATGTATCTATATCTATATCATATATATCTATATCATATATCTGTATCATCTATATCATCTATATCTATAAATCTATATCTATATCAATACATAAATCAATATTTATATGTATATCTATATGTATATCTATATCTTATCTATATCTATGTCTAGACAGGGTTCCTTCTTTGGCAAAGGGAGTTTATAGTTGGAGTTGGGTGTTTTTTACCTATAAATTTCAACTTTACTAAACCCATTGTATAACTTCAATTTTATTGCATGCAAGATAGAATCATTAAAAGTATATGACATCAGCTCAAAAGCCAGAAGGTTTACAGTTACTGCTTGAAAGCAAGTGACATAAGGTGTCAAATGAGAAACCTCATGAATTTATTAAAGAAAACTCCAAAGCTGACTGGACAAAAAATATTGGTGGTGATTATCTTGTTCAAATTTCAGAGGTGAGGTTGTTTGATTTTGGGTCTCAGATAAAAGTGTGGAGTCCAAATCTTTACCTGACCCAGGTGATACATGGAGCTTCACCTTGAGCAAGGTTTACTTCCAAGAGAAGGAAACCTCTTCAGGAAGGTTCAGGTTATAAATCACATTAAAATTTAAAATTATTTTTCAAATTTTTTTCAGTGTCACTTTGCTTAATTCTCAGGGAAATACAGGAAAGGGTATCTCACTCAGCTACTTGAGACAGTTGGTATTGGAAATGTTTGGCAGTCAAAGCATGCAAGATAGGTAATAATGTAAACTCAATATTTCAGCCTCTGAATGTTAGGGCTTTTGAACTGCTGCCTAGCAAAATCTGATATCTGTTGCTAAGATAAGGATGAGAAATGCCAGTTTTTAAACAGCTGTGCCTATATTTTGCTCTGTCATTATTTATCCTCACTGTGGATTTTTGGTAATCATGCCTCATATTAGGCTCTTCTATACATCAGCTTACAAAGACACTAGAATTGTGTAGTCTCCTCAGACATATCTTCCCATGTTATGATTCTCTTTAGGGGGTCTTCATTTCAGCAACAAACAGGAAAGGATTAAAAACTCCTGACAGAACTAGGGATCCCCGTTTCCTCTTTCATTCTTTGAGATTAAGGTATTGATGCTCTTCCTGGAGTTTCCATCCACATCTATGTCTTGCAGTAGAATGAAGCACATTAATATTTTTATTGTCTTCTTCAAAGATTCTAAAGCTGTGGAAAGGAGTTTTCTGGTATGTTGAGGATTGCTTTGACCATTTTCTATGGTAGAGAGAGCAATTCTTCATACAAATTATGTTATGTAGCTAATTGTTACCTGCATGTTAAAGCATTTGATCTAGCAGAAAAAATGCTAGTTATATGTTCTCATATGAACCAGCAGAAGAAAAGCTACTGTTCTTATATGAACCAGCAACTTTACTCACAAGTAATCTCTAAAGTCTGTTTAGAACATGAAATGGAAGTTACCTTACCAATAAAAAAAATCCTCTCTAAGTAAAAAGAACAGGAATGCATGAAACAAAAACATGACAGTACGCTTGTTATGGGTTATAAAATACTATTTTTTTAAAAATCATTTAATGCATAGAAGAGATAACTCCTTTTCAGAATACTTAGGACACATGTTCACATCCATTTGGTAAAATAATTTTATCTGTAAACATTAAATTGTTACAGTTAAATGTTGTGGGTTAAACAAAGTAACATGCATATTCCAGTGTGGGAGGAGGAACTCTCTTTTCTAACTTTTTACAGTCATTTACAGTCTAGCTATAACTCCCTGTGTCATTGAATTTTATTTTTTTTTATATTAACATTCTTTTTTCTTTTGTTTTTTTTTTTTCAGATAGTGCTTCAATCATTAAGCAAACATTACCTAAGTAGATGTTATTTTACCTACTTGGAGAGTCAATGACAGAACAAAAAAATGGCGTATGTGATAAAGGACAGGCAACAGAATTTGTCAGAATCTGCTAGAGGAAGTCATACCTGATCTTTAGTCCTACCTGGCAGGAGCAGGCAACCTCATGTTTTTTGAAGTTTTGCAGAAGTTCCCAGGGTTCTGAAAAAAAGCACAGAAACTCAAGAACATATCACAGAAGTGGCATTCAGAAACTGCTTTGCAAACTGCTACATCTGCTGGCTGCCTCTGATAGCTGTGCCCTGTCCCTGATTGTAATGTAGACCCATACAGACCCAAACATGCCTATACAGCAACACAGATACCCTGCCAAACTCAGACCTCTGGTCAAGCTTCCTGAAAAGGGGCCTTGCAAGCAGATTTCAAATCAACCTCTAATGAATTCTGAGTGAATCATAAGCCAGTTTATACAATCATGGTATAAATCAGGGCAATGAAATTAGATCTTTGAGACATTTCAGTCTTCCCATGAAGCTTTGTAGGCTTTGGACTGAGTCCCAAAAACTCTGAGTTTCACCAGCTGTTCTATTAGAATTGTAATATTCCAACACATTAAGTCTTTTGTTCCATTGCATTTAGATGTAATTGAGCTATTTATAGACGTAGTGCAACTGTACATCTCTAGATCAAATTCATACAGGTTAAATGTTCAGAAGCATAATTTAGATTCAGACTAAAATAGACTAAATTTCATTACTGACAGATGCTGCATAACTGGAGATCCTGTTATTGAGAGGAGATATGAAACTAATGTCATACATTAAGTGGCCAAGGGCCACTGGTCCTGCTTGAGGGAGACATATTTTAAAGCTTATTCAATATTAGCAGCTTTGTGTGACTGCCAACAACACTCCATCCAGATATGTAATTTATACAGTATTCCTAAAAAGCTTTGACTTACACTAACTGGTATGAATGCCTTTATATGTCAACATAATAGAAGCTATCACAGAGAGCATTTATTTTTGAATTACCAGGACATTTAAATGTTCATTGATTGCCAGCCTCAGTAGTATTGTAAAAATGAGGATATGCAGCTAATTAGTTATTTTCCCCTCTCAAAATTGTTATCCTTTGTTAACCAAATGGTACAGTTCCAAGTTGGTGCTTTTTTTGTGTGTGTGTGTTTGTCTCCTCTTTGGGCTGAGTATATTCCTTCCTATAGCATTGAGGGAGAGGGGTCCAACATGACTTGTGTTTTCTCAGTTGCTGATGATTTCTCATTCTGTTTGGACAACCTAGACAGGGAAGATCTTTTTAATCAATGTAAAGTCATCCATCAACTGAATCATAATCACTCACAACTAGATATCAAAAAGAGACTTAAGATTGCCTATCTCAGAAAGACCTGGAATGAGGGCTGCCTTCAGGTTTTTTCATCTATGTTTTAAAACCTTTGAACAGAAGGTGTTTTTCTCACAAAACTCCTCTGTACTTTAAAAGGTTTGTAAGAAACTGAAACACTGTCAGCTCTCTATTTGGTTTGCTGATCTATGGACTTTCAAAATAATCCAGACCTCCATAGTTTTCTCTTCACAATTCCCTGTGAAACTGTAAGTCCTAAGGAATCTTCTGAAATCTGGGGCTTCTAGGGTTTGTAGGGTTTGTTTTCTTATTTATTATATGTCTGCTCAAGTTCCTTACTTTCCAAAATCTAATTGTTTGTATGGCCTAGCTTCTTTAAGCAAAAATGGTCAGATACAGACTTATGATACTGAACAAGGATCTAAAAAATGTTTGAAATTAATATATCCTTTACATGGTTAGAGTTCTAAAATAAAATGGTCTAGATGTCTTTATGAAAAATCACTTTCTAAAAATAACAAACAAAAGCTTTGGACTCTTTGTCTTCTCAAAAAAGATCACAGTTCTTACAAACTATGAACAAACAGAAAAATCTAAACCAAATCCCTCAATGCCATTCTGCTGGTAAAGAGTTTGGAGCAGGAAAGGGAAAGCAAACATTGCAGCAAATAATTCTCTATTGATGGATTCAGCTCTTGTCATTAGAACCTTGCATTTTAAGTCTTTCATGCATTTGGTGCAGTAAGAAATAAGGAAAGGCAGGGACATGGGGATGAATATGGTCTACACAAAATACACAAGCCTGGAGAAAGAGGAAACAGAGGAAAATCAAGAGGGAATTAGGAACTGTACCCTCCCAAGTCTTGATCAAACTTTAGATCATCTTTTATAAGGAAATCAATTGAAAGTATTTCATGGCAATGAAATTTTACCACATTATGAAATTATTCAAAGCTGGCTCAATATCTTCTCAGAAATATCAAGAAACAAGTTTGGAAGCTTTTGCATGTTTCTGTTAGGCAATTTTCTGTGCAATACAGTCCTGACCCTACCCCACTGAAAAAACATTCGCAGCATTATTGTCTTCATGTTTGTCATACAAAGAATGGATCTGAAAAAAACAAAATAGAGGAAAATTAATATCAAGGGGAACTTTACAGGGTTTGCTGTTACTGTGAATTAATTAAGATCCAGATCTAAGACAGAATCTCAAACTGAGGTGTCTAGTAAAGGAAAAAGAGCCAAATGTTCAAGGTGTTCTAAGATTATCCAGAGTAATCAGAATGGCACACAGTCTTGTTTCTTTTACTCAAGAACTATAAACATTCTTTCAAACTGGCCAGGCTGGACTTAGGTGTTGAGTGTCTTCTCACCTTACCTGTTGGTAAATAGTAATACAAAGGGAAAATAAATTGTGAGAGGTTTTGGTTCTTGCAGCAACAATGCCAGGGAGAGGGGAGGAAAAAGAGTACAAAAAGATAAGAAGTGCTAATAGTCAAGTAATCAAAAATTAATAAGGACAGAAAAGGAGAAGAGCAGAAAGTGCAGTGATGAAAACAGAATGGTGATACTAATCTGTATTTCCTCTCTTCTTTAAGATAGGAGACTGTTGACTGCAATCATTCATTTAATTAACCTTCCACTTTATGCCATTATTTACATTGAAGTACATATTTCACTTCACTTGATGTTGACAGTAATTTATACATACATGTAATTATAACTTAGTATGAAATTACTGCATAATTATTACTTGCTTAAACATAATGAAAAAATGTTTAATATTAAAAAGAAATGCAATTTCATTTTTTTAAAGGAAAAATATTATTGTCTGTATTTCTGCTTTTTTAAGGAAAGATTTATGTTTTACTGACATTGAAAATACCAGACATAAGAAAGTAAGTCTGACAAATATTAAAGATTTACATTTATATATTTAGACCTGTAAAGGAAATCTGTATTTAGCATGAATGCATATGTGTATGTGAATATGTAAATGTTTTGCATCATTTAAATTAAATTAGTGGTTGATAAGACTTTCAAATGAACTGCAGTTATAAGCCTGCAGTTCAGAAGCATTGTATATTAAGGTAAAAAAATATAAGCCCAAAGTCAATGAAAATAATGTGATTTATACATTGATTTTTATGATGAAATATTTTCCAAAACACTTGAATTATGTCCATATACTGACTTCATAGCTCATGAATATAGGTTCTGTATTTCAAATATTTAAGAGCCCATGCATTAACATCCCATGGCAATGACTGTGTGAAGGTGGGAGAGCTGTGCCTTGAGGCTGGTGACTGCCCCATGTGTTTGTTCAGCAGTTACTTTGTTTAAAGTGAAGAATCTCTACTGTATTACGAACAGATTCAAACACCTCTACAAATAGAAAAGAAGGGGTGCCTGAAACACGGAGTGATTTTGAAAAAAAATACTTGCAGTTAATCTGAGTTTACTGTTAAAATGAGAAAGCTGGTTTGAAATATTTATATTTTGCTTTTTTTTCATCGTAAAATTTGTAACTCTACATGGGTGGTTTTTTAAAGGATTAGCTTTACAGTCACTGCCTTCAGTGAATATATTGACCTCAGCAGAGTATACAACTGAAGATCTATTTCTTTCTAGGAGTACTATTTACAGTTAAATTGGTGGGGCAATGACAGGTTGCATCATGTGATAGGGACCAAGATAAAATTGACTCATATGTCAGCATGAGACATGATAGAGAAAATCACTGTAGTTCTCTGAGTGTTTACCCAGTGTCCAGAAATTCTTTGGACTCTTCTTTCTCTTAAATCCATGTCCTTCCCTTGTTTCAAAGCTTCACTGCTTTTTTCCCTGTCCATTTCTATGCAATTTCTGTGTCTCTTCCCAGTTTTTTTTTTGCTCCACATACACCCATAAAAAACCTTTGCTGCTGCTGAATGTGAAATTCCTGGGAAAATTCGTGCCAGCTCTGGTATCATAAAACTTAACCACTTGGTACCATGATTATTCTCCAGTGAAAGGCAGAGAAGTGAAATTATGATTGCATTGGCTAATCCGGTTTTGGAAGCTCCTAGCTCTATTCCAAATGGGGCCAGTTTTTTGACTGTAACTTCAAAACGTGGACTAGAAAAAAAGCTGTCCTGAACTTGGAAATTTTTTTCAGATTTTAATGCTGAGAATTAAAAAAAAAATCTTATTAAATTTAACATAATTAATAAAGCATGAGAGACTTTTTTTCTAGTATTGAAAATAGCAATTACCAAAAAAAAAAAAATTGATTAGTAACTAACCAGTTGTAGGTTTAGCCCTTGAGGCAGCTAAGCAGAATTCAGCTTCTCACCCACTACTCTTCCCCCAGTGGGACAGCAGAAGAGAAACAGAAGAGAAAAAGGAAGAAATCTTATGGTTCCAGACAAAAATTATATAACAAAAAAGAAGTGGAAGAAGGAAGAAAGAAAATAAAAACAGTGATGCATAGGCAGTCACTCATCACCTTCCAAGAGCAGACTAATTCTCTCCCAAGAGCAAGATGGAAAACCCTCCTAAAACTTCCTCTATGTCCTTTTTATTGCCAAGGATGACATTATATGGCATGAAATATCTGGTTTGTTTTGGTTATCTTTGTGGTTGTGTGCTCTCACAAAATCTTGCATATCCCCTGTTCACAGGGGAAGTGCAGCAGAGTGAGAAAAGGCCTTGATGTTGTACAAGTGTTGTTCAGCAACAGCTGAAATATTGGTGTTTTATCAGCATTGCTCTAGGCACAAATATAAAAACCCATTACCACACAAGCTGTGTGAAGAAAATTAACTCCACCCCAGACAGACATAACCATAATTTGCTTAGGAAATTTACACATTTTGGGCACGTGTTAAAACAATTTGCCAACTAGAAAGCTATACTGATTTTGATAACAGTGCAACAGATACTAGTTGAAAGAAATAAAATTGTAGCAGTCTTCTTGTGGCTGACTGTGATTCTGACTTACATTTCATCAGGTCACTTCACTGAGAGTAGTTGTCTTACTTAGGTCTCATGAGAAAAAATATTAGAATATGGCTCCTTAAAGTAGTACTTATACTACTACTTGCTGTGATTTTTGATTTTAGAATCCTCAAACTTTCCTTAAAATTAAAAATATATGTGCACATATTTACATGTATACACAGACACATATCCTCACACTTGCTCATATATATATTCAAGGATACTGCAGATCATGTTTTGTTATTTGAAATGCAATTAAAGAGTTTAAAAGTAGTTTTGCAATAATGTTCTGGTGCTAGTCCTGAAGAAACTAAAGAATTGTGATAGATTTGTGTGAGAACCAGCAGATTAGAACTTAATTCAGTAGTATTTGCAAAATATTCCACTGGCCAAATGATCAAAATTCTGAGATAATCCCACAGATTGAATTAACAGAGGTTTATGAGTGTCAGGAGTGTGCTGAGAGGAAAGTGGGACTTTTGAGAAACTATGATGCCTAAACATTTTAGAGCCCGATTAATCTATATTGTCATCATTAAAAGGTGTATCATTGGAAGGATTTTAACAGATGTCAATCCTCTTAATTTTCTATCGCACTGCTGTTGACACCTTACCTTGATCATAATCAGTGTTGCATTGTCAACAACTAATAAAGCCGATGACATCACTAAGAAGTTGTGGGGATTTCTATATTTCATCTTATTTTAAATTCTTGAACTTACTACATAAATTCCATTTGCAGTCATAGAGCACAGAGGTCAATCCTCTACTCTTGTGCAATCCCTAAATCTGTCACTGGAGTAGCCATGCCACTTTAGTGGAAATATATGTTCATACACAGGATTATTACAGATGCCATCTGGGGTAGTGGCAGAAAATGAAATGGTTTAAATGATGGGCAAGACTGTGCTGTGAGACAGATGAAAATATAAATGTAGTATAACATTGTGAGTCATTTGCTTTCAGTGTTAAAGATCCTCTGCTATAAATTTCCTAGACAAAGTTAGAAGGACATTATATTTGGCTACCTTCAGCTACTGGTATGGAAACAAGCTTCAAGAAAAACATATTATTTAAATAAATTTTAAATGGATATTAATTTCAATGCTCTATAGTGTGTTATTTCAGAGATGAGTAGTGGTATTCCCTGGTGATTTTCCACCATTATAAATCCCCCTGACTAAAAGCAAGTAGCTTGTAATGAATGACACATTCAAGGTAAAGTGAGATTATTATCTGCTGTTACAGCTGGTAAAAACAACTCATTTATCCCTTTTCCCCCCACACATCTTAAAAGATGAACAACTTACCCAAGTCTTACGATAAAAGAGGCATTTTCTTAAAATTAGATTTTTTATTTGCAGTCCGGCTGGTACTGCAGTTCTGAAATCATATTTTTACTTCATTAGAAGTCTTAAGTACTTCCATTTCCTTTGAAAACCTACATTCCCTTTAGCACCTGGCAGAAGAATCAGGCTAGATCCTTTGGAAGGCAAAAAGAGGAAAGAACTTATCCTACCACGGCAAAAAGAGGTGCTTTTTTGAAGATGGAAGAATTTTGGAGATCCTTGAATACTCTCTTCCCTGAATACTCCCTTCTTGCTAGTAGAAAGATTGAAAGATTGAGAGGGAAATGGAAACTCTGTCCAATATTTATTCCCATGCCTACTTTTTTCTCTGCCTCCAGGACTGCTGAGATCAGTTACAAAACAAAGTTTACACTGAATCACTGCAGTAGATATACCCTACAGCCTCTTTGCACTGATGAATTTAATGAAAGGTTTTGCCAAATGGTTCGTCACCCTTCAAAAAAAGGGAACTGTTGAACTCTTGGACTTCAGTATTGCCTACAACAAATGTTCAAAAACGTGCACCAGGTAATCTTCGTAATAAGAGTTGCTAAAATTTTATAGTATTCACNTAAATATAAATATAAATTAATATATTTTAATTTTTATATTTTAAAAATATATTTGCCTTTACAGTAATGAATATCTTCTATTATTCTAGATTAAATGAAATGTTGTTCCAAGAAAAATGTTAGATATGTTGACATTTATGATTAAGTCGCAAAAAATGATGAATGGAAATCAGTGTTTCTACAGATTTTCTATTTCATAGAGAGTTAATTCTGATACATTTTTATTTTAAAAGTTTTTATTTTAAAAGTTTTTCTGGAAATTAAGAATTATGTGAGTCACTGGATTAAGCATAATATTATTTTTAAGTACTTCAAACAAAATTTTTAAAGTAGTAGTCTGGTCTTTTGATTAATTTGAGAGTATGGCAAGCAAAAGAATAAAAAATACCATCCTCCTCTCACACCAGAAAAAAAGTTGAAGGGTAAATTTTGAGACCGATTACCACAAGTGATGAAAATGTGAGAATGTTATTTGAAATGTCATATCAATCATTGCTGTTGGAGTTTTTCTATCCATTGTCATGCTTGATCCTGAGATCCCAGGGAAACACTGGAAGAGTAACAGCTTGTCTTGCTTAGCTTACATACAGGAAATAAATAATCTGAAGTTTACATACATCTTTGTTCTTCTTGCAGCAGGTTTCCATAGTGTTCAGCATTGTCAACAAGAGTCAGGGTGAAATTTTGATGAAGATTCAACAACTGTTGATGAAGTGCAAAACCAGAGACTTGCTACAGCCTCTCCTTGTAGTACATGCCTGAGAATAAAGAGATTTTTTCATTTTCATTAATATGATGGGAAAACACACTATTTTGAAAATTATAATCTATTTTTTAACATCAGGATAACTGTAATGAAATTTAATGCCCATCCAGTGGCTGTGTAAAAAGCAATGTATTGACAAAACATCACTGCACTAGAAAAAGTAGCTGTATAATTAAACTACCATAAGTAGTAGCAGCTATCTTAAAATTGCCTGTCTTCCTTTAACTCTCCTTCTGCTAACTTACAGCAAAGCTTTATAAATGTGAGTTTTAAAAGCATTTCCACAGCATTTCTTGGTAGTAATAGTATTCACCATTACTGACAGTAACTCTGCATCAGTACAAAATGTACAAAAACGTTATTTCTTTGAATGTTTCTTCCTTTGATCCCTGTTCCTCTAAATAATATCGACTACCAAAATTTTTTTCTTTAGCTTCAATTTATCACAAAAAAGCACCATTGCTTCTTACTGCTTTTAAGTGATGTATTCCTGTTGAAATCTGATTTTATAACACAACTATTGCTCAAATACAACATTACCAGGTTGGAAGAATGGATTCTCACACATAGAATAAATTTAAAAAATTTATTCACTGATCTATTGATATTAAAAACTCCTTAAAATATGTAGGCTCATATTGACCTAGCACCTCTGAATTATAGTATCTCTCAGATACTATAATACTTTTTATGTTGTGGGGGGGTTTTATTATTTTTTTTATTATCTAAACCTCCCTTCCCCCTGTTTTTAAGTCTACCCTCTCACTGCAGACCTTTTGGAGGGAGACATTTATTTTGCATTTTATGGCCCAGTACGTGACATGGAAACCAAACTTCAACAGCATTCTCAAAGAAAGCTTCTGCTGTTTGTCTCCCTTATTTAGCTTCATTTAGCTACATTATCAGCCTCTTTGCATGGGAAATTACCCAGTAACTGCCTGGAACTTTAAAAGCAAAGTAATTAACATGAAATCAAAACTGAATAGTAACTCAATAAGAAAAGCACGAAGCCAAATAAATAGATGAACAAGCCTATATAAGGACTTCATACTTTCAAAGCTTCAATTATCAGACAACAGCACGGAGCACCAAGAAATCTCTGGAAAAGAAACCCTTCTATTTCTAGGTATACATTAGTGTTAAGTCCAATGGGTTAGTACAGTATGGGCATCTGACATTGGTATACATAATTAACTTAACTTCACATAAATTTAAAAATTCACTAGCTCCAGTTTGGTACAAAATATTAAGAAAATCTGAGTTTATATCAAAGCATACACTATAAGTTTATTTTGAAATCCACTCATAAACCACATAACTCATATACAGATATATGTATTTTCCTTATCTACTGATAAGTAGAGTAGATTATGAAAATGCAGAAAATTCAACTGTAAATGCATAAGTTAATTAATTGTTATTTTTGTCTTTCTCTAGAAAACTGATTAGAAACTTGTCACTTAAATTCCATAAAATCTTCTATGAAATTGCACATCTAGTCAGTAACACTGCTTAATTTAAATATTTTATATACAAATTATCATCCAGGTTCACTGATATAAATGAATAGGGGCCCAAAGATGCACTACTTTCAATTCCACTAATCTTAAGTACTGAGTAGTTAAATATTTTGCCTAAAAATAGAATGGAAGAAATTAATGTTCAACATGACATATGTCTATGATAAGGAGGCATAGAAAGGAATTTGTTTTTAATTAGAAATGGAACAACCTGATCAGAAACAGATTTTATAGAATTAGTTAGGGTCCTTAAATATCATCTAGCTCCAAAACCCTGCCATGGGCAGGAGTACTTTCCAGTGCAGTGTTTGTGGAATGATGAACTTTCCTGACAGTTCAATTTCTCCTTTGAAATGCTTGAACTATACCTTTGAGTTAAGGTATGTGAATTTCCCTGATTTAGTAAAAGTGCTTGTATCAGCTGCATACAGCTGAGAAAACCCAGGGGAAATGCAGTTTAGCTGTGTGTCCAAACTGACAAAATAGTCTCTCAGAAATTTGGAATTAAATCTGGCCAAGGATGTCAAGGAAAACAAGAAGAGCTTCTTCAAATACTTCAATACAAAAGGAAAACAAAGGATAATGTGAGATCAGGACTAAATGGAGGTAACAGAGAATGTAGAGAAAGCAGAGCAACCAGTTGCCTTCTTTGAATTGTTCTTCAATGACAGGATCAGCCCGCAGGGGTCTCTGACACAGGAGTAATGTTGGAAGACTTTCACTTGTTCAAGGAAAAGTGAATTGGAGAACACTCAGGAAAACTTGACATCCACAAGTCATTCACACACTGTTGTTTCTCTCTTAATAACAAAGAAGGCCTTGACAGCATGGAAAAATTTAGTCCTAAGGAATTAGGAGGATTTTAAAAGTACTTACAAATGTTTGTCCTTCTCATTTATTCAGTTAGCATTCAGACCATGAAGACACTACAGACATCAAAGAAAAGTTTGACAGCAGAACACACAGGTAACACCTGGGATGATGAACTAAAATTCCTTTGAGCATTGCTAGTGATAGAACATCTTTCAGAAAGAACAGATCCCAGAAGCTTCAGCACTGGCTATCATATAAGTTTGATGTCATCTGTGCATAAAAGGTGAATAATAGGAAAAATGTATCTCCCCTTCTCACTGATCAGGTCCTTCAGTTGAGATAGCAGCTTGTAGCAGTTCCTTCCTATATAATAGTTTAAAGAAAAAAGGTCAACCATTTATTTTTTAATTTGTAATATGCTGCCATACTTGACAAGCTGCAAACTACTTGAAAATGCTAGCAAAGGTAAATCAAGTTTTCAGTTCTCATGTGTGTAATATTATCAGAAAGACATTTTAGATGTATCCTCATAGCACTTCATATACACAAAGTATGAGGGCCCCACATGCAAACTCAAGCACGTGCAACAAAGATCTGAAAAATTTTAGCCAGTTTGTCCAGAGAAAATAACAAACCCTTTCTCTGCAATTTACATTGTAGAGGGAAAAATGATCACAACATGTCTGTGTACTAAAGAGCAAAATTCTACTTTCTCGGAAAGCAGATGATTTTTGCCTTTGGATCATCCCTGTATTTAAAAATGACCAGGATTCAAGATATTTCTAAGACATCTTCTGGTATAAGTTTCAGTTCATATAAGTTCATTTGTAGCGCATTTGCTATAATACCATACAAAAGAAAAAAAAATTCCACAGTGTAAATAATGGGGAAAAGAGAATTATTGTATCTCTAAACAGAAGAGTAATATAAATACTAACAAAAAGATAGTTGGAAAATGAAAAGAAAATATTAATACTTTTTTGAGGGTTTTATATTACGTTTACCTATGTTCTTACATTTTGTGTGATTTTCTCTTACAAGTCCCACAGAGTATTATGAAAGGATGATACATAAATATTTCCATGGGATTTAAAAGTGATCTTGAAACAGCTGTAATTAAACTAATAATAAAAAACCCCACCCTGTTGAGATCCTATATTGCCTGTCCAGAACTATCATGGTAGTAATACAGATGATGCATTAGTTACTTAAGTTAAAAGAGGCTTTCATTTTTTTGTAAGACAGAAACTTTCACTATACAAGAATAGGATCTGTTCTCTGTGAGGCCCATGAAGGGTCTCACTGCTGGAGATGTTGTGATTTGTCACTGAATCCTGATTGCACCTACACAGGAGAAACAAGCCTGGTGTTGCTCCCTTTAATATCAGCAGTATGTTCCCGACAACTTACGAGGCAGGAGTTGAGATAGGAGCTGAGCACCGCCCTCGAGGTGTTATCTTCCCGCAGTTCCTGCTACCCATTAGGAAAACCTTGAATTTTAATGCCCATAAATCTCACTATGTAGGACTCATTCCTACATGGGAAGGCAAAATTTGTGACGAGATACAAAGGCTTTTACTGAATGTGCAAAGCCTGGAACTGGCATGGTTCTGGGCTGAGCCTCTCCTAACAGATATTTGTCCATAGTCATAGACAGAATTTAGTTTCTGAGAATGAAAATATTAACGTCAGCAAAGGAGCTTTAAAATCAAAGATAACCAGTGTAAGAGGTGCTTCCTGCAGGATAACTCTGCTGAGAACAATTATTGACAAAAGTAAATTAATTTTTCTAGGTCAGCTGTCCCCCTTCTGTGAGACAACAAGGATATATGGCTATATATTCTGTAAATTATAGAGTGAATAAGACAGGGAAACCTGATATTTCATCAGAATAAAGTTTCTGGCATCTCCATCTTCCACAGGTATGAAGTAGCTCCAATTCAAACACCTTCAATAACCTTGGTTTTCCATGTCAGCAATCTACATTATTTGAAGTGCAAGACAGACTGTCTGTCCTCCTTTAAAGGAATGCCTCTCCTTTAGCTGATCAAAAGGTACCACCTGCACTCTGTTTGGAGTGATTTAAATATCTAGAAAAGATAATGATTACAAATTAATCTTAAAAAAGAGCATGAAATATAATGCTGAACATATAAAACTCATAGTACTGAGTTGAAAGAGTTCTAAAATATGATTTCATGGCAGACTTCTGAAAATGGTAAGTGATTCCAAAACATTCTGAATAGTTTTTATTTGAGCCAACATATTAGTTTATAGGGATGAGGAAGGTTAGGGTAAACACCACTTTTTAGCTGCTCTGAGCAATTTATTTTTTTTTAATTTAATTTGACTCGCACCCAGTACTAGATTTTCTGATTTAAATTCTTATTAGCAGCAGTGAATGATGAAAAGCACAGTGGCCTTCACAGGCATTTCAGAGCTGACAGCTGTATTCTTTGTGGACAAGATACATTATTACTGATAAAATTTTGACTTTCACCTTCCTCAAATTTTCTAAAAAGTGTGCTAAAAATAATTTAAGTAATTTGGGAGCTTCAGTGCAACTTTGAATAGGATTCAAACCAACTCTGAATCGTGCTTTGCTTATTTTACATAGCTCTTCTCCATAGGTACAAAATATGTCTGAAATGCAACTCTATACTGTAAAGTTTAACAGGAGAGTACTAGGATTAAGTTAACAGTGTAGTTAACTAGTAGTAGCGGTATAAGTAGGACAGAAAATTTTGTATGGTTTGCCATTTTGTTTGGTTTCATTCTTCCAGTTTAACCTGAGTACTATGTTACTTTATTGGTGTACTTTTGTTTGAATTATTGTGAGGTACACGTAGGTCTCCAAGTATTGTCACTGAGAAATTGCAATTATTATTGAGTTGGACTTGGACATATTTCATTACACTGATATTTATTTCTCTCTTATGAACTGCAATATATAGCTGTCTTCTTCAACTCAAAGCACACCAAAGTTTTTAGAGAACTCGAGACTATTACTGAAGTCACATTGCAATAACTCTAATAAATTGCACCTGTGAACTCTTCTCTAGTTTATTTATATACTGTATCACAGGTTATTAACAGAAAATAACCCACTGAGATACAACATTCTTGTTTACAGTGAGATGCTGGTATTGACAGCAGGAATATAAAACATAAAATCAACAGGGAACACAGAACTAATAAAAAGACAAGGGTCTATAAAGCAGAAAAAAATCCAAAGCCAGCTGTGAAGGCAAAAATAAAATAAAATAAACTTCCATCATAAAAAATATCAAAAATCTGCAGTATATTTATAGATGCTAGAGAGCACAAATACCCACTGAGCTTGAATACTTATGGCTGTCAGGAAATCTGTGAGCTTTTCAGAATCTGATCAGCAGAACATATATCTCAAAAATCTGGTTATGTCTATTTCACTATAGCAAATGAAAAGCATAAAAAAGGAAAAGAGAGGAGAGGAGAGGAGAGGAGAGGAGAGGAGAGGAGAGGAGAGGAGAGGAGAGGAGAGGAGAGGAGAGGAGAGGAGAGGAGAGGAGAGGAGAGGAGAGGAGAGGAGAGGAGAGGAGAGGAGAGGAGAGGAGAGGAGAGGAGAGGAGAGGAGAGGAGAGGAGAGGAGAGGAGAGGAGAGGAGAGGAGAGGAGAGGAGAGGAGAGGAGAGGAGAGGAGAGGAGAGGAGAGATCATCCACTGAGAAATCTATGTTTAAGGATAAAAACAATTTTAAAAAATTGAGAAACTGAGAATATTTTGTAACCCTTTAGACTCATTATTCCTCTTAAAATTGTTTACATATGAACTTTGAGTATCTTTACAAATATGCTGATACATACTATGAATAAAGGCTGGGAATATATTAATCAATCTGTTGCTAAGTACCAAAATTTCTCATTGTGATACCAAGAGAAAAATCATCTGAGACAAGAATGAATACTTGAAAGTGGTGAGGATATGATGATTATTTTATATATCGTATTGTGTGGAATGTAGTCCATAGAGATCTGTAGAGCTCCTTGTCATTCTACAATCCTGCACATCAGGTTTTACACTGTGCTACTCTACATCTGCATTTGTTTGATGTCAACTTATTTTCAAAGGGACAGAGGGATTTTTCAAAAGAAAGTGAAAATAAAGTGCATCTTCCCATTTATGTCATAGTGAAATAGTCCATTTCTGGGATAATGCCACTTAGTCCCAGACAACACTGCCAGGCACAGAGTGACAGAGTCCTGAGGTTTGGAGGGACAAAAAGTTTATATTCATGTCACCAGGAGAAAAACAGCAAGAGCAATAGGTAAGACAAAAAAGTGGCTGGCTAGCTCTTGAAAATCCAGTTCTGCTTCTCTGCCTCTGAACCAAGATTCTCTAGTTCATACAATGAACTCTGAAATTATTTTCTCATCCCTCAGACCTATTTCATTATCCATCACAGAACTGCTAAGGAATTGCTCTGAAAACCCTATCTGCCCTTACCAGCAGGATGTGGCTTACATCAGTGGCCATGGGGTCACACAGCACCCTCTCCCATTAGTGTGGACTTCTTAGGAGTGTGAAGTTTTTACAAGGTAAATAACATTATTGCTTATTCTGCTTCTAATTCTGGTTGTCCATAGTAAAATACAATAAACTAATTTCAGTCAGTACAGGTACTGCTGTCTGGGCTAGGTGCTGACCCACTGCATTCATTCTCCATAGTATGCAGCAAGGTTAAATGAAATCACCCAGCCTCCCAAGAGCTGCATATCTTGTGGGGTGATTTCACCGAGGGTCTACTCTAGCTGGATGCCTTTCTGGCACTCTGAACCTCTAGCAAGGAATATTCCTGCAGTGTTAGTTGTTTGGGTTTTTTTCTCTTTTTTCTATTCTTTTCTTTCCCTGCTTCATTCTGAACAAAATACCTCACAGTGTTGTCAAGAAGGCTGAAATAGACAACCTCCTCTGTTATTTTTTCAACTGAAGGGAATCATCATTGTTACAAATAGCTTCACTTTATGTATCAGCTTCATGCTCACCCCTCCTAATGAGCAGAGATATCTGATTTATTCACTTCCTTGTGAGTTTAAAGTCATTGACTATATCAGTTGCAGTGAAAGTGATATACAGCCTATAAGTCATACACATCCCTTGTGAGGTTTTACAAGGAGAATATCAGAATTCTTGTATGTTTTTAAGAGAAACCTTCCCCTAATATTTACTAAAAAATAGTGGGCAACAATTCTTTGCACTATTTCTTGTGCACCTTTATGCAATCAATCTGTACAGGGCTGATTAGCATTCCCAGCCTAAGAATTAAATATCAAGATGATTAGGATCATCTGATTTTTTGCCATTCTGCCAAACACTGTACTGTTATCAGCAAATCTTGGAAATTAACTGATCTGATCTGTCTTGGGAAAATGTTACTATGTAGTGTAACCTGCACTTTGCTCCACTTCATCCTATATATCTTGCTCTGAATGTAAAATTGTATTTTTTTATCAGTAATAATTTTATTTGTATAAAAAGGTAACAAATAAAACATATTTTTGTGTGTTATTTCTTAAGCAGTGATGGAAATTGAGTTTTAACTGCCAAATCAGAAGTGGCTGCCTAATCTACAGTGCAAAGTTATTTTAATTTATAATGAACATTTTTGCTTAGCTCATATGTATCTGATGTATTTAAAAGAAAATAGAGAAAAGAAAAGCATTTACAAAAGAGTACAAAGGTCCCTGAAGACACAACATCTCATTTTCAATTCAGTTGGCAAGAATACTAATTGCATTATCACATATTCAGCAACATTCAGCAAAGTTTATTCACTCATCCTTAAGACCTGGGATGTCTGGCAGGTCACTGCCAATAAGCACTACCTTGAGAATCTCAAACAATGGTATACAAAGAAAATTAGATGTAGAGCTGCTGGAAAAACAATCCCTCACAAAGAAGCTAAACCTCTGAGATTTCAGTCCTTGCCAGCTTCATGACTGAGTGAAAAAATGTATTTGTCTCCATGAACTAAACAAAACAAACAAGCCCATAACTTTCACGAGCATAAAAGAGAAAGAAGGAAAAAAAGGAAAGAAAAATATACAGGATGACCTACAAATCATAAAGCATGAGATTACAAAGGATGTAGATGAATGAGGAGTCAACATGCCAAAAAAAAAGCTGTATCCCACAATCTTATACTCTGTCATGTATATGTTGTACTCAATTCCACTGATTCTGAAATAAGAAAATAAAAATCCAAAATTATTTTTAATTGTTTTTGGTTTTCTTTTTTCAGTAAGTTTGGCATTAACACCTGCCTATTTCACAGCATGAAGAGAGAAATCAGGCAAACAAGGAAGAATGGCAGAAAAAATCAGGACAAGAGGTGATATTTATTATGAGGCATATGAGCTTCAACAATGTGCTGTTTAAACACAACAGGAACAAATTAAGACTCAAATAATAAGTTTAAACAGCAGTCATAGAGGATGGCATCCTGTCCTTCAGGGATCAGGTGAAAGGGCATCACTCAACTTGGCATCATCTGGAAATATGCTGAGACTGAACTCAGTCTCTCAGTCTCTGTAATTAAGAAGAAATTAAATAACACTGGTCCAAATACACATCCCTGAGTGACACCACTTGTCACTGACGTCCATGGGACTCTGACCCATTGATCTACTGGACTACCCTCTGGATGCCGCCCTCCAACTGCTTTCTTATCCAACATCCACTAATCAAACCCATCTCTTTTCAATCTAAAGACAAAGATGTTGGGGGACTGTGTCCAAGATGACAGAGGTCCAGATAAATGACATCTGTAGCCCTTCCCTTGTCCACAGAGGGAGTCACTCCTCAGTACAAGGCCACTGGCTTGGTCAGGCAGGCCTTGCCATGGGTGAAGACACACTGGCTGTCTCAAGTCACCTCCCTGTCCCCATATACCTTATCACAGCTGCTAGGAGGAGCTGTTCCACGACCTTCCCAGGTGAGGCTGACAGGTCAGTAGTTCCCAGGACCCTTCTTCCCATCCTTTTTAAAGATGGCAGTATCTATATGAATAATTTTTTGTATAATTGATGTATCATTATTTTTCCAGTCACCGGACTTCACCTGATTGCCAAGACTTTTCAAATATCATGAAATGTGGCTTGGTACTATATCAAACATATCCCCCCAGACCGCAATGCATCTCTTTGGATCCTGTAGACTTATGAACATTCAGGTTCTTCAGGTGGTCATGAACCTGATATTTACTTCCAGTGGGAAGCAGATCGCTCCCCCAGTCCTCATTCTGCGCAAATAATTCAAGAGATGTGGGAAGAGATGTTGCCAATAAAGACTGAGACTGTTGTTACCAATTTTCCAGCATTGTTTATTGAGGGGCTAACTTTTCACTGACCTTCCTTTTCTGGCTAGCATACCTGCAGAAGCCCTCCCTGTTTTTACCCGTGTCTCTTCCCAGGTTCAGTTCCGTCTTCCCTTTACCTTCCTCAACCCATGTAAACACAACTGAACTTCATCTCTATATTCTTCCTAGGCTACCTCTCCTTGTCTCTGCTCTCTGCACACTTGCTTCTTTCTCTTTAGTTTGACCAAGGGTTCCCTTCTCAGCCTTTAGTCTTGATGTCCCTGATGGGTTCATTTACATTGGCAATCATCAGATCCAGTATTGCATCCACACTGGTAGGGCTGTCTATTACCTGGCTCAAGAAGTTATTCTCCATGTATTCCAGGGGTTTTCAGGATTGCCTACAGCTTACTGTGCTAGTTTTCTGGCAGATGTCAGGGTGGCTGAAATTCCTCAGTAAGACAAGAGTCTGAAAGTGTGATGCTTCCAGCTACAGGACACTGCAAGGGTGGTGCAGTGTGAATAGAACACTTCAGATTTACTGGAAAAAGGTCCTCAGTAACGACCACAAAAAATACCTCAGAAACATCTTGTCTAATATGACTCAGTAGCCATGCTTAAATAATCAAACAATATTCCTTTAAAGCACAACATTCTCTAAAATGTTATCTTTCCACTGTCTCATTGATGCCGTGTTTCTTTGCATTGTCACTGACTATAGAATACATTTTTCCATCTAATGAAATGTGGCATAACTTGTTAGGTTAGGTTTGTTCATTTTGGTTTTTGGTTGTTTTTGTTTTGTTGTGGTTTTGTTTCATTTAAGCTCTGTGAACATTTGACCATATAAAAAATTTACATAGTTCAGATTAACATCTTCCTCCAAACAATTCAGAGTGGTCAGTTTAGTGGATTTGTACATACTATTATTTATCACTTCATTAACTTTTGCTATCTTAGACATAACTGGTTTGGGTTTGTTGGGTGTTTTTATATTCATGGTACTTTTTAAAAAATATTTTCAGTGGTAGATGTATTCCTGAGTTGAAACGCCAATAGTCTGGACCCTGATATTGATTTCATTTAATTTAATTGACCTATACAGTATCTCTGCCTTAATCCAAGTCACTGGAGAGTATTCAAATGCATTTTCCAATGTTTGAGCAAGGTTTGGATTTGTTACTCCGTACACCATCTCCCCCAACATCCTCAATGTCTCATAACTTCGCTATAGCCTTCTTTCCTTACTGTCTCTGCAACTTCATTTCTCAGTATTAGCTTGGTTTAACCTGACTATCAACCAATGTAGGATCTTTAAGCAATCTTTCTAGCATCCATTAAATCTTATCATTAGAGATTTTCACAGCAATGCAGCGTAAGGCAAATTTATGAAGTAGAATAGAGTTAATTTTTCAAACCGATCTCAATGGCGATGTTGCATCTTCATAACTGGCAACTGAAAAGGCAATGAAGCGGAACTCAAAGCAAGTTCCATGTTTTGGCCTTGCTGTATATTACCAACAATAACACCAGAGCTGAGGAAACAGCTCACTGTAATTCAATGGGGTTGTTTGTGGAGTGAGCTACTGTCAGTGTAATGGCAGCACTGTCAAATTCATGGACTATGTTTACACTGTGCTACATTGTTATGCTAAATGCAGTAAAGTTCCATCAAGATTACTTTCATAGGAGAATGCAGAATGACATATCCTCCAAAGTCAGTGTGTTTAAATTCAGCTATTTGACCTCTTCTAACAGCCCAGCGCAGTAGCTGAAACAGAAAAAATCTCATTTCCAGGCTGCCAGTTCAGTCTATGTGTACAGGTGGGCATCTCTGCTGGTCTCACAGTGGTTTTGATACAGCTGTTTGGCATTAGTGAGTCTGCTAGAAGTGACATTGCCAAGAAAACATAATGGGATTATAATACAGTCTCATCTCCTTCTGGCTGTCCATCTAGCTTACCATCTTGTGACACTGCTTTCAGAACTGGACCAGTACTGGTGTAAACTGTGCTGTCATGGCCAGGATGGCCTGCTCTGCGCTATCCAGTTTTTGCAAAGACAGTTGGATGCTGCCCCAAGCAGAGAAGCTACTACATTAGTGTACGAGGCTGTAGAGTTGGCAGATCACTGCTTCTAGGAGGGAATGCAGAATGCCATTTTCTCATCTATAACCTTTAAGCTCTGAAACTCAAGAGTCTTCCCAAAATTTATCATATTAAGAGCAGAAATATTTCTAAAAAATAGAAACCAAATCAAACAAAACTGCTTTGTTTTTAGAAGACCAAAGCCAAAAATCATTCATTGATGTAAGGTAATGAACTTTGTAGGTCTCTGTAAAGAAACTGTGACTACAGAGCGTACCTTATGAACAATCCCAAAACATACATTCTTTCAATACTTTCTGCCTCATAGACATTCCCAAACACACACACAAAAAAAGGACATTTGTGCATTTGTATATACCAATTGTGTCCTTTCTAACTCAGGGCTTTTGAAATTACTCAGTTCACAGCTAGAGACTATTTCCATACAGATCACATTTGATTAATGAAGCCAGCTCACATTAGTCACAGTTCTTTCAAGAAAAACTTTGATACAGGCCATCTGTTGGAGTCTAGTAAGACTATACACACATGCAGGCTAAAGCATTAAGCAAAGTATCCAAAGAGAGATTAAGAACACAAAACCAGGCTGTGTTCTGAATTAGTTCCTCTAATCTGCTCAGAAGTGATTTGACATCAATAAAAGCAAAACTGGGGCAATTTGTTCTCTGTTGCTTCTCAGATAAATTTTAAATTCAGATTCTGCATTTTTTTCCCAGATATTCAATAAAATGGACTTTTTTTTTTTTTAAGTACAGAATTAAAGGCATGTACTCTTTGTTAAAAAAGACTGAAAATCCCCATCTTCATGACTTTAATTTCTTTCCAAGTCAATACAAGCAAAGGCAGATGTGAAGTGCACCATGCTTCACAGAAGTCATCCTGTGGCAGGCACCCTTCACAAGGTGACACGGCCGGTGGGCTCCCAGCCAGCTCTGATTCCCGGCTGTGCCAGGGGTGTTCCCAAATCTGCCAGCAGATTCAGGTAGAAGAACAGAGGTTCTTCTTCTGTGGTAACAGGTGTTGCAGTGTCTAGGCTTCAGAGCAAGGACTAGAGCAGGCTCTTTTTTGTACAATTTCTCAGAGACCTTTATTCCCCAAGTGGGGGGGACAAAAAAGAGGACGAGAAAAAGCCTGTGCATATTTTTAAACAGGGGGGTGAGGGGTCTGAAACAAACAGGTGATTGGCTCCAGGACAGATTGACAGGTGTTTTCCTATAACATAGGGCAGGGTCAGGGGAAAGATGGACAGCTGACAGAAGCTTCCAGGGACAGGGCAGGGGCAGGAGAGATGGACAAAGAGATGGAGAGGAGATACCTTTGGATGGTACCTGACTTATCAGGGGGGACACAGGGAGGAACCATTGGGATAAACAACTCCAAAACAGCTTAACAAAACCCACCACCACAATAAGTCATGACTCAGATAACAGACTCCAGCTTCCTGTGAACCCTAGCAATTTGACTGTCATCCTATGGTGAGAGGCCCACTCATCTTGGTCTTCTATAAGCTTTTAGAGAAAGTATGCTGTGCCTGGCAGCTTATGGAGGGTGGAGAAGGGAATGAAAAAATGAACTTTTTATGTGGATCAGGTTCTGTGATCCTCTGTGTTGGACTTTCTGTAAGACAGGATGAACTGCACCAGTGAGTCAACAGTGCAAATGCTGCATGTGGATGTCCAGGACAGAGATCAAAAAGGCAGAGTTTTCAGCCTTTGGTACACTACAGGTGTAATGCTGCCAGTAACCTGGAAGGCACGCTTACATCTTATGTAAAGACTGATAGAAGAACTTGGGTGTGAGAGTGCTTGTGTACTAAGTATAAAAGCAGAATAAAGACAATATTGGATTTCACCCTTTCAGTCCTCAAATGTTTTGCAAGTAGCTTATGACTTTTCAATTGGAATCACCCTGAGTATTCCTATCAAAACTTTTGCCATAATCAGGTCATTTCTGAAAGGTGTATTGTGAGGGGTCAGTTTTGAATTGCCAGAGAAATAGCTTGGTTGTGAATATACATAAAAGCCACACAGGCAAGGTTCTCTTCTGTCTTAAACTAACTAGTTGTTGAATTCAAGCAATATTTTCTGAGAGCATTTCTCAGCCACTGAAAATTCTGATTAGTACAATATTTTGGACAAGAAGAATTAATTAATATGAATGCACTCAGCAGATGTTCCATGTAAATTTTGATCATTACTCCTCTATGGCATTGTTTCAGCATCACATGATCACAGTTCACTGTGGAAATGCTGCTTCTTTTGTTCCTGCCTTCCAGATGCTAGTACCTGCAATGAAATGAACTAGATGCTTGGTTGTCATCCTTGTCACTTTTTGTTCAAATAAAAATCAACATCTTAAACCTCCTTTAGGAGATATTTGTTACATGGGACAGATGGTGGAATAAAAGGGAAAAATGATTGGAGAGATACAGTATCTAGAAGGGGGCTGAAGAAGTACTCATTAAGCATAAGATTTCCCAACATTTGAAAAGTAATACGTCATTGAAAGTACATAATAATCAAAATTGAAGGAAGAGATAGAGAAAGAAAAACAACATGGAAAAACTATCTAAAGAAGAGCTGTGGCTTGGGTAACCAGAAGGACTTAGATTTATAAAGGTTACAAATTCCTTTAAACAAATTGTGGGCATACCTTGTCAGCTGTATAAATACACCCACTTTTTCTGCCTGTTTCTTCCACCCATAAATGAATTCTTTTATGTGTCTTGCATCTTATACTACTGCTTCTATTTTTCTTAATTATGCTTCTTTCTTTCTCCTTGGACATCCATTGTTACACTTATGAGGAGGGCAACAAGGGAAAAAGGTACTGGAATTGACAGAATTAGTTAGAGTAAGATTCTTAATTAAATACTTCTCCAGAATTCTTGGCAACATTGGAAATTAACTATGTCTGATTCAGAGAGAAGACTTTATTTGGATAGATTCCACCACTGCTCCATCTCAGACACAAAAGAAAATTCTTAATATATCCATTGTATTTCAAAAGCAAGCAAATACCTTGTGACTAAAAATTCAGAGAGGTCAGTGTAGACACCTGCTTCTATGTATGCCAGAAAAAGAATATTAAATGCAATCACTGCTGCTGAAATGAACTGTAGTCTCCTGTGCTTATAGTACATGCCCAAAGAATGAGCAGCTATAGTTTTGCTTTTCTCCTTGCCTACTCTATACCCTGTTAAATTCTGTATGCTCCTATACAGTTATTTATCAATCTTAATCCTCATCTTAGTGCATTTCCTGAGCTCATATGGCAGCTACTTTCCCAAGACCAAATCTTCGATATATTCAGATAAGAATGGACTGGTTCAGAGAGTTCAGGTAGTTTCATAAATTCCCTACAAAGCTATAAATCATATTCCTTGATAGCAGTCAGTCACAGTATGCTTGATAACAGGAGAGACCTGGTATGCTTTGCCTTATTATGATTTTCCATGTAGCAAGACAAACTTCATACTCTACAATAATACACAGGTGATTTGCACCTCTTGGGTGCTTTTATTTGGTCATTTCACTTCTTGCCTGAATGGCTTTGAGCAGATGCCTGAACTTCAGCCACTGGCATCAGACACTCAGTGGTCTCACGCACTCTTTAGCCTTAGACTCATCTTTCATGGAATGAAGCTTAGAATCACCTTCAGCTTCTTGTTCATTGCATTGTTCAATATCAGTATCTTGATAATCAGACAGAAATTTATATGATTATGTGTCAGGAAAAGACCTTCAAATGTATTCCAGCAGATTTGGAGCATCTGTTCTCTTCTTAAATGACCGTTTTTGTCCTATAGCACTGATGCATTGCAAATCCCCGTCTACTTTCTCTGTAATAATTTAGTCCCTGCATTTTATGGGTAAGAACCTAGGTAAAACAAAACAAAACAAAACAAAACAAAGGAATTTCTTGAAAACATGTAAAATATTTAAAATCTTTGGTTTCACTATTTATTAGGAAATATAAATTTATAAGACCTTTCTGAAAATAGAGATGCATCTTATTTTTATCCAACTATAGCTCTTGACAAAACTGTGTTAGATGTAAGGTGAATAAAATATGGCTTTAACAGATAATTTTATATAAATATAGCATTGTAAGACACACACAGCTATCTTTCTATATTAATATATTTGCTTTAATTTGCAAGGTTTTGTTAGTGGGGTGGGCCCTATGAGATGAGACTAAGGGTTATGTTGGACACAGCTGATTCCAGCCAGCTCCAAAATAGCCCCATGCTGGCAAACACAAAAGGTAAAAAAGTGCACCAGTGAGAGACAGGAGTTTATTAGGATATCCCCTTAGGCAAACTCAGGATGTGTGGGCTGGATGAGCACAGAGAGGTGGACTGAGAAGTGCTTAAATGGCAGATCCCAGAGGGTCATAATCAGTGGCACAGGGTCTAGTTGGAAGCTTATAACTAGCAGTGTCTCCCAGTGTTCAGTATTGGGTCCAGTCTTGTTTAATTTATTCATCAATGCCTTGAATGAAGGTGCAGATCCCTCCCCAGTAAGTTCACTGGTAGCACCAAGCTGGGAGGAGTGGCCAATACCCCCTAGTGCTGTGCAGCCCTGCAGAAGGACTTTGACAGGCTGGAGAGATGGGCAGAGAGGAACCCTCTGAAATTCAACAGCAATGCAGGTTCCTACACCTGGGCAAGAATAACCCCGTGGATCAATACAGGCTTGTGGCTGACCTGCTGGAAAGCAGCTCTGTGGAGAAGGACCTGGGGGTCCTGGTGGACAATAAACTATCCACGTTTGTGTGTTCTTGTGAGCAAGAGGGCAGTGGGATCTTAGGCTGCATTAGGAAGAGCATGGCCAGCAGATTGAGGGAGGTGAAACTGCCCCTGGTGAGGCCATATCTCGAGTGAGTGCAATGGGGGATGTCAAAGACGATAAAGGGACTGGAACATCTCTCTTTTCAGGCAAGGCTCAGAGAATTAGGCCTGTTAAACTGCAAGACACAAATGAGAGGGGACCTCATCGATGTATGTGTGTCTGAAGTGAGGGTGTCAGGAGGATGGATCCAGGCTCTTCTCGGTGGTCCCAAGCAATAGGAAGAGGAAAATGGGCAGAAACTGATGCACAGAAAGTTCCACTTGAATTTGAGGAAGAACTTTTCACTGTGTGGATGACCAAGCACTGGAATAGATTGCCCAGAGAGGTTCTGAAATATCCCTCACCAAAGAAATTCAAGATTCATTTGGACAAAATGCTGTGCAGTGTGCTGTAGGATGGCCCTGCTTGAATACAGAGATTGAACCAGATGACCCAGTGTGGTCTTTTCTGATTGGAAAAGCCATTCTTTGCTTCTGTGAGCAAAATGTGGGAGAAAGGGCCCTGTAATACAACAAGATCAGTAAGGAAGTATGGGGAGAAGGAGTGAAGAAGCTGCAAACATCAGAGACTTCACTGGAGTCTGCAGAGAATCTAGTGGTGAAGCAGGTTGTCCCGCTTCATCCAGTGGATGACCCTGTGCTGCAGCAGGAGATGATGCCTGAAAGAAATTACAGCCCAAGGAAAACCCATATTAGAGTTGCCTCCTGAGAGAAAATGCAGCCCTTAGAGAGAGGGCTGTGTAGAAGATATTCTGATAAGACCTGTGTCCTATGGGGGATTAACACTAAATCTTTTCAGAGAAGGTCTGTTCCTGAAGAATTGTAGTCCATGGAAAAGATCCATGTTGAAGCAGAGAAAATGTATGAGGGAGGAAGAGTGGCAGCACTGCAGTGGTTTGAACTGACCACATGGCCCACTCCCCATTCCTCCTATAATGCTCAGTGTGGCAGGAAGATAGAAGAGACAGGAACAAAGTTAAAGTCCATGCAGACTTTAGCCAAATAATGAAAATCCATTTTCTTTCTAAGAGAGACGTAGATATTGGTGAGATTAGAATTAATCTGAATATGAACTTCCACCATTGCACAGAAACAGGAGGGAAGCCCAAATTTTTTTCTATTTTATTATTTTTTCCACACTTATTGGGTTAGATAAACTAAAATTACTACAGAAAGGGTATTATAGCTATTCTGAAACAGAAATTATGGAAAATCATATAAGAAAATTCACATTAAATTGCTTAAGAACATGAATGTCTGTGATAGTATAAACAGCAAAATGAACATAAAATTCTGTTTGTATACAATCATAATTGTTTTTTGGAATAGGCAGAATTTTAAGGAAATTTATCAATAGGAATATCTACTTCTTTTGGTTTCTGTATATGTCCCTGTGTTTGATGGACAGCATCTTCTGATGTTAAAAGGAAACCAGAAACTAAGATAAGTAATAAGTATATATCTGTCCACACACTTAGCTTTATGAACAAGTAGAAATGCATTTGAAAAAGTATTCAAAACATGAAAATGCTCAATCCTCATGTAGCACCAACCACTGCAAATTGAATTAATCTTTTATATTCCAAGGGAAATCTTTTATCTAAAGACAGTGTTCTAAAGAACTGAAATCCTTGAGTCACTGTGTAATTCCATTATCTCACTGAGCTTGTTATTTGAACTCTGTCTTCTCAGAGTTAAAAACAAGGTATCGGCTAGAAAAATTTCTATAATTCCCAACTTCCCTTTTCTTTTATTTTCACTTTAAAATAATGTACTTTAAACAATAAGATCGAAAGGAAATTATCATGTCAAATTATCTTTTGGAGATTACTCTGAGATACTTTGTTAGACTATTTCCTTGAAACTCTATGTTTTTATGGGGAATAGTGGCATTGGTGATGGCAGAATAATTTATCCAATAACAATACTACCAATGCTTATCACCAGTGTGTGCTCACAATGGCTAGGTTTGGTTTTTACCACTGTTCAGCACTGTGTAATGAACTCCAGATATCTTATCTAGCTTAGAATATATTATGTCCTTGTATTAAATTGCATCTGCCAGACAGCTGTCTATTCACAATAAGTAATGTAATTCAATAATTCTTAGATGTTACTTTCCTTCAGGCTATTGTTTCTTTCACTGATCTGTCAGGGAAAAATAATCAAAAATTGAACAAGCTGACAATTCTCTCAGTAAAAATGTTTGCAGTGGTGGAAGCCACCAGTGAAACAAGTTGAAGAAATTTTCTTATTCACAACCAGTCTCCATGTGGATCTATTGCACTGGAGAGACTGCTATAGTTACTAACTGCTGGATTTACTTGTGTAACTTAAATTAACAACAGAAACAGGGGAATGCACAGAGGAAAGAAAATTTCCTTCCACGTGCCTTTTCACTACATACTGTAGTGAAAACTAAGGCTGTGATATCCAAAACGACTTTGTTTTCATCATTATTTTCTGTGGGAATGATCAATGTACATAATAGCCTGTTCCTGGAATGTATTTATTTGATCATAAATGTCCATGGAACTATGCAGATTCATGAAAAATCAAGATATGGTCCTGTAGAGTATTCATTTATGAAGCACTCAAATTTTACATTTGTATTCTCCTGGTATTTCCGTTATAACAGAACAAATCATAAAACAAAGAAATTGTGCAGAGAGGTGATATATGTTTGCTGAAAAACAAAACATGCACGAGTACAAACAGATTTTTTTAAGAAGGATGTAAAATTTCTTTGCATGAAGAGACCAGGAATTAGTAAGAATGAGAATGCAATGTCTGTTTCCAATTAAGTAGATACAGATTTGGAAAGAAATGCTAGAAGCTGATGTCATTATTAAAAGTGAACAAGCCTCATCTGCGTACTCAGTGTTACTCTAGGGCAGCAATTTACTGTTTCTACTTGTTTGTCCTTTTTACTCTTTTGAAAATTATCATGGAGTATTGATGAAAGATTGTGAAAATATTGTTCTTTCACTTCAGCTCACAAATTCAGTTTGCCATATGAGGTACAAGTGTATTTGGGGTGAAAAATATACCCTTCCATTAGAGGTATAGGATGGTCTTTCATGGTAATTCAGAAAGGCACAATGAAATCCAGGTGAAATTATGTAACCAGTGGTAGGTAGCAATCACAAGGAAAATATCTTCTCAGAAAAAGTCAAGAAAGAATACATTAGGGTAAATCTAAAATTCACTATAATACTTTTCATATACAGTTTTTGTTTCCATGGATTCATATAAGGAAACAATTTGCATTCTGCAAGCAAAGCGATTAGACTCTTTTATGCCACTGAAGACAATGATGCCCATATAATCAAAGCTATTATAAGCCAAACTATGAGTATGAGTAATAGTGTCCCTGAATCTCACTGGAATGCATACTCAGCTGCCTTTGTTGCAGTAAAAAAATATGCTGTAAAGAGAAGAATCTATAATAAGTGGGTAGATTTAAACTACAGTTTAGTCTTCAAGAAATCTAATGACCTCTGGGAAATGTTGCAAGACTGATCTCTTTCTGCAGGCATTTCCTCATTCATAAATCTATTTTAATTATGGTCCATGGGCAAAAGTGCAAACTTGGCCCTGATCCACAGCCGTGCTCACTGCTGTCACTTTGGGAGGTTCATGGAAAGATCAAGGATAGTAACTGTAGCAACTAAATATTTAGTCATTATTATTCCTTCAGTACCCTATGGTTACATTCAGCATCATTAATAAGTGAATGTACTCATTGTTAGCTTACCGCTTCTGCTCCTTTTCCTCTCAGTATCTCTTTTTGTTTCTCCTTAGGGAACTTTGCCTTTCCTTCTTTAGGAAACTGCCCTTTACTATTCTTTATTAGATTTTTTTAGCTCCATTGGTGAAAACCAAATTGCTAACTGGGTATGAAGTAGAATTATAGCAATTGCTTAACATTGAAAATGAAATGCCATTTATTGGTCTTGTTACTTTCAGGAATCAACAGGATATAATAACAATTCACCATTTTTGAATGTTCCATTTTGAAAGGTTACAGATAAAAGCTGATACTGTCATATTGTTATATTCCACATAATATGTTTTATTTGGAATGAATTACCTCTTGAACCTTATGGTTAGAAACATACTTATATAATTGACAAATCTGAGTGTATACAGTGAGCCACATAAATATGCCACATATCTTTGCCAGACAAAAATAAAAATTCTAACAATATAACTTCCAAATATTATTTAGAAGATTTTGTGAATAAGCTATCTTTGTCTTTAACAAAGGAAGTTTAACAAAGGCAAGTGCTGGATTCTGTGATGGAGCAATCCTGGATGTATGTTCAGACTAGGGAACGACAGGCTGGAGAGGAGTACTGAGGAAAGCAGCCTGGGAGTCCTAGCTGATAGCAAGTTGAATGTGAGTCAGCAGTGACTGCCAGCCAGAAATGCAACAAGTAGCCCCAGATAGCCAACCTGTCCTGGACTGCATCAGACACAGCATCACCAAACTGAGGGAGGTGATTTCCCCCCTCTTCTCTGAGCCTCTTGAGGTATGGCCTTACCTCCTGTCCCGTGTACAGTTTTGACCACCACAACATGAACAGGACAAAAGCATCCAAAGGAGGGCTATAAATATAGTGAAGAGTTTTGAGATTAAGCCTATGAGGCATGACTTCTATTCAGTCTGGAGAAGAGGAGACTGAGGGGAGACCTCACTGCAGCCTACAACCTCCTCATGAGGGGAAGAGGAGGGCAGGCACTGATCTCTTCTCTGTGGTGGCAGTGACAGGACCTGAGGGAATGACCTGAAACTGTGTCAGGGGAGGTTTAGGTTGGATATTAGAAAAAGGTTCTTCCCCCAGAGGTTGGTTGGGCAATCGAACAGGCTCCCCAGGGAAGTGGTCACAGCACCAGCCTGACAGAGCTCAAGAAGAATTTGAAAAATGCTCTCAGGCACTGTGTATGATTTTTGGGTTTGTTCTGTGCAGGGCCAGCAACTGGACTTGATGATCCCTGGGAGTCCTTTTTAACCCAGAATATTCTATGATTTATCAACAGTAATGTTTAAATTCACCTGACTTCAGCCAATGGGGCCAAAAAATCAGTCACTTTGAAGGCAAATAATTTACCATCCTGTTCAAGTTAAGGAGGAGATAAAACATAGCCCATGAACTATCTGATGTTTAAGCCTTTTAGATACTCTTGAGAGATAGTTAGTAACATGTTTGAAGCTGCATCTCCATGTCTAATTCCATGCTTTGACCAAAATCCCTTACTCAGTACAGGTTTACCTTTTTTTGATCTCGTGATCACATTTCTTGAGCCATGCCGTGGCATTAATACTCTCCTTTATCTGAAGCTCACGTGACAGACTACTTTAATCTCCAGTGACTGCTTGTTTGCTAACTCAGACAGTGAATACCTAAATTAACCTCAAAGTCCTTATGAACATAATTTTAATTCAATGTTTGCAATCTTTTTTCTAAAAATGAAATTTTTTAAAAAGGTACTAAAAATTGTTTTTAAAGTATGAGTAACAGTAAAGTTTAAATTAATCTGTAAATCTAATTTAATTTTTAAAAATTATTATTCTCATTGCTATCTCAGTGAGCTGCTTTTCCTGGGAGGCAATAATATATAAAGACAAAGATTTATCTCAAGAAATAATACCTTGAAAGTAAATAATTTTGGATGGGTAGCATAATGAACTTCTCATGTTGGCATCTTAAGGATGCTTATGTGCTCAGGAGGGTCTATACAAAATATTTCCCCATGAAGAATTCTTAATTTATTAAGTTAAATCTACTTATAAGGCATTTTGGAACAAAATGAGCGGACTGTTTTCCTTCTCTATCATATTTTTCTAAATCTTAAAGCAGACACTCCTCATTTTTTTTCCAAATAAAGCAGACTGAAATCCAGTGGTTACAACCTGAAACTTTTCAGCTTGTTTGCTTTTTATGAAAACTGTTGCCCTTAGACACAAGAGTTAAGTAATAAAGGAATATTCCAGCAGTAAAATTTTTTTGAACTTGCAATTTCATAACACTATTTCATGTGCATGTTATTTGATGAACATTCATCAGCCATTTTCCAAAAGTAATTATTTTGGTAAGACAGAAGGGGAAAGAGAAAAAACACTACTAAATTCCATGACCATGAAAATTTTCAAACTAAAAGTCTTTTCAAGTCTGTTATAATGGTAAATATCAGACAGAAAAAAATAGTGAATTAATGAATTAATAAATAAATAGAGTAGAATAAATACCTGTGTATACTATAACAAGTTTTTGGCTTCTATTTCTTCTTGCACCTTTCAGACAAGTTAAGCAAACAACCGTAAGTTGTAAATAAGACATTAAGTGAACCCTGTGACAAACTTCTTAGTCTATTACTGTGCTCCAGCCTGGTAATAATTTCTTTGCTTGGTTGGTGTTTAGACTGGGTTTGGCTGGGGTGATTTCCTTCTCAGTAGCTAGTGTGCATCTAATTTTTGGATTTGTGCTGAAAACAGTATTCATATGAGGATATTTTTTGTTATTGCTGACCAGCTCTCAAACAGAGTCAAGGCCTTTTTAGCTTTTCACCCCACCCCACCAGTTAGCAGGCTTGGGGTACACAAGGAACTGGGAGGGGACACAGCTGGGACAGCTATCCCCAAGTTAGGAAGGGGATATCCCACAGAATATGTCACCATGCTCAGTACATAAAGCTGGCAGAAGACAAAGGGACTGGGGGTGTTCAGACTGACGTGTTTGACTTCCCAAGTAACTGTTGCCCAGGGTGGGGATGGCTGAACACCTGCTGCCCATGGGAAGCAGGGAACCGATCCCTTGTTTCGCTGTGCTTGCATATGGGCCTTTTCTGACCCTACTAATATGTCTTTATCTCAACCCACAAGTTTGTCACTTTTACCCTGCTGTTTCTCTGCCACACTCCCACCATGGGAGAGTGAGTGAGCAGCTCGTTGGGGTTGAAGTGTTGGCTGGGATTAAACCCTGAGAGCTTTTTGTGGGTTTTGTTTGTTTGTTTATTTTTGGTTTGGTTTTTTTGTGTAGTATGCTTCTGTAAATAATATTAAAAAGTGACAGTGAATATTAACAACATTTAAAGTATTTGAATGTAGGATTATAAAATTGTGTTAATTGGAGATTTAATTAATTTCTATTCCTTTTTACCAAGATAAGATTGTATCATCATAATTAGTCAGTTCTATTGTGGCACTGAAAGACGTTTCAAATTTAGTCTAAGACTTCTTCTGTACAGTCTAAAGTAAATTCAGTCTTACCTCTTTATATCTTCTTTTCCTTTAGTTTCTTTTCTATTTGATGTCTTAGTTTTACTTAACCTTAGATTAACATCTAAGTGGAAATATACTTCTATCTCAAATTCTTTTCCATCTTGTGAATGGTTTCAGCCCTTCTAGCTCTGGCCTTTTTATCATATCTTGCCCTATTTTCATGAAGTACACCTTTGAGATCTTCTTATGCCTTTCCAGATAATATCCTTCATCCAGAAAAATGCTAAAATACATTTAAACATTGTATTGCTTATGAGATTTGTGTGTTCTATCCATTTTGTCAAGAAGAAAGGATCAAGTACTAGTTTGCATTTGTCAGTACCTTGAATCTGCAGATGTTTCTTAACTGCTTTTTTGTATTTGATGATTTCAATGAATTATTATTTGAATAATATTAGTGTAATAAGAAGTTGTTCTCAGGTCAATTTTGAATTATAGATCTTCTGATGCTATTACTCTGTCTGAAATGTAACACATTCTTTGAAGAAAATGGAAATTATTCCTAATGTACACAATTGTTGAATTTGAACTAATATGTAAAAAAATCACAGCATCGTACGTTAATGGGACCAATATTTCAGTCTTTCTTTTGGTGACTTTAACACTCAATTTAATGTTAGTAAGAATGGAAATACTGGCTTCCTGAATTTTTTGTGCTAGCTCTTGTAAACATACAGCAAAATTATCTTGCAATATATCAATATCTTTTCCTGTTAGAGATTGCCTCAAAAAGGTGATATTGATAAAGTTATGCTGCCCTTGAATACTCAGATTTACCTTCCTGACAATTGTGTGAAAATTATATATACAATATATGTTTCAGCACAATACAGCAGGGTACAGCAATTTAAATCCATTATCTTCTGTTACAACTCTCAAATAGTATGTACTTCCTAGATTTTTAACTCTATTTTTGAATTATAAAAGCAATGAAAAATTGCATTGCAGCTCACGACTTTCTGTCCCATCAGGAAGATTGAAATAACAAATCTGATGTTTTTAAATTTCTTCCAATTAGTTATAAGAAAAGTTTGTTGGATTATTTTTCTGAATTTCCTAAGATTTCCTGATAACATTTCATCACATGGCATGCAAGCAGTTTGTGTACTTACATTTTGTTTACAAGTTTTTCTATTTAGATCTTTCTAATGCTCTCATTTTAATAACAAGAAGATTTTGATTCCTGCTCAGTGAATTCACCCTTTCCTTTGCCTAATCTGCATATGAGAGATTAAAGCAATTTCTTTGAAATGACAACAAAGAGAACATAATATTCCATACCTAAGGACTATGGGTCAAAGGAACGTGTTAATTCCACTTATGAGAAAAAAAAAGAATTTTCTTGCTCCGGTGTGCATACGTCTCAGCATAATTATTTCAAATCAATGACTCAGTGTGCTTCCTGTATTTGGCCAAATCATGATTTTTACTGAAAAGCTGATTTTTCATTAACAACAAAATTTAAAAGTTTTCATATAAGTTATTTCTTTAAAATATATGAAATACAATGTAGCTGGACTGAACAGAATTTTAAAAGCCTACATAGTTTGCTGTGTAGAATCCTTGAAAGACTCAACCTTAAGAGGAAGAATCTATCAAATCTCTTCATACACTCATTTCTCACCTTTCTTTCCAAAGCCAACAAATTCACAATGCAGAAGGCTAGTACTGTGAACTAACACTTAACACTGCTAATTACTTAAAGTCAGTCCATCAACATTGACATATTTCTTTAAAAATGAAATAATTTTGCAAGTGCTTATGTCTCACTTGAGCAAAGACTAATTTTTAATATTTTGAAAATTGTTTGCAATTCATGTAGAAGTATTTTCAAGTTTTCCTCTTCCCTAAGTTGCATTGTGGAAAGATTTTTTTTTTTAAGTCAAAATTTATATAAGCATGAGGGTCAATTTCAGTGTTATCATTCAAGACAAAGTGGGTTTCCTTAGGAATAAATAAATTATCTTGTATCAAAAAGCTTCCAAATACTTTTTTGCTACTTCATTTGATATTGCCATAACTTTAGTGTTGCTTTTTGTGTCATCTGGAAATGACTGTGTAGTACCACAGAGTAAGAAAGGTTAAGAACCAACAACCAATCAAGCTCTTAAAAAAGAAGGAATCTTCTGAACATCTGTAGTATTCACACATGAAATATCACTAGACCACCAGTTCTAGTTATCTTCATTCCACATTGAAACTTCACCCATTTTTGACAAATATAGTCCAGTTTCTACAAATGCTTCTGTTCCTTATTGATATAGATAGTTTCTGGGTGACAGTTTCTGTTGCCTCCTAGGTGCAAGATTCAGCTCATTCATTTGTTTCAGAAAAAAAGGGAAAGGGATGCTGCTCACCACCCAGGCAAGCCTCATCAGGCTGCCCATGTCTTCTACCGCAGCAAAATCAGCAAACCCTGTGCTGTGCCATGCTTGCTTCACTTTCTGGGCCAAAAAAGTAATTTTTTTTCCTGTCGTGAGAAGTTTCATAGTCCCTTTCCTTGATTCATAAAATGGGTATCCCTTTAATGTCAGTTTAATTTAATGGGATTAGCAGAGGCACCTTCAATATTTATTGCACAGAGTAACCACAGGCTTTCACAGACTGTTCTTGGTGTTGAATTTGTAAACATTTCAAAATATTACTCTTTAAGTCTTTAATGAAAATGATTGGCTAAAGTTTATATGAATATACATTTGTGTTCATATAAAAACATGCAAAATTCATGAGGATTCTTTTCTGGTAATGAATGTAAAATGTACATTTGTCACAGAATTAGTATCAGGAGTACTTACATAACTGCTGGTGTCCCATTCCTTGAGATATAGAGGCATCGAAATTTATAATTGAATTTTCCTTATCTTAATAATAAAGACATGTAATTATAATTTTTTAGTTTATGACATAAAGACCTTGTAAAGTAAACAAAATTTTACTCCATTGTGTTTTATTAAATATTAAGAAAGGAGTTATCTTTTTTAATTTCTTATATTTAATTTTAAAAATAAACCAAATAAAATATATATGCAAATGTATTAGTATAAAAACATACTTTTCACTCATTATTTCGAGTCCCTGAGAAATAAAACAAATTCCACGGGTAATTATATTTGTGTAGCTAAGCCTACACAGTATATCAAATTTCAGTTTCTACAGGTAATGCCCAAGAAGAAATGTGTCAAAGAACCACCAGAGATAAATGAAAAATATCCTGTAGCATCAAGACTAGTTAATAAAATTTCTGTCCTGGTGTACTTCTGAAACAAATGGACTGCCCTATGTATGGAAGCAGCTCAAAGACCTGTCAGCAAAGTTTCCCAATGAGCTTTCAGTACACTTCCCCTTGCTTTCTCATCCCTTCCCATAGACCAGCAAAAATGGATAGGTGGAATTGAATCTGCCTCCTAAGAAACTCGAAGTCAAGTTCAAGGTCCTCTATGATTTAGACTTTTTTTATTTTTGTGTGTTAAATAAATTTTAAACCGGGAACCCTGTCATAATCATATGAAGTACAAAATGTGCTGTGTTCTAAGTCTACTTTGCATGTTTTATGGTGCATCTAACAGCAACTTATATCTAGACTAGTAAGAAATATATGATTACAGTAAAAATTCTATGGTCTATTAAACAAATTGAAGCTAAATAGGTGGGCAATGTCTTGTGTTATTTAGCTTAGTTTCTGGTACTGTTACAAAGCTGCTTGAAGATGGAAGACTGAACCAGTACTATCTAAGTTTTAGTTTTTTATGACTATCCTCTACATTAAATATTATGCCACTGAAATTTTATTATACACACAGAAAATGCTGGAAGCTAGTAATATATGTTGGACAAAGCACAACCTATCCCAACTTGCTTCATATTATGTTATGAGGAACATATACTAAGAAAATGCTAGCCATGACCTGTATCCTCCACGATTCTTTGTGATATTCACAGGGTCTTTCATAAGCAGGGTCATAACATTATGAAATGGATATAAGTTAATTTCACCATGCATTTTGTAGAACAAAAATAAACATAAAGTTTGTTTAGTAAAGAAACTTTACTCTGACCTCAGTTGAAGGACCCCAGCACAGTGATTGCAGTTCTCTGCTGCTTTAAATGGTGGGTCTTACTTGTGCTTTCTAGCCAAATAATTTTGTCAAATTCTGATGCATAAATTAATTTCTTATTAAAATTTATTTCTTCCCATGGCTAGAAGCTGAGTGGTCTGTTTCTCTAATGATAGAAAAAAAATCCCATGTCTAACTAATTATTTCAGAATTCAAGACTTAAAGAAAGACTGACATAAGCCATGCACAGCAATGAGCACAGCACTCCACTTTGTGTCAATTTGCTACTTTTTCACTCTTCAGTCTGTCCACTTACAGAGTGACAAGCCAGCTTAAACAGACACAGGTGTACACTGCTTCTTGGCTTGGATAAAGCAGTCTGAATAATCTATCAAACATCATCTTTCTGACACAAGTTTGCACCACACCATAAAACTACCTTGGAAAACAAATAGAACACGGATAACACCACAGCAATGCTGAAATAGCAAGGAAAAGCACTTGACAAGATTATGTCTGAAATTCCTAAAAATTAGTCATGTCCCTAGAAAAGAACTGTGAAAAATAAAGCATGTATTATGATCAGCATGTAATCAGCTGGATAATTCTTTAAAGAACTATATTTTTATGTTGATTTCTGGTGGACTTTCTCCTTGAGAATGAGACACTTTGTATCTTTTTATTCTAGAAATTTAAAAAAATAACCTTTGAGAATATTACACTTTCTTGAGGTATTTACTAAAGCTGGAGATACGCAAACTTTCTTTTTTCTCCCTCCTTCCCCTTTTTGTTTTTGTTTAATAATAGTGATGAAGTAAAAAGTAAGTTGACAGTATCCAGCAGAGCTGTTTTAGCAAGCACAGTTACCATCTGTAGATGACCAGCTGAGAGATGAATAAAAGTATTTGAAATAGAAAACTTAAAATGATAGGTACAGCACTATATGGGTGTCATACCTACATAAAAAAGAAACAGGCACATCCAGTGGATTTTACATAGAAGAAGGTAAGGGGAAATGTTTTAGAGCATAAAGTGGATTGCTTTCAATGCAGCTGCAGAAATTTTGCAAAGATGTCTTTCTCTAACAATTCCTATGTCTTATCTCTCTTATTTCCTATTTATTTGCAGTGTGAGAATGCTGTGAGAACAAAACAAATATTATTCGCTTTATGCTGACTTTCTGCTTTAGTTATATATTGTAAGAAAGGAAGAATCTGATAGGAACAAATGCTACTCACAGACTTTTCCAGATGGGGAAAATCCTGTGTGATCCCTTTTTAGCAGGTCCAGCCACTTCACCAACACAACTTTCACATCTCCCCTTCCTTTTTGTCACACAGTAGGGCTCTCCTGAGTTGGAGAGAGATGTTTCACTGCCTGAAGTAAAGTTCCCTGTAGTAATATGTATAATGCTGAAAAAGTGTAACAATATTTCTCAAAGGCAAATAATTTCTCGAATTTTAAAATTTGAATTTAACTTTGTAAATAGAAAGTTGTGAAGAGTCATTGACTACTCTTTGCACAACATTAAAACAGTGAACATGTACCAAGCATTAATTATTACAATTACCATGAGATAAAGCAGAATCAGAAACATTCAAAAGCTGAAAATGCCCTGCCCTAAACTTTCAATATCATTACCAATCTTTAATATTATGCAAAAAATCCTCTTAACTCAACACAAAGATTATAAATTCTTATTTCTAAAGAGCCTATAGAATGTAATATAAAAATACAAGATAAAGGTAAACTGCTAGTCAGTAATTCCAACCCTAATGAGTTCTAGTGGATCTTCTTTCACAATTTCACAATTACATTGTCTGAAATCTTAAGTCGATGCAGATAAGCAACAGTCATCAGTCATGAAATCTGGGATACTCTTTAAAGTCTATATTTTCATGGTACATTTCTCCAAACAATATATTGCTGCCCAAATAGCGGTGCAAAAGACTTTGCCCTAGTTCCCAAAACTAGGGGTTTAGGGGTTTCTACACATCAGTGCTAATTTTCTTATTGGTGGAGACACAGGGCAAGCTATATGAGAGGCCATGAGTCACTGCTATTGCAGGAGGATAGACCTTTTTTTTTTTTTAGAACTAGGAAAAAAAAAAGATTTAAGATCAAATCAGTTTGCAGGAAGTATCTGTGGACATGAACTGCATAGTTTATGTGAGGAGGGCAACTTCCTAATTTATGGACTAATGTTGAATGAGATTTGAACTATATCTCTAGTTGAATGCTTAGTGTCTCATATGGGTGATTTTCAGGAACTTGTTCACAAAGAAGAGCTGTCAGTTTGGGTCATCAGAAATACAAACACAGTACGTACTTGTGTTGTAGAAGGAAACCTGAAGCTAGATGGACACGCTGAACAGCATTAAATATAGTGTCTGTAAGGCTGAAATTACTGTTATTGTTCATCTATTGATGACTTGGCCATACCTTTTTCTGGAGAGTTCTGTAGGCCCCAAACTCTGAAGTCTGATAGTCTTGGAATTAATATTGAAATTTTCTGCTTTGAATTTAGATAAGCTAGTACATGTACAAATCATAAAACTCTGAAGAATGCTTGCAAATACTTGGGGAAAAAAACCCAAAACTCTGTGTAGGCATTTGTTTCTGTGAAGCTTTGTTTCTCAGATAAAATCTACACTTTAAAAATGACTATATTTATGCTAAATATGATCCAGATTATCACAGGTGGCAACTCATAGAGACAGGGAAATGAAGGGCTGTAATTATAGTTATAATTATGCATAATGATATGCAGACTGCTGCCTTAATACACAGATCTTTCATTGTGCAAATGGGGCACAAAACACCTTTGTCTCCTTTGGGACAGACAGAATTTCATCTTGAATGGATCCTTTGAGAAGCACTTGGAGGATATGTAAATAAATACTGGACCATTTGTTTGTCAATGTGGACATGGTGATCTTTTTATTTCATACTAAAATTAATGCCATAGTATAATCTCCTTGAGAACATGACATAACAGGAAGGATAATTTGTCAACTCCCAAGGTGACTTTTCAGACATTGTTAAAAAATCTGTGTGCTGTAGGGATAAGGAGGCATAATGAGGCAGGGAAGCCAAATGGAACTCATCCCACACAATACAACATGTTTGATTTAGAAAGTGAGTTTTCACCTTTGCTGTCAGATTCTGGTCACATGAAAACAATGAGCTGAATTTTTAGATCTTTTCTCTCTCCTGCCTGAATGCTGGAATTTTGCAGCTTTTTTATCATGAAACATTTTCCTTTGGCAAAGCTGATATGTGTCTATCATTGATGTTGCAGTGGTTCCAATGGCTGCTCTGGATTAATGCACATTTGAAAGCTCATTGGGTGTGCAAAAAACCAGAAGTAGATCCTCCTAAATAGCTGACTATCTCATATTATTTTTGAAAGAAAAAGCACACCATGACTTTGCTAGGGCTACACATCATCACTATACAGGGAACTGTGGTTGCTTAAAGTGGAGCAAATTCTGGTAGAATTTGCTCATAACTGTTTTTCTCAGTTAGTTTGCTCATGACCATATTTAATATTAGGCTAGTAAAGGAGATGGTGCCTTGATGTACCAGGTATAAATAAGTATATTGGGGAGAACGTGGGACATCTTTATAACAACTGCAACTAACCCTTGTTTGACAACAAGCTTCCTGAAATATTCTGGCCTCTCAGGTAATAAGCAGAATTATCACCTTCCCTTCATCGGAGGTGGTGAATCTCACAAAGTTAAATCAAGATTCATTGGAGCTAAGGTATCCTATACAAAGTGCCTCACAAAGTCAATATCCCCTGCATGCTGAGCATGATTGCCCATGTCATATCTGATTGGCAGTGCCTAGAGTAAGACTTTATGTATAAGGGATAGCAGTGAGACCAGATAGAATGAAAAGTAAAATATGCTTCCATAAAAATCCTGTAGAATCTCAATAAACTATCTGGAAAATATCATTTTATAGCCTTTTGACTTTTAGACAGTGTGACATCTTCAAATGAAGATCCAACTGCCATGAGCTTTAATAAAATATAACTGTTAAAAGACACATACCAGGTCGAAATCTAAAAGACATCACACTCATTATTAAGAAGAGAGAGAAAAGATTTTTAGTCAGCAGAGACAAGAGAACCGTTTTTTACATTCGCTATACACAATGTCATAGTGGCAAATTAAAAGCCTCTAATTTTATCTATTTTAAATTAATTTCAAGATTGCTGATGTACTTTTTTTTTGCTGCACCTTTCTCATGTGTTGCCACCAATATAAGCTGATAGGTAACCACTGCAAGATTGCTCATTTTCTCTCTTTTTAAAAATAAAGGCACCTATACTGAAAACCTGATCTTCCAGCTGTTAAAGAGTAAAGAGATCACCATCTGCTGAGATGACTCGGTGTAACAATCTCCATTTAGTTTGTCCTTCCAAAGTCAAGAGTGTGATTATTCTATAATTCTCCCACCTGATTAATTCTTAACTATGAACATAATTACACTCTCCAGAAGGTAAATCACTCTTATAAATCAGCTGCTGCTGACAGTTCCCTCTTCTGCACACTAACACACTGCAGCAAAGTCAGTCTCAGACTGTAGAAACAGATGATTGTTAAAACACATATTTTGCAGAGGCTCTACTCACTAATGAATTACAGGTAATATGATACTGCAAGAAAAATAAAAGAGCAAAGGACAGAGTGCGGCTTTTATAAATCCTTCAGGTACTGCAGAAATGTTTTTATGACCACAATGAACAAAGAAAGCAGTGCAGTACAGTAGTACTGCAGCAAGCTGACGTGAAGAGACAGCTTGACATTTATGAACTCTAATCTAACATTAGATTGCCAAAGGTGGGCTTGGAACTGGCACTGACTTCTAACAACAAATCAAACAAAAATAAATCAAGTGAAAAAATTGCATAATACATGTTTTTCATATTCTCCCTACCTCCCTCACCCCCATCCCTGATTTAGCAAAGATATTTTTTCCTGGTTCTAGCTACTGATCACTCTATGCCCTAACACATAATTTGTAATAACAGCATGGGACTGTAATTCCCAACTGTATGAAAAGCACTCCAAGGAACTTCTCTTCATATACAGGAAAAGTCAATGTTTAATACATTTTTCCTGATGTTTCTCCAGTTTTTCGCAAGCAGCTATAAAGCTCTAAGCTTTGTTAAGAAATCAGAAACTTTTAAAGCAAATTTTCTGAAACATCTAAGATGAGAAAACCTACATTGTCCCATCATACACAGAGCAACACCTCCCACTGTAAAATCCTAATTGGTTTAAGACCTTGATACATTTGAATCCTGAGTCTTTGCCAGTCACAGAGGGACAAACTAGCATGACATAATGATAACAACTACATTGGTTCTGGGTTTGAAATTAATTTTTATTTTCTATAGGAGAATATGTACTGACTTTCCTGAATAACCTTCCATGTTTTTTCTGGCAGTATCAGTGAATTCCATGAAGTGATTCAGATAAATGCAATATATTTCAACTCTGCCAAATGAATACTCCAATCTACTGATGACATGAATGATTATTTTAGAAAGGACAGAAAAAAGTATGGTAAGTCTTTTATTCCTTAGCTTTAGATGTATTATTCACTTTATTGCATTTTCCTTTTTTCTTTTTTTCTGTAGAAAGCTAGATAAGTTTTAAACTCTCTTTGGGTACAGAAGAAATTACTATTACATGTACTTCTAATTATTTTTGATTCCTTTTCCTCATTGTTTTGCATGTCTAGTTTCCCTAGTGAAATTAAAAATTACTATAAGATAATGAAATCTTAAAAAAATATATTTTCAAATAACTGGGCCAGAACTACTTTTGAAATCAGTGACATCAGGGAGGAATTTATTATCATACACTTGTTTTTGTCTGTAAGTCCACTACCTCAGTTCCTTGAAAAGGAAATGTAAAATAAATGTGCTATGTTTTCAGTTAAATCAAGTTAAAGAGCTTAGAGAAAGGTTTCAGATGAGGTCTGATATAAAAGCAGCAGATTAAAGGAGATTCTTTTATAGGATGAAAATCTACATAAGACTTGCTTTAAGAATTTAAACTTTCCAAAGTTTATTTTCTATTTTTTAAATCATAATTCTATTTTAATTCCTTTAATTGGCTAAGGGATGAAAGTTTAAGGCAAAGAAGTGAAAAATCTATTATCTGTGTAGGATAAGCTCCCACCAATCTTATCATGTTCTGGAGGATACCTTCTTTTACTTTGCTTTACTTTGTTTTACTTCAACATTCATTCTGTGCAGACTTGTCTCTGAGCTCTACACTGCTGAAAGCTAACTGGAGTTTTCACAGCTTGCTTAATTCAGCATTGCCTTGTATATATGATACCAGAACTAATTCTTCACTTCAATGTACATACACATTTAGATTATATATGGATTTACTTAACTAGACTTTTAGTCATAACTTGTTCTTAAGATCACTCTCAGTTGTACAGACAGGCTGTGCATGGCACATGTTGAAGGAATTGTGAATGTGTTATCCTGCAAACCTTTTTATAATAATGTCCTTCAGCTTTGTTCTCAGTTCTGTGTCATTTCTGAAATCTCCCAATCTCCCATAACACTTGAAAGCAAAAAGGAAACTTGTGATGAGATTCTTAAATCAGATGTTTAACATCCACTTGTCTTATTATAGACAGAATACAGTTACAGCTGGGGGCTGGTTTTTGGGGTTTGATTTTTGTGTTGTGTTTTTTTGCTTGGTTAGTTTGGTGTTGTTGTATGTTGGGATTTTATTTTTTGGGGGGGGTTGGGTGTTTTTGTTTGTTTGTTTTTTCCTCTTGTAGAAAAGAAGATATTTTGCAAAGAAGTTTTATTCATATAATTTTTCTTTATCCCTAAGATTTTGGTACTGCACTCAACTCAGACACCTTCTGTGTGAGGGAAGTTTTTATTAAATCAATATTCTCAAGAAGGGTCACAGAATCACAGAGGGGCTGATGTAGACAGGGAGTTCTGGGGATTGTCTAGTTCAACCCTCCCCTGGTACATCAGGTTCTCCCAGAGCAGATTGCACAGGCTCATATTCAGACAGGATTTGAGTATTTCCAGAGAAGGAGACTCCAAAACCTCTTTGAGCAGCCTATTCTACTGTTGTGTCAATCCCAAAGTAGAGAAGATTTTCCTCATATTTAGATGGAACCTTCTATGTTCCTGTCTGTACCCTTTGCTCCTTATCCTGTTGCTTAGAACCACAGTAGAATCTGGCCCCATCCTGTTGACATCCACCCTTAAGATAACTTTATGCATTGATAAGATCCCATCTGAGTCACCTTTTTCCAGGCTAAAAAAAGCTCTCCTCTCCCAACCTTGCTTCATAAGAGAGATGTTCCTGTTCCCTAATGATCTTCACAGTCCTCTTCTGAGCCGTTTCCAGTAGTTCCTTGTCTCCCTTGAACCTTAGAGCCCAGAACTCAACATGGTAGTCCAGATGTGACCTCATAAGGCAGAATACAATTTTCCACTCTACCTTCTAGAGCCCTCGGTGATGTTGACTTAAGGGCTAGAGGAGCTGGAATTCCTTGTTCTGCCCTTCAGGTGTTCTCCTGCTGACCTGTAATTCCTCAGCAATCACTTCTTACTAACCTTTTGCATCAAACTGGTAGAAGTGGGATGGGTTGAGATTCCCCTCCCCTGTTCATTTTAGTTTGAAGTCTCCATCACCAGCTTGGCAAGCTTATGACCAAAAATGCCCCCTCCCTTCTCTGACAGATGGACCCCACCAGTCCCCAATAGACTGGGTTTCTCAAAGTGAGTCCCATGATCTAAGCAGCCAAACCCCTGGCTGTGGCTGTAGTCTTTTGTTGATTTTGCAGATTCAACTCACCCCTTCAAAACCCTTTCCTTTGATTAGAAGGATTGATGAATAAACTATATGCATTCCAGAGTCCTCTACTGCCACTCCTAGGGATCTTTAATCCTTCTTGGTGCTGCTTGGACTGCTCATGGCCCTATCACTGGCTTCCAGAAACAGAAGTGAGTAATGATCAGTGGACTTTCTGAGTCCTGGTAGTCACCCAGCATCATACCTGATATGAGCTCCCTCTAAGCATCACACTTCTCTAGTGTGTCATCACCTTTTTTTGTTCTGGAGTGTTTGCTTTCCTTTTTCTACAATTTTTTCCTATTTCCACTAAAAAGGGCATAACTACGACACAGAAAAGAGATTGTGGTAAAAAGCTATATAACAAGTATAGTTTTGATACAACTGCAATCTGTGATTCCAAATGAAAACTACTGAAGCTTATACATTCTAGAAAATTGCCAATCTCTATGCATTCTTGAAAACTGGCAATCTCTCTCTTCACATGGGACAATTCCATCTGCTTTCATTAAGGGAATTTTTTTCAAAGTTCTTAAAGCCAGGTTTTAGAAGTCAGCTAGGAAACTGTTATAATTTGTGAGGTTTATCTCATATATACACAAATATATATATGTACATAGATGGCATAAGTGTGCTGTAAGTCTGTCTATAAAAAACACTACTTTCATTTAAGTGTCTGTATATGCAATACAAAGCAAAATATGCATAGACGTAATGTAGCCGAATTCCCACAACATCTGAAATTAAGTAGGTCTAGCAATAATGCAGATGCACACCTGAGAAGCTCGAGATTCCATATACACTATTTTTGCAAAAGGAGGTATCCAGTTTAAGGTTTTAGTGTAGCCTTGTCTTTCACTGCAAGGCAAAGCAAGGTGAGAGAATCACTTATCCTGCTTATGCTATTGCACACTACAGTGGTTTGAATCACATTTTATAAACCATACCTGATTTATTTTAAGGTTCTAACATACCATATGTGCTGCATTCCCTTGACAGATGGATATTGATAATTGTCCTCATCTGCATGAACACTAGCTGAAGCATAGGCAAAACAGTTAATGATATTAAAGCTGTGCTGATTAAGATCATATTCAAGCTTCTGATGAAACCAAATAACGTTTCACAAATTTCACTTCTTATTTTTTATTTTTATTGTGAAATTGATATACCATTTGTTGATACTGTGTAACTAAAACAAAATTTGATATGGTAGACATACTATGAAAATATATCCAGATAATTTATTCCTCAAATAAGTTCGTTTTAAAGAAGAGTAAAGACACTAATACACAAAGGGAAATATACAGGAAAGGTTATAAGGTAGGCATGTATCAAAAATTAGAATTAATGGAGTTTTATCTAGTTCCTGGTGCTAAGGAAGTTGTTACACTCAGAATTTCAAAATGAAAGAGTATCCTTTAGGGTAAATATGAGAACAAACCTCAGACACAGAGGTATCTTCCCCACAGGGAAGGTTTGCAACAAAGAGGAACTTCAAAAATAGGTCAAATTCTGCCCCAGACTGCCTAAAGTGTTTTTCTAGAGGGGAGACTAGCTTAATACTCTATTACACTCTGTTTAAATAACTGAGAAAGTATGCTATATTGGACAATGTAGTAAAGGATTCACATCCCTTTCCATAATCAAGCAATGTAGGATAGGAATGTAGTTCAGAAAAAAATCTAGGTATCACTGTGCAGACAAATCAGATGCTTCCTTCTATTACCTTCATTTCCTTTCACTAGCTCTGTTGGTTAGAGCAGGGTGCTAATAACACCAAGGCTTTGAGTTCAGTCCCTGTATGTGCCATTCACTTAGGAGTTGGACTTGATGATCCTTGTGGGTCCCTTTCAACTCAGAATGTTCTGTGATCTGTGATCTCTCCAGCAGAGTCGGTGTTATAACCACACAGTAAAAAAGTCTGGCATATTCTTAATGAATAAAGGATAAAGCTTTAGCTTAGTAGAGTGTAACTGAAATATGGGCAGTCTTTCCTTTGAGATGACTGCTGAAGGCTTGGTCATATATGGACAGGAACAAAGTAGTCGTTGATGAGTAGTCATTTTTTCATCTGCTGAAGCAAGACTCACCAGACCTCAGTGTCAATGCTGTCAAACAAGAAATTCTGTGTCTGACATTCAGTTTAAAGTGAGAATAATTTAAGTTTTGTTTGTTTGTTTGTTTTTTAAGAACTCTTATAATTCTGAGAATTACTGGTGTGGTACAATGTTACATTCCCCTGGGGAACAGTTTCTCCCCTCTCAGGGACCCCTAGAGCTTGTAACCATGTAGTTTAACCCTCCCTCCCCTTTCTGACCCTATTGGCTGTGTCCCAAGCCTCCCCTCCCTGGCAGGAGCTAAGAAAAGACCCTCTTCCTCTGCACACGCCCTCTTTCCCCTCTGGACACCACCTGGAATAAACATCTTGAACTGCAGCTGGGGGTCAGAGCCTCTTTTGGAATCCTTTGTCCTGTCCATGAAATATTCCTCCAAAGCCCTCTAAGGTTTGGGCTAGCCTAGGAATATTGGAGGGGCTACAGGGGGATTTATTTCAGTACAAGTTATTATTTCATTTAGCCATACCTTTTTGGCAGCTGGGCAGTAGTTACTAAATTGGCCACTGAGAAACTGATGACATCCTTATTATCAGATCTGCACAAAAATTATCAGGGACACAAGACCCCAGTTCATGCATATATTTTATTGGGAAATTTATATACTAGATGTAATATACATTATACGTGAGGGAAAAAATCTCACATTAACTGCAGATTTCTTTTGCTTTGCTGTCAGTACTCACACCAGAGTTTGATTAGACCCAATGGGAACAGTCTTTTATACACACTGAAATGGTGGCTTAACTGCAAATAGAGGCAGAAGAGAAGAAAAAGGACAAGAATTTCTGATACAGAAAATAACACTTTCTAATTGGGAGATGAGAACAACCTGAAAAAAATAAAAACTCTAGCAAATCCTCTACTCTCATGTTCTGGTCAAACTATTCAGATAATTACATAGCATTGTTGGGTTTAATTCCTGTACTTCTTGTCCCTCTTCTCATCCATATTCACTGTTCTCTGTTCAGCTATCCAACCCAGTGAAGTGTGCCCTTCTCCTAATTCCCACAGGAATTCTTTTCTGGACAGATCACTTAGTCTTTCTGAAATATGAATTCATGGTAGAATGTACTAGGAATACCTGGTAATTTTTCCAAGTGTGTTTGAAACTGAGCTTTCAATTTCATATCTGAACAAACTTAAAAAGCTAAGAAATTCACAGGCACTTAACTCCTATGATTTGTCTGCCTATCTGTGAAACAAATTATTCAAAAGCCTCCAAAAACACCATAGCTGAAATCTTTGCAAATGTTAATGTACAAGACTGCACAATGTCAATCTGTGAAAGTGTAGGCTGCAAACTGAGATATTGAAAAGCAAATAAAATAAATGTCTAGGAAAAAACCACTTATAGGATTAAAATAAATTTATATTCCATAACAATATATTTGGCTTGTGAAATAAAAGATACCTGACATTTTCTTAAACCCGATATTGGACCTTAGTCACAAGGGTTTTCTGTATACAAGGATCATTGTACAGACCTCAAAACAGGACTTAAAAAAACTTCTTTGTATTTTTCCATAATAAATATTATGTGATTACAAGTTCTCCAGAATATACTGAGGAAAAAATAGAGTCTAAAGTAAAATTATCTATCTTCAGAGATTTGGGGGGAGAATTGGAGGAACAGGTTGGGAAGTGGAAAAAAAAAACAGAGATGGAGACATTTTTTAGGTCTAGAAATTATTTTCCTTTCATAGTTTCTGAGGAGAATGCAAGAATCACATTGGTACTTCAGTTCCCCATCCAGGAGCCATATGAAAGTATGAATCTCTAATCTGGACTTTTATCATCTCAACAAACCATAAATCATTTTGTTTCAGTTTCTGGTTAGAAGTTGAGGGGGGAAATGTAGTGAGCTACACAATTCTTAGTTTAATGAATTTCTACTAGTAGAGATTTACCTCTCTATATTATATTAATAAACATCTTTTTAATTCAGCACCTAAAGGTTTCTCTGTTCATTTTCAGAAGGTATGCACAAATTCCATGCTGGCCTTCTGTGCCTTGTCAGTACTGTAGCCTCTGGTCAGTGTCCCTTACTACTATGCTTCATACTATATCCACAGGTTATGAGAGGCATTTTAATCATGCACAAAATAATTCACATATGGAACAGAAATTAGGTGGGAAAATGAGTCTAGGTAGATGGATTCTAGTCTGAGGTAGATACTTTCTAAAGTAGAATTCTGCATAGCCACATTTTCAGTTTCATTAACTGGTGAACTATTCACTCTAGTGAATAATCACTGGAGCATTTCTAACAAAATAATTGGGCACAACACAAAATTGCCCTTCTACCAACAAAAATGTGAGAGATAGATTACATTAGTGACAACACGAAATTTTTCAGCATAAATGAACTTCAGAGACATGTAATCATACACTTTAGCATATATTGCATATGTGAAATATTCTAAGATAACTATACTTAACAATCAAGTATGATCTGAGTTATTTAATAGAAACAGGAATGTGAAAAAAATCAATTTTGTCCTTGCTTGCTCTTTATACCTAAAGGGCAACAACTGTAAATCTGAATAATTTTTTTTAATGCCAGGATATTTCCAAAGGTAAATCCCTTGGTTGTTATTATTGATTTCTAGCAGCCCTCTTTTTTAATTTAAATGTAAATCTTTTCAACTTTACCCTTTGTATGAATCAATAACAATTTACCTTGCAGTATTATGCCAGCACAAATGTTTAATACATGGATTATGTCCTTTGACTTGCACCTTGCTATAAATGCATTTGGAATAGATGAAGATGAAGTTGGATAGTGCTAGTACTCTGGCACAGTAGCTTGTATCTATCTATAAAATGAGAAATAATGATAAAGTAAAACCCCTTCCAATAAATGTTAATTTAAATTGATATATCTGCAGACATAAAGATATAGAAACTAGACATTCTGATTAGCTAACATAAGCAGAAATGCAATTCTCTGTTCCTTTCTTACATAAATTAATATTAATTTATAATTAAAAATTAATTTTACTAGGAATTCTGACAACTGTAAATGTTTCACTTGAAAGACTTGTTTTCAAATGGAATAGTAATATCAAATCCATTTTACCATAGAGCTTCGATAACTGTCCAAAAGTTTTAAATGTTATCCAGCATTTGATAACACTTTTGGGACTTCTTCCTGGTCCTGAAGACCTCCAAAAAGCTACAAACAATTATGAATACCTAAGCTTTGTTCTTGTTTTGAAAAATTTCCATTTATAGTTTGCAAATACAAAACTAATAGTGATATTTTAGAGAACAAGTCATAGAATAATTAACAGATCTAGATGCAAATATTTTGCCACAAGTCCACCTCCTCTGTGTAAAAAGGATGTACCTTTGAAAACCCATCCATCTTTTCAATGATGAATCTCAAAACACAGAAGTGCTGCTTCCTTTCTGAGCTCCACAGAAAGAGAGACACAGAGCCTCTGGAGTAGATCCAGTGGAGGGATATTAAGTTGATCAGTGGTCTGGAGAATCTCTCTTGTAAGGAAGGGCTGGAGAAGCTGGGCCTGTTCAGCATCACGAAGCAATGACTGAGACAGGACCTTATTGCAATTGGACATGAAATAAAGATACTTGACTCAGTTCAACAGGCAGAAGAAAATCAGAAGGCTTTATTTAGAATTCATTCAACCTTTTTATAACATGCTGCACTAAAAAGGCATATTATTGGTCCATAGGATGGACACCTCTCTCCATTGGTTAAATAACAAAAAAACACCTGGGAGAGAGGTTGTTATGGGAAAGAAATATTGTTTACCCAGAAATGTTATGGGAAGAACAGTTATTTACACAAAATTTCTTGGGAAAGGAGAAACTGCTGAAAAGTTTCTCTTGGGAAAGCCAGCAACCCTCAGGCTTCAGAAAATTAGGCCCACAAGATCTCATCAGTGCATGTAAGAATTGAAAGGGCAGGTGTCAAGAGGATGGAGCCAGGCCAACAAAAAATGCAACAGAAAGAAACGGATGCATAGGAAGTTCCACATGGATGTGAGGAAGAACTTTACCGTGTGAGTGACTGGGCACTGCGGAGTCTCGCTCACCAGAGGTGTTCAAGAGTATCCTCTGGACACAATCCTGTGCAATGTGTCTGGGATGACCCTGTCTGAGCAGGGAGGCTGGAACAGGTGACCCACTGTAGTCCCTTCCAACCTTTACCCATTTTGTGATTCTCACCAATGCAAAGCCAGAATTGTAACTGGACAGATAAGGTGATTGCATGAGGCGTCACAGTGCTCTTAATTGGAACAATTTTTTTACTTTCCATTCTTTCATAACACTTAGAAAGATTGAATTTCTTATTGATAAACTAGGGCTTTCATTTATTTGTTTCGCCAGCTC
>VXBR01003881.1:546577-627074 GCA_013400215.1 Cisticola juncidis | reverse complement strand
TTTTTTTTTTTTTTTTTTTTTTTTAAGTTTTTTTTTTTTTTTTTTTTTTTTTTTGTTTTTTTTTTTTTTTGGGGGGTTTTTTTTTTTTTTTTTTTTTTTGTTTTTTTTTTTTTTTTTTATTCTTATATTTTACTATTCCTCCTTATTTTATCTGGGTTTTGTTTGTGTTCCTATGTGCAAGAGGCAACAGGAAGATACTGATGCATAGGAACTTCCACCTGAACTTCTTTACTGTGCAGGTGACTGACACTGGAACAGGTTGCCAAGAGAGGGTGTGGAGCCTCCCTCACTGGAGGCATTCAAGAGCAGTCCAGATGCAGTTCTGTCCAATGTGCTCTTGGACCACCTGGATTGGACAGGGAAGCTGGACCAGATGAGCCACTTTAATAATTTTGTGATTCTGTACCTATAATCCTGAAAGTCCGTTCCTATTCGTGTCCTCTTGTTTGCTAATGACCTAAAATTCACATATGCCACTGTGCCTAAGAGTCTGATGCTACCATGGCATTACTATCTATGTAGCTCTCTCCATAGTTCTAAACTCATGCATGTACACTCCATCTGTAATTCCTAGGCAAGTCAGGAAGCACAGGATGACAAAGAGGGAGGATTTAGCTTGATCTCAGTATCAGACTTCATAGATCTTAGGGATATGACTGAAGAGGTGTACTGGTTTCAAAGCAAAACCAGTGAGACTCCAACTCAGAAATACAATTTAATAGAGAGAGAAGAAACAAACAACAAAAAGAGGTAAAAATAAAATTAAATAAAATAAATGCAGTAGTACAAAAGACCACTGACAGAGTCAGAATGCAAACCTGATACCCTGTTGGTCAGGGTGTTGGAAGCAGTCTGAGATAAGTCCTCCCAGAGTGACAGATGTGGCTCTGTTGGAGTAGAGATGATCCTCAAGAAAAGGGTCCAGTCATCCTCTGGGAATCCAGTGGAAAGAGGCTCCCTTGGTGTTTGGGATTGCAGGTTTTATCCCAGTGAAAGGCTTTGGCTCCTCCCACTGGGTGGATGGGTGGAGGAAGAGATAAGGAGGCCCTGCCTTATCTGGTGTTATCAGGTGTCCATTAACAGAAGGCATCCGCCCTCTTCCCCCCTAGAGTTACAAGAGATAAAGAACAATATCTTCCAACCAACTTCAACAGATGAAAATAGAATATACATTTTTGGTTACATTATTCAACCCAAGATAACAGACTTGACTTAAAAATAGCTATCTCTTGTTCTTATTGGCCTTGTAACTTTTTGTTCCTACTCACATTTTCGATCTCTGCCCTGTACCAATACATTTCAGGCTGATGTACTCTTGATCTCTCTTCACAACAATAATGCATAGTGGGCCATAAAACAGTTCCTCTCATTAAAAGAGTAACTTTTAGAAATTTATGTCTGAAGCAGAAAACTGAGAGCAGATTAAAGAATGGCTGACAGGAACTATCTGCATTTAAACAAAGAAAAGCACAAAGTCCTGAATGTGGGTAGGAACAACTCCTGGCACCCATATATATGGGGGGTTGGCCAGCCAGAAACTAGGGGAAGAATATTTGGGGATTTCACAAGGCTTCTTGTGAAATATTCAGGGGAGTGACCAACAGCAGGGAAAGGAATGAATTTGGGTGATTTGAGAGGAAATGGGGTTAAGAAAATAAAACGTGTAAATAGTTGTCTGATTGGTACAACTGTCTGGCATGGAATTTGTCTTATCTTCATACTACATTTTTCTCTAACACTTTCAGGGTGAGGAAAGAGTTTCTCTCTCTTCTGCCTCTCTGTACAGGGGTCTGGGTGCCAGCAAGTGCAGTCAGACCATGGGTCAGGGATTCATGTGCCTGGGTGGTGGTGACTGATGAGACCTCAGTGAAACTCAGGGCCAGCCACAGGACTGGGACCAAGGCTCAGAGGCCTGGCTGCCAGCAACTGGATCATATGAGAATCTTGTTGTAAGCTCTAGTGAAGATCAAGCCAGACTTCCTGGGAAGTGGTGGATAAAGTGGCTGAGGGGCCAAGGAAGATGACAATATGTGTCTCTAAGGGTAAGGCTATGGGGAAACTGACTTCTGGAGATCAGAGGAGTCTCAGCCAGTTTTGTCACACATATGAGTTGTGACTATGAGTTTGAGGAGACTGTAGCAGAAATGAAGTCAAGTTTTGGCCTTGAGTCTTGCATGCCTTCATCTGACAGCATGGAGATTCTGGGACCCTGGGCCACTGTTGAGCAGATCAAGTGTCTGAGCCTGGCTGCTGGAGTGATCCGTGTTGCACATGTGTGTATTTATAACCTTCCTTAGCCAGATGTGGGGCAGGCTGGGGCCGTCGGTTCTGGCTCTGGGTGTGTGAGTGCTTCGTGTGGCTTGTCTGGCTTTATCAGTCTGTATGGATGACCATGGATATTTGTGTGTGTGTGTTCTCTGTGTGCATCTGCCTACTGGGAATACATGCACAATTTCACTGCTGGTGGGACCTGAGACATGGAGTTACACCAGTTTCACCTCACTCAGCCTATCAGGGCTGACACAATATATTTTCTCCAAGAAGGTACTAGCCCAGAGAGTACATAAGAAAGTCCATGGGTGATTCTTTTATGAGAACAGCATTTTAAATTCTGGACAAGTGTGAGTACAATTATATACCGTAGATTTAGTTTATTTGCCTGCCTTCACAGAAATATTTGAAACTGAGTCCCCCATCCAGCAGCTTTTCTGTTTGTCAATTATACATGGAATATAGATCTCCAACTGCAAGGCAGAACATTGATACTTGTTCTTTAAACTCTACATAGATTTTTGGATCATGATTAGGGAGAGAGGGAACAGGCTGAAAATCAGGAGCATTTCACTGAAATTCACTGAAACATCCTGGAAAGGGGTGGACAGCCAGGAGGCAAATGCTGAGTGAAGTGTTTGATCATAACACCTATCTGGTGCCAGACAGTTATTTTGATAATATTTTAGCCATGAAGAAACAAAGCATTAAGAACAACACAGCACCCAACAGTTTAAGGTGAGGATTCAAGATTAACTTTTGTTTTCTCCTCAGATAACACATCTCATAATATCCATAGAAACTCAATGCATGATGAATAAAAAAGAGCTCTCCTGACACCACTGCACTACCTTCTGACTTGTTCAGACTGTACAGCCTTGGAAATGTTGTTTTCTTTTTATTTGAGTCTTCTTCCAGGAAGCCCTTACTGACCCTGGGCTGCCACTACCTTGAATTTTAGGTCCTTGAACAAAATCACCAGAGCAAAAATCTCACACACTTTGCCAAAAGTGTTCACAGCTGCATACACTACCTGTGGGAGGAGAATGAAAAACTGTGAATTTCAAGTACAGGCAAGAGGAGCATTAAACTTCTTAGCTGAAATTCATCTACCAGATTTCCCATCTTTTTATGGTGTTTTTTTGCTCACAGCTGTGTCAGGCTGTCTGGAAATGCCTAAAGTATCCTGTCTTGTTTTTGTGAAAGGGCTCTGAAAACAAGTTTGAATGACACTGAGCTTGCTACCATCATCACGAGCTGGTAGCTGGTGATGATGGTAGTAATACACAGAAAATGTTGGAGGCAAAGATATTTTCAATATTCTTAGAAGAAAGAACAAACAAAAGGGTCCTAATACAAACAGTAACATATGTTGTCTCTTCCCAGACAGGGATTTTTCTGTGATACCACTAACGTAAATGGGCCAAAGACAGATTGTTAAGCACAGAGAATGACAGCCATTTAATTCAGTAACTTGGTGTGATGGCAGAAAGTAGTCCTTATATTTTAAAGTAACTGGCAAAATCACAGATATAGGTTCCATCAAAAGATATCATAAAAACGTAAGCTTTCCTAATTGTAGACATGATCTTGAAAAAAATTTAAACCTCTTTCCAGAAGTTGTGGTCAACTGCACAAAAAACTTCATCAACAATAACAATCATATTTAATTTCTGTAGTAAGTGGATAGTGATGCAGAACTTGGTATAAAATTCATTAAAATTCTACTATAAGCCAGAGGTGTGAGAGCCAAAAATTAAAAGCTTAAGATAAGGCTAAAACAAAGTTAATACAGTTAGACATAAGTTAGTTTAATATACACATTATTATGTTGAAATTTTAGAGGCAATACTTTTTCTAAAAGCCTTTAAATTATAAAATCCAAACCATTTTTATTCCAAGATACAAAGACTATAAGTAGGAAGTAAAAAAGCACCAGTATCTTGTCTTCAACAAGCTGAATTTTTTTGTTCAAGGAAACTTGTTTCATTTTCATAGAATAATCTTGCAAAGAGGACAATAAACATTTGTTAGAACAATGAAGGTCTGAAAAGGTCCCTTTAATTGATGCCATTGCAGTTCAAATAAAAGAGTTTAACTTTCTGAAAGATTTTATGTAATAATTTTTCAGGGGCAACTTTCAACATGAAAGTCCAATCTTTTATGAAAATATTGTTCCATTCAGTCTATCTATCAGATGAAACCTTGCACATCAACTGTGAAAAAAATCCACATATGACACTGAAAGTTTAAGGCAGATAAAATATTAGAGCTGAAAAAAGGTTAATAATGTGAATAAGGGCAGGTGATAACACCAATTCCAGGCATCTGAGTTCAATAAAATAATGTGTTTTCTAAATCCATTACAAAATCTTTGAGTTTTCAATGCCCAATATTCAATCCAGATCTTGCAAGAAACACTGCAATTTGATTGAACATATTGAGAAACATCCTTAGCCCCACCAAATACAAATTAAATATATGTGTCCATGGCATGTTTTTGTCTATAGCTCCAATTTCAGCTACAATCTGTCGATTAACTTCATCTGCTTCAGGCTTTCATATTACAGAAAGAGCACTGAATTCCATTCAGAAAAATCTGTTTATTCATCCATACTGAGTGTTAGTTCTTTTTTTGAAGTGGTGAAGTTGATAGAAATTGTTTCAAAGATACTGGCAGCACATGTTGTAAGTGAGAGATATTTCAATGCTATCTGCCATATTGAATCATGACTTTGATCCATAGTGAAATAATCCTGCCTCAAATGGTATGTAATTTTATTCCTACAAGAATTGCACTAGTCAGTACAGATGTAGAAGGGATAACTTTTGATGATAAAGAAGTGAAAAATTATATTTGGAACTTTACTGGGAGTTGTTACACATTTTTTGTGTTTAAGAATCATAGTCTCACTATACCTCATGGGTGTTAGTTTGGTTTAGTTTTGTAATGCAACCACACTTTGAAATGAAATAAACTGGTTTTCACCCCAGAATTTAGGGGTTTATTTTATTAGTTCAGCTGTTGCTATGGGGTGGGGAAAGTGCAAATGATGGAAGATTGCAGGAGAAAAGTCAATGAAAAGCCTTTTGAGATTGCAATCATCTCTCTTTGAAAATTACATTTTGTGTCCTCAAAATACACTGGTCCCTGGTGGAATCTGCTTACTTTAATTAGCAATTTCTTCTCATCAATCCAACCTAAATCTGCACTGACCTGAATTAAAGGGGTACATCTCACATAATGCCTCTGGGAGAATAGATGACAAATATTATTGCAAACTCTATTTTTCTAAACATTTGTAATAACTGCATTTAAAAAAATCTATCAAAAAACCAAACAGAAAACCAACAAAACAACACTGTAGAGAAAACAAGGGGGTTTTACTTACATACTATTGGTCTCTGATGACTAGATAGAGTAACCTGGAAAAAACTAGTATACTATACAAGATGTAGTAACAAGCCATAGAGAAGTGTTACCTGCAGGTAAGAGAGAAAAACAAAACAAAACAAAACAAAACAAAACAAAATAAAACAAAATAAAAGAAAATAAAAATAATAACTAAAATGAGATAAGGTGGAAATCTATTCCAATCCCGAGAGAGTTTGTCTACTATTCTTTCCTTTCTGTTGCCCAGATCATGATCTTTCACATTCTGGTGCCAAATATACATGACAGCAAATACAGACCTATCCACTACACAATCCATACTCACAGGGAGTTCTGTTACCAAGGCCACAGCCCTATAGAAGCTGTGATGCACTGGCCTTCCCACAGGCTATAAAGGTCATCCTGCTCACCTGAGGTATGGGAAAAATCACCAGTTACACCCTGTGTGGGGCAATGAAGTTTATCAGAACAGCGGAGTGGCTTCTGAGCAAGAAGGGACTGAAACTTTGGTTCTCTTCAGTTTTGGAAATATAAAATGGTAAATAAATAATAAAATAAATAATGAGTGCATGTGATAGAGGTCTGTGGAATCACAAAAATTCATGCATAGAATGAATAGGAGTGATTATTCCCTATTTCCCATAGTGTAAAAACTATGAAATGTAAAAGTTAATATATTATCACTGAAACAAAGTTTTATAGTATTCAAAGGGAAATACAACTGGGACAGTATTAGTGTTACAAGAAAAAACTTTTAAAAATCATGAAGGTTTTTTTTCCAGATAAATATTTGGATTGCTTTTCATTTTGTATTAAGAAGCTTTCAAAATTATCTGTAATCTTTTAGATATTAAATTAAATAGAACATTACATACATAAAGCATTTTTTCTGTAGCTGTGACATTTTTTCTCTGTGTAGAAATTGACTCTGCTATGGAAGTCTTAGACAATCATATGAAGTGCACACACAAGCAGAAAAATACTTATGTAATTCAGTCAATTCACTACATCAAGGAGCACACTGAAGGCATTACACAGATTGAAATTCAGAGTGTTCAGATTAGAGTATTTGGTGTTGGTTTTTATCTGTTTATGTAGGTGAAAGTCTGTTTACACAACAGAATTATGAACAGTGTGAGACTGTTTACATCTAAGGCTGTGTTTTGGAATCATTTCTACTCAAGAGCTGAATAAAGTAGAAGAGCAATATATTATGAATCTTTGGTAAGCAGTTAATGCAGCTGCTTATTATATAATGAGAAAGAAAAATGCCAGATAAGCTCTATTTAAAGTTTTTAACTTGGAGAGGTCAATATCTGATTCTGTACTTTCAGAGAGTGATGATCTGGTAAAATTTCAGCAATCTTGGCATAAATTATATTATAAGCCATTCACATAAATTACTATTAATATATTTGCTGAGTTTCTTGCAATTTGTCAAAAGCTACCTCCACTTATACTTTAAATACTGTGCAAAAGAGATATGATTAAAATAGTCATTTAGTCTCTATATGACTGAGTAAATTTCAATTACCTTTTCTTCTACTGCTGCATAATCAGATATATTGCTGTTAAAAGAATGTTTCCTTTTCAACCTCTCCTTGTTACCTTATATGAATGAAACAATTATTTTTTTCATTCTCCATAGAATAAGGTGAACTCATACATTATTTTTATGAATTTCATTACAATAAAAATAGGATTTATCTGAAAATATAGGATTTATCTGAAAGTCCTATAATTGAATAATACATTATCCAATAATTTTGCAAGCAGGAAGGAAAATCTACATCTCTAATTGAGTTATGATAAACACATGAGAAGCAGAGAATGAGCTATTAAATATAGTATATACATAGAGAAGAAAAAGGATACAGGTAAGAAAAGGAATATAAAAGTAGAAAAGAAAAAAATATACTAGAAATACTCATACATATTTTATAGAAAGGAATAAGATATGCTCTTCAGTAATTCCAGAGATGCATTTGAGGTGTTACAAGACAGAATTAATCAACCTGGCTACTATGAATACAGATGTGTGTAGTAGGTCTTAGGAAAAGGTTTAATACTACTTTTATACTGGTTTATATAACAATGCAAGAATATTAATGTTCTCTAGCTACATGTTCTTACTCTTGGGCTAGGTCTGACAGTCTGAACACAAGTGGCTAGAAATCAAATTCTGTTAAACCAGTGCCATTTGCCTCACTGCCTCAGTATCTCAGAGCAACTGAGTTTCAGCAAATATGCCAGAGGACACAAAAGACACTGTTAGAGCATTGGAAACAAAAGTCTCTAGATTTCAGGGGTTTTCACTACCTTTTGAAGAAGGGCCATGAACAAACTAGTCTGTATGTCTGTAAGATTAGATACAAAATTTTGTACCCCTTCCCTAAATGTGTGTATGTCATCACTGATGTATGTGACTGTTCTGTCTCTATTATCGTGTACATGGCCTCTGAATTAAGTGACAAATACCATGCTATGTTGAAAACCAGTTTTTTCCTTTTCTATTCAGTATAATGGAAGTGGAAAGGTGAGATGCACATGATTTCATTCTGAAAAGCTCTACTCTCACAGTGGTTTACGCTATCTTCTTGTTCTTTTTCCTCGTCCAATATAAACAAGAATATTGGCTGCATTAAATGGAAGATTTTGTTATATCTTTTGACTGATGTTGACCATCAAGTATTATGCATAAAATCTAACTAGTTTTGATTTCATTCACTATCTTTGGAAAAAAAGTTTCATTACTATGTTAATAGCTCTTTCCATGTTATCCTGATAAGCTGTAATATGAACCAACTAAAAATCAAATTCCTTCCTAATTTATAGCCTGTGCCATAAAATGTTGGCTAAAGGTGAAAAACCTGCGTTATCCAAGTCTCTGAAGTTGTACTACAGAGCCTGGCTATTGGTGGCTCTATAGTGGTTTAAAACTCAGTTCTCTACACTAGCATAAAACAGTATATAATCCAAAAAACTCATTTTTATGCATTAAATTCTGGAAAATAAATTATGCCTTGAAATAATATATTACAGGTGACTGGTAAATAATGTATTTTTTAAATCTTAACAATTTCTAAGTATTAGTGCAGATGAGTCAGCACAATTTGCATAAAATCATGCCAGTGTTTCATTTAGACTGTATTTTACACCAAAAATGTCACTAAATGGACAAACACAACACCTGGAAATTATTTGATGTGGTTCCAGGAAAGCAAAATACCATTTGTCTTTCATATACAGTGTGAGTAAAAAAGTGCAGTGAAAAAAAAGCTTGTGTATGCTGATCTCAGAGTCCTGCATATTGCAATGCCAACAGCTAAAGGCACAGTCTCTATTTGCGTTTGCCATCTCACTGGTGTGAGCCCTTCAGCAATAATCTTTCCCCTAGCAAAACTTGTTTTTCTTCAGCTATCATCAGCCAACCTATCTATCGTCCATAGTTTCTATTAGTGTGGGCTGCTTTAATACCTTAGGACTGCCTTTTTAGGGGTTGGAAAGTTAGTTGAAATTTAGGTCAAAGAACCAATAAATAGGTCGGTGTTACTGAGTGAAATAAAACCCTATCAACCCAAAGTTCAATTATCTTTCTGATATAAATTAATTAAAAAAAAATACTTTTAGCATGTTTGAAGAATGATTAGCACCGTTCAAGAAACAAACAATGGAAACTCAGCACACTTAACTGCATTCATCCCAATCCTGTGATCAACTCATTGTTATGTTGAAGATGAGCTATTTCATTTCCTGAGGCCTTCTCCCCAGGGATCCTCCTTCCCAAGCCATTTTCTCAGAGCTATGCATGTATTTTGAAAAGAAATCTGCTGGGATAAGAGCTGAGAAGATGAAATACAAGGCAGGGGACCAGGAAGGCGGGAGTATGCAGAAGAAAATAAAAGACAGGAGTAAAAAGGGATAAATAAAACTGTTGGATGAAAGAAAACAAGAAAGCACATGGCTACAGGCTAAAAGAGAAATTTCTTTGCAAACTTAAAACCCTGAGGCTGTTTGTAGGATACAAATATAAAATGTATTGCTCTTGGAATGGAAAAGATAATTTATTAAAATCTGAATATTCCAACACATTATTTATTTTATTCTTCATTACTTAAATTTTCATATCATGTGCAAGTAGAACTTTCACTGGTTACTTTCATCTAGGATGAGCATCATTTTATTTCTTCTGAAATGACAGATGTTATTTTTTGAAGTTATAGAAAGGACATGAACTAAAACCAGATGTTTATCTAAACACTTAAACTTCCTAGTTTTGAGAGCCTTGGCAACAATGAGTCGTATCTCTTTCAAAACTGATATATCACATATGACAAATGCCAAACCTATTGGAAACTACAATGGAAGTACTAAATTATTTCTTTTTCAGAATACAAGGCTGGAGATTTCAGCAAGCATTTTCTGTTCTGTATTCATAGTAACACACTGATCTAATCTAAAAAACACTTGTTGTTTATATTTTGGATCATCAGTTATAAAAAAATCCTTACCACCTCTTAAGGAACAAGTAGTGCTAAAATGATTTTATCCCACATTCAGATAAAAAGGAACCTAACATTGTTATGGTGCTAGTATGCCTGAGCTCTAACAAGCAGCTACCACGTTACACTCATGGAACACTTGCTGGCCCCTGGAACAGATTTTAGTTGCTAAGAGTGAAAAGCTGGCTTACAAGGCTGAGACCATTCCACCAAAGGCAAAACAAGAACAGAGGGATCTATACAATGCTATGTCTCCTGTAAAGGAACATTATTTGCCATGCCCTAACTCTAAAAGATTTTTTAAGACCATCCTTAACTTGAGTGGGTTTGCACCAGAGGAAATACCATTTTCATTCCAAACTTGTTATTAACTTTTTCTTAATATTTTGTGTATTGATCAATCACATTTAGACTATCTTTGGGGAAAATTTTGGAATGGTTTGAGACGGAAATTGTTAGGATTATAAAGAATTACAAAATACCAAACATCTTGTGCTAATCTCAAGGTGGATACTGCAGAACAGCCTTGACTAATTGAATAAAATTATCCTTATTTCAGAAAATTCTTTTTTGACAAATAGATCATTATTAGTCCACAAAGGGTCCAGAGGATGTCCTACCTGGACTCTGGGTGCCACTGCTGAAGTGAAAGGGCCTCCAACACGCTCTGTGTCTCAGCTGCCAGTCCCCTACCTGTGGTGTCCCAGAGAACCTGTCTTCAGGCACCTATATCATGCCACACTCTGCTTTATCTGCCACAGGGAGAAAATAGGACATGCAGCCCAAACATCTGACTGTGGATGAAATAGGAATGTGACAGAGAACTCTGGACTGCGCTAAAGAGAAAACTGCTATCAAGAAGGATAAGTCTTCAGATCAGAGGACCTAAATTCTCCTAAAATCTACTTTCCCATCAGCCCACTGGACCCAGTGAGCAAAATAAATAATAAATGGCAAAAAATTGCAGTCTTGTATGGACGATGCTAAGTGGGTAATTCTGCCTCCAGCATGGAGGGAGTAGGTGTCCATAAGGGCCCTGCCCCAGGAACTTTACCAGGTATCTCTCTGCATACGGAAAGTGGACAGACTGACACTTTTGCTGCACCATCCTACCCCAGATAAGTCAGTTTAGCACAGATACAGCATTTACAGAGCAATAACCTCTCAAAGCAAAATATCATATCATAGCAGTAGAGAACTGTCAGTCTCCAGAAAAGAAGTTCTGTAGAACATTGGGTAAATGTATAATAACTCATTACATATTTTGGTTTTTTTCTTGGAAAATCCATTTGTCACTGGTGTTTAACACAAAAGCAAAGAGAGCAAACGTATTTCTCTTCTGTATGTTCTTCACTTGCTGCTTAGACTGAGACAGAAAGTGAAAAACTTCAAAGGATGTCTTGAAATATATATAAGTTGACCTGGACTAGAAGTATTGAACATATCCAAGTTAATACCTTTCCTGGAAGAGATTCTAAACCAATCCTCTGTTTTATATCCACCATTTCAGCAAGACAACTCCTGACAAGCAATTCTTTTTTATTTTATTGTTTGTCTAAGAGTAGCATCATAAACTAGGTATATAGTAGAACTAACATTATTTCTTTTAGTTACAGGCTTTCTTTAATAGTCTGTGGAATATAGTCCAGTCTTGAAGTAAATACGGCATTCCAGAACAAAACTTTGCTGAATGACACCCTGTATTCAATATTTTTTAAAATTTGTAAACTCCCATTTATAACTAGAAATGTAGTTAATAACAAAATACAATATAACTTTTAAAAAGCCAAAAAACCCATTTTGGCTGCTTATCAGACATAAATTGTCATATTTAGAGAGGCTAACGCTTATCTAATTTCCCCTTGAGAAATGTTTCCCATTACAATGTGAAACTGCCCACATAACCAGAATTAGCTTCAAGTGACTCAAGAGATGACAGTGGCCTTTTTAACAAGAGGAACCCAAAGCCAAGATTTAGCCACTATAAATACGTATTATATTTTATTGAAACTAAGTTCTGCCTCAAAGATAGATGTATTGAAATATTACATCTACACAGGGTAACGGCCATGGTCAGAAACTTTAAGATGCCATTCTGCAATACATAATTTTATTGATGAGGTAATTTCTATATGAGGAATTCCTGGGGTTTGATGAAAATTACAAAGCAGTCGAATGGATTTAAATATGAAATAGCTATTTACCACCCTTGTAGGCTTGACTTTTTGGAAAAGATTTTTACTCTAAAGAATATGTGAGGTCAATGACATCTTGGTAATCTCTGTCAACAAAGTGGAATAAAGACATTATTTTTTATTTAAAAGGCAGAGAGATCCCTTTGCAAAAATAGATTTGATTTTTCTGATTTTGCTATTCACAGAAATGTCCAAGACACTTTTAGTATTTTAAGAATGTGATTAATTCAGCTCAACAGAGGTCTAAATATATAGTCTATATTGTAACATTTCAGGGCTGAGAGAAGTCAATATTCTTTTACTGTCAATGATCTGTGTCTCAGTATTTCCTGTTTTTACAGATTTTGTTAAATATATCCATTTTTCCTGAACTAAACTTTCCTTCAAGCCTCAATCTTGAGGTTATTTCAAATTTAACATGTCCAAAGAAGGGTGACAAAGGCATTGAATGGTCTAGAAAATGTATCTTAAGAGGAGTGGCTGAGGCAACTGCGATTGTTCAGTCTGAAGAAAAGGAGGCTCAAAGAGGATCTCATTGCTCTCTGAGGAAAGGAGAAATTCCTGAAAGGAAATTGTAGTGATGTGGCGGCTTTTCTCTTCTGCCAGGTCTCAAGTGAAATAATTATATGAAATGTCATTTCATTTCATTTTGATGTAAATTGCTGCAGGGGAAGTTCAGATACTAGAAAAAAAAAATTATTTACTGAAAGAGTGGCTAGGCATTCAAATAAGCTGCCCCTAGAAGTGGCAGTCACTGTCTCTGGAAGTGTTTAAGAAGCACCTGGATGTGGCACTTGGGGATACGGTTTAGGGGTGATTCGAGTTGTGCTAAGGTGTAAATTGGACTAGATGATCTTGAAGGTCTCTCCCAGCCTTGAGGATTCTGTGGTGTCATGGGTGCCGTGTTTCGAGACCTCAGCGCCTCCACGCACGGTCAGCCTGGGCACCGTGACAAGGGGCGAGGCCCAGTTTGTGCGCCATGCGCCGATACTGGTTCCTGTGAGTTCTTTGTTTCGAGAGATCCTTCAGCAGCGGTCTTACAGTGACAGGCAGAGGCAGGACGGTGGCAGTGAGGAGGTTTATTGTGCTCGCAGGCGCGGTGGGGCTGTGCCTCGTCTGCTCCAGCCACTGCCCTGAGGGGCGGCCCTGCGTGCGGTTTCATTCAGATGGGTGAGAGGGAGGGGTAAGGGTACAGAGCCAATGAGGGGGATTCCAGGGACCGTCACACACGGGAAATATAACTTTTACCAACCGGGGAAGCGGGTAGGAGTACAGAATTTGCGGAGAGCATGAGTGACAAGTAACAGAGGTTACATAACTTGCGGCAGGTGCGCGCACGTGGGAGAGAGAACAAAGGGATGATACAGCAAACTTAATAAACCTAATTTTACACACTGCCACACTGTGGTTCAAAAAGTCCCAGCCCATAACATGAATGAGAATTGACTAAAGGTTGAAAGAAAGAAGACACAGAAGGAGATTTTCTGTACCTTTATTCACAAAATTAATCACATTCTCACTCAAAATCTTGTTCTCTTTATATTAATTGAATGATGCTTTAACCAAAGCAAAAATTTCATCTTGGTGACTGTGGAGTGAACTTCCACAATCCATCAAAACAGACTAAGATTTTGAGAAGATTATGTACTCTTATCTATTACCCAGTACAAATGTTTTTCTCACTTGCTTTTATTTTTGCTATAAGGCATATAAGTAAAGAATTAGACATTTTCATTTTGTAAAGAAAATATAACACTAAAAAAAATATTGGAGATGTCAAATCAGCATTGCAAATGTTGGAAAAATAAGATGACTAGTCTGTGAAACTTCATTAAAAATAAAAGGAGATTTTCAACTATTAATTTCCTCTTTAAAATTTTATCACTACTGTCTAAAATTCAATTTGATGTTTAATTCTATTTTCAAGTTGAGATAATTTAGTCTCTTGAGAATGTATCTTTGGGGCACTACAGGTTTTCCTCAGTAACTGTGTATCTCATTTGTGCTGGGTTCTAGCAAAGAGCAAAGGGGAGAAGTAAAGATAAATTATCATTGAAACTCTATTTGATGACAGGTGATATTATAAATGTTATTAAAGATTCAGCAGTAGGACACTGATACTGTCAAAAGGCTTTTTCAGTGCCAGATAATATACTGAAGCATTGCTGTTGTAATTAGGACAGAAATAAGTCAATTGCTAGAGAAGCAAACAAGACTTTAAAGCTTCTTGTGTCCATAAATAAAGTAGATTCTTCTCCTGTTCCAGTGAACACCACCTGACACACCACTTCACCTTACCAGAAACAGTGACACACATGACCATGACCTACTTTAGGACAAAAAAAAGGCACCTCAAGGGCATTCAAGTGTCTGAGCCATGACTCACTCCCCTAGTGGAATGGGGCAGAAAAACTACAAAAAACCCTTGGGTTGACATAAAGAAGATTTAATAGATAAAGCAGGAACCATGTACACCAAAAAAGTTAAACAAGGGATTCATTCACTACTTCCCAGCGGCAGGCAGGTGTTCAGCCATCCCCAGTAAAGCAGAACTTCAACATGGCTAACAATGACTTGGGAAAACAAACACCAAAACTGCATCCCTTCCTCTTCCTCCCCCAGCTTTCAATGCCATTACACCATATTGTACAGAATACATCTTTCATCATTTGGGGTCAGCTGTCCCACGTGTGTCCTCTCCCAACTTCTTTTTCACTCCCAGCTTCCCTGCTGGTAGGATGGTGCAAGGAGAAAAAAGGTCTTTGTGTGATCCCCGCACAGCAGCAACAGGACTAAAACATCACTGAGTTATCAGTGCTCTTTCCAGCACAAATGTAAAATGTGGCCTCACAGTACCCACTGTGAAGAAAGCTAACCCTATCCACCAGTACACAAATGAGGTCATCTATAACCAGAGCACTTGCTGATGATAGTTTCATGATACTTATTGATATTTTGTGTATCACTTATTGGTGATCCTAATGCGTCCCTCCCAACTCAGGATCTTACATGTTTCTACAGCAGTCTTCAGTAAGTGTAGCTCCAGAATACAACAACTTTGTTAAGAACAATGCAACCCCCAAGGAAGATTAGGGCATACAGAACTGAAAGAAGTTGGGTAGAGCGGCATCCTTAGTGCTAAATTAAGAAAGTAAAAGCCAAGGAAAGCAAAAAAATGAATGCAAAATTCTTAGCTCAGAAATGAGTGAGTCATTTAGTTCTATTAAGGAAAGAGACAACATATGGAAACTTTCATAGCAACAGTTCCTCAAATGTTTCAAAATGGCTTACATAGAGGTATACATGACCAGAATAAAATATATTTTGATCTAGCTCATTCATTTTGGTTTGCAAAAGTCTGATATTTCACCAGAATACAGATTGATTCATTTTATTGACTTCAGTCTAATCAGTATGCAGGACAGGAGTTTTGAGGTTATTCAAGGAAAATAAATCTTTTTGTTACTTTCACTAGTCTTAAAAAATAAGTTAAGAAATTATAAATAAGAAATTCAGTCATCATAGTCAAAGGAAAACTGGAACACATGATTTTATAATAGAATGGGGAAAGAAAACAACTTAAGCAAAAAAAAATAAAAAAGAAGGAATTTCTTAATTGCTGTTTTCTTAAAGTCTTACATGGCCTTATTAAATCTGGAACCAGTGAAGAAGAATGAAGCAGCTGTTAGGAGTCTGAACAAAAACCAAATAGCCACTTAAGAGGTTTATTGTTTTCTTTTTGTTCTTAGAGATTTATTTTATTTTATCCCACGGCAGTTTATGAAAGAACAAGAGGAAAACATTTGCTTATGAGAATGAAAACAAGCATCAAAATTGAAACAACTGAAATGAAAACATTGTTATTGTTCCATTTCTCTAGGATACATTTTCATGCAGAACACCAAACATCTGTCAAAGAGTAAGGTGATAGATACTTATGAGGTTCAGAGCCAGATTTTCAAATGAGTAGTTCCATGAGCCAATGGAGCTTGATTTTTTTAATTTCAGCTGTATAAGAATTCTCACTAAGTAAAAGCATAATAAAGTCTCTCTCACATATCTGGCTTCCTGTTTCCATAAAAATTATAGGAAATATTACAGAGACTGTAAAACCTTTTTGCCAAATTAGTGTATGGATTCAAAAATTACTGACTTGAGAGAAGTTCTCTCTCACATGCGGAATTCGATCATGTATGCCTTGTTACCTGTGCTAAAAACCCCTCTATGTCCTTGCATTAGCATGAAACTAAAGAACTGGAAATTGCAACATAATCACTGACACAAACAAAAAACATGTTGAGGGGGATCCTGGAGATCCTGCATGTTCAGAAAAGCCCAGTCACAGACAAGGTTTGTCTGTCTTTCCATAGTTATTATGATGGATGCCGACTAGCTTCTGAGCCCACGGCCCTGAGCCCAGTAGTGTCATTAAAATATCAGTTAGAGGAAGGTTGTCACTTTGGAAGAATTGCAGCTTGCATGATTGTTTGCATCATTCCTCTGTCCTCAGGAAAGTTTGGATCCTCAGGACTCACTGATGGGTAGTGGGTGACTTCTATTGTGCTGTGAGTTGCAGACTAGGGAGTGGTTGCTTGGGAGCTCACAATTCTGTCTTTATTTTAATGTACTTAAGAATTCTGTTTAAAACACTGTTTGCATAGTGTTACTAATTATTTTTAACTCATATGCTAACAAATACAGCGATACTACTCATGCATGTGAATGGCAGAGCAAGTAACACAGGCAGGGGGTCTTGCAACACAAAAGACATCCTGCTTAAAATAACTTTCCTTATATAAATCTATATGCAGTAAAACTATCAAGTTTTCTAGAAAAAGTCACAAAATATTTACCAAATAAGCACTGGGAGCCTTGAACACTTTTTTTTTTTTGCCTGATTCTACCATGTTTTGCTGTATTTTGGGACAGGAAAAGCTGTATCATGGAAGAGGAAAGCAATACGCTAGAGCCACAGCAAAGTCAATATTGTAAAAGCAGGGTAAGTTTTATAGCTGCAGGAGCAGAGGAGTAGACCTGGGGTTTGCTGCTCTAATTTACACTTTTTCCATGTAAATAATGGCCAAATATCTTATTTCCTGACGACTGTCACTGACTGTGAGCTGACACAGCCCTCATCATGAAAAAAAGGGGGCCAAAAAATAGCAGATGCCATCTTGCACTGTAATCATTCCTAACAAATCTAATCAATACTAAATGAACTAAAGGCATTTTATAAACTGATACAAATTTAAAGAAGTTATAAAAAATAAGATTAGTAATGAAGTGAGAAACTGAGAAGTGCTTCTTTTTTACAGCACAAAAGTGTATAGGATGCAAAATATATTCACAGTGCAGGAGTGAAAAGTAACAGACAAAGATTACCAAGGGATTCATCAGGTTTACCTTAATAGAGCAGGATTTTCTTTCTCCAGCAGAGTGGCTAATGCTGCAGTACTACAGCAAGGCTGGAAACTTGGGTTTGTTCATTTTGTTTGTAAACCTTTTGGGAATACATGCTCTGTATCTCTCCTAATTTTCTTTGCATTGATACAGCACAAAGATACAAAGCATGAAAATGGATCCAAGCAACAACCAGATACAGCATATATTAATGGGCTTAGCCTGCAGGGAAACTAGACCAGAGATGATATGTATGGAAAACTGTCATGGAGAAACTCACAAAATAAGAATATCAAACTATTTATGTAACATTAATCCACTGGCTTGAGAGCATGTAGGTTCCTGGGAGACCACAGTTTGTTCTAATAAGCTTTATTCCAGCTGCTGGGTTAATACAAAGCAGAAAGTTATCAGGAAGAAATATATGCATATGGAAATATCCGTTTCTGCCTTAGGTAATTTAAAGCTTATTCACATCCTCTCTATTCTTGTTTATAGAAAAAGGATAATCTACCTCAAGAATCAACCCCAGTGTTTTGAGGGCTGTTATCTTTCCCATTATTTAAAGGACAAACTATGATATGAGATCTAGAAGACCACATTTAACACTCTCCTAAATGTATCCAAGCTGTTGTAAGTGACTTACAGATCATGGCAGGAAGCACAGTTTAGTCCAGACTGTGATGCTTCAGTGTAAAAATGTCATCTTATAGATCTCTTTTTGCACTGATTTTAGATTTTTTTTATTAGACTTTCCCTGTTACAAACTGAAATGTGGTAATCAGGAATACACTTCCAGCCTTCTCAATGGTATGAACAACAGTGCAAAGGATTAAAATCAAAATGTTATTGAATTCGACATACTGAAGAAATCAACAGTTTAGTCACAGAAATGCAATGGTAACTTCCAAACCATAAATGATACACAGGATTTGGAATATTTTGATTTTTCAAATTAGTATATAATTATATATAAATTAGAAAATAATTTGAAAAATGCACATGTGGAATCATCATGACCATTATGTAATGTTCATAGAAAATGAATAATTTAAAGTAAGTCCTGAAAAATTAAAGAAACAGTATAATAGTGAGAATAAAATGATGAAGAGTCTATTTCTGTGTTGGTCTCAGAAATAGACCAACTCAAGAGGAATTGATATAATAAACCAAGTACTTTCTGGTGTGTTCTGAAGTTGATATTTCTTTTAAAAAGTTGCTTTCGATATAAGCACATAAGGGAAAAGGAAGAGGAAGGGGGAAGGGGAAATGGGAATGGGAAAAGGGAACAGAGAATTGGGAATATGGCATAGGAAATGAGGAAGAGGAAGGGTAAAGGAAGGGGAAGGAGAAAGGGAAGGGGAAGAGGAAGGGGAAGGGGAAGGAGAAGGAGAAGAGAAGGAGAAGGAGAAGGAGAAGGAGAAGGAGAAGGAGAAGGAGAAGGAGAAGGAGAAGGAGAAGGAGGAGAAGGAGAAGGAGAAGGAGAAGGAGAAGGAGAAGGAGAAGGAGAAGGAGAAGGAGAAGGAGAAGGAGAAGGAGAAGGAGAAGGAGAAGGAGAAGGAGAAGGAGAAGGAGAAAAGTTGTTTGGTTTGTTTTGTTGTTTTTTTTTCTCATAGTAGATAAAAACCAAAACCCACAAATCTTTTTCTACTCAGAAGTCAGGCTTGACATTTTTCAGTTTGGTTTTGAAAGGCTGACTCTCTCTGTGGGGCCACTTGAAGTCATGAACTTACGCCCCAACTGAATAAACATCTCAGCCTTGAATGATGGCATTTTACTGAAGAACTGCAGTGTGTCATCTTGGATAGAAAATAATGCTCCAAACATCCTAAAGCTGATCTTCTCCCAGTCCATTCTTTCTTACAATAAATCTGACCACTACCTATCAAACTTATACATTCCTCTTTAGTGAAGACAAATTCTAGCCTTCTTTTATCCTGGAAGCTTTTCCTAACCATTCTACCTTGACAAACTTGCTGTCCAGAAAAGATTTCCTATCCATACAAGAGACAATCTTAAAGGCAACCCTCTGGCAGAAAGAATTTCCCCAGCCTGAAAAAAGGTAAAATTGACTAGACAGCTCTACAATGCAAATATAAGCCACCCTGAGCTCATAGAACACCAATAAGTTCCACACGACTCTTGTTAAACCATCTAACTAACAAAATCCCTACCAAACAAAACCAAAAATTTGGGGAGTTTTGTAATTTAAATTCACAGGCTGATGTACTGAAATTTTCCTCTGTCTAGAAATCACCAACACTTCATTTTGACAGACTTGGCTGAGAAGCTGGCCTCATATTTCTTCTTCTTTCAGTCATCTGTTTTCTATTGTTGAAAAATGAATTATATGACTTCCCTCCAGAAAAAGGCCAGAAACTCATGAGTGATATGTCTTTTTTATAATTTATAATAAAGAAGTAATATTTTCAGTGATGAGCACCTGTTACACTTACAACTGTCTCTGACAGAAAAAATAAGATTGATATTAAATCTCACATCTTTTTCATTATATGTTACATTGTAACCTGTGATTAATTGATTTCACTTCCACAGTTTTAAAACAGAGACTTTATGAACTCTGGAAATAAAATACTGAAGAAGTTTCAAAAAGACCTTGTCTTACAAAAATGTCTTAGAATTCTTCGGTATGCTTTCTGTCAATATTGGAATTGAGTTGCATGACATCTATTAATACATTTATTGTGTTTCTTGGTGGGCTGACTCAGAAAACCAAGGCTCAAAGACTAGAGCACAGAAGGCAATTTCTTCAGAGAGCAATGTTTTTAAGAAGTCTAGACTGATCTGACTTCCTCCCAATGCCTTGTTCCTTTATATCTTCTCCATCTCTGTGATCTTAAGTACCAAACTGTACTCTGTTTGCAATCCCCAGTTTAGAATTTTCCCTCTATCCATCTGTTCAATAGGAAGTAGGTAATGGAGGCTAACCCAGCCAGCCACTGTCTTTACTGTACTTTCAAAACCATAAATACAACTTATTCAAGAGAAATGTGTATAAGTTTTCTTCCTGTATTTATTGTGGGTTTTTTTCATATTTTCCAACTCTCCTGCATGGCTTCAGTTGATGAATGCAAGAGTTCAGTATTGGATTACTGGTCACATTTAAAGCTCAAAATTCTCAAGACAATATCCACAATGTCCTTCAGATGTTGGTCTTGCTTCCTTTTGCCTTTGAGCAAAGGAATAGCTTTTGAATAGTACGCATGCAATTATAACCTCCACTTATATTTCAGTCTAGAATACAGATTTTTATGTTGCTTGCAAATGTTTTACAAATTATACTGTAATTCAGTTGAAATGATTGACAAAAATCTCTCATTTGTGTTAAAGTGAAGCTGCCAGTATGGGAGGATTTTTTGACATCTAAGATTAAATATTGTGCAGGTGTAGAAACCAAACTCCACGTAGAGTTGCAGGGAAAAGAGGGAAATTTCAGGGAAATATTCACTAGAAATAATTTCCCCCTCCCTTTAATATATTGCTTCAACTTAATCAAAATCAACAACAATTTTGTCCTTGTCTTCAGTGGATCTACTTTTCAAAGAAAATAGAATTTCTTTAAATGAATAGAAAATAAGATGGAGAAAAATGTCTAAATTTCAGAAAACTGAAAAAATAAACCTTCATTGAGATATAATCAGACATTCTTTGATTCACTAGAAGTTAATGATTTTGTTCCAGAAAATCATCTAACGGAAATCAATAGAAAAAAAAAATCAGTTGAATTCAAGGATGTGTAACATGTTTATATATTTTCTAATATGTGCTAATATTTTCTCTTCTTGTTACAACCCCTGAAAAAATGTACATCCCAGTGACTATTTTTAGACAATGCTAAGCTGCAAGGAACCCTGTTAGCAGCAAGGGAAGCTAGCAATCCCTCTGAAAATTTGGCACCTTAATTGCCAAAGTTCAGTGCTTTGAATACTGAACTACATGCTGTGGTGTATAAAGTCTTGACCCATTCAAACCAATTTCTTAAATGACAGGGTCAGTGCCACAGTGAATAGTTAGGGTAAAAAAAAATGAAAACCCACAAAATTATTATAGAACTCTAGTATTATGCACAGTTTTATTATGGCAAGATGCCCAGGGCTCATAAAAGATAAATGAGGTTTGAAGTGGGGAGAGAGAAGAGTGCTGTTAAATTTAATAGAAGTTCTTTTATCTTTTTTCACTTTTTTTTTTTTTTTAATTGGCAAGGGAATGCAAAAGACATCAAAGCAATTTTTAGTTTTCCTATAAATCTATAAGAAAATGAATTTCAGCAACAACTTTCTCCTTTTATTACTAAAGTTCTTTTGGAACCTGAAAGGGAATGTATTTTGGTGCTTTTCAAATTGCTTTGGAGAAATATGATAAATCCAATATATATGAGAAAAGTTTATGAGCATTTTTTGTATAGATAAAACATACACAGTGAGTGGATCCTTTTTCTGATTTATTAAAATGACTTAAAAAAATAGCCTGTCAGATCTGTCTATGAGTATTTCCCTTTGAGAACTACTCATTAATTTCTAGACCAGAATTCCAACACATGACAAAGCAAGTTAGTTAAATAACACTATTGCTTTACCTAGAACTGTGAGCAAAATGAATCTGTGATCAAAGATCAGTGGAAAAATGCACAAATCCAGAATTCTGTCCTTGTCATGACAGCCACAGGATAAAGATATTATTGCCCAGTTACCATAAGTTAATTTCTTCTTTCTTTTTTTTTATGCTTGCAGGAAGAAAAGCCTGCTTGTTAAAGTTCACCATGATCTATGTCGACATAATACACTTCATATTTTCATAGGTTCTCTTTTAAGTGTTTGCTTGGAAAACCATGCATAAATCCTTTCATGTTTGCATTGTGGTCTGATGTTTGAAAGTTTTGCACATAGTTCACTAGTGGAATACGTGCAAATGCAACAGGATAATTAATATCTGGATAATAAACATACATTCTTATTTCTCTCTGAACTACTTGGTCAATGTTAGGTTCCGGAAAAAATATAGCTATGACAGCATGATCCTTCTAGGGATAGGTTATCCTCTGCATAGCTAATTGGTCTAAGTGCTAAGATATCTCTGCACTTGCTTTGCCACAGCTTAATAGTTTGCTTTAACATCACCTCTTACATGGGATAAAACACAATTGTTACTCAGTGCAAATACAATTTATGTGGTATTTTGTATGAGGGCTGTCCAGTGTCATTGCTTCATACATTTCTTTCAAAAAAATTTCAAGATTATTTTCCATTTGCATATGAAGCTTTTGCACATATTTGCATATCCAATTATGGTTGAAGGTTGGAATTGACCTTAAATATCATTTAGTCCCATCCTCCCCAGCCATAGGCAGGGACACCTCCCTCTAGGCCAGGTTGCTCAAGGCCTTCTCCAACTTGTCCTTGAACACAGCCAGGTTTGGAGCACCCACAACCTCCCCGGGCAACGTTTCAGTACCTCACCACCCTCACTGTAGTAGTGCATTTTTATACACAAACAAGTGTTTCCATATAGGGGAAAGAGTTTCAGCTTACCTTGAAACATATGAGGGAGTTAAACTAGAATTTTCTATAGTCTTCTCATTGTAATTGGCTCAATGCCTGCACAGAGGCACTGATTGGGCTTTGGAAGTGCACCTCAAAGCCTGGTGCCAATCTCATTGGGCAAAGTGCCAAATGCCCACCTGGGTCATTCAGTTTTTAAGAAAGAGCACAAAATAATTTAGAAGCTTTTTTGGAATGCCTTAGCCAGCGTGAGAGTGTCTTCTACATTGTGTTTGCCTTGTATTTCTTTGTTTTCTAATGTTTATTATTTTTGTTGTTACTAAAACCTTTGTTTTACAAAGTATGTCCAGAGAAGCCATCTTGCTTTTTATTAAGCTGTTTCTCTGCAAGGCTGGACCCTCGGAAGTATTGGGTTTTTTCAATACCTCTCAATAAAGACTTTCTTTCTAATGTAAGCCTAAATCTCTCGTCTTTCAATTTGTACACATCACTCCCTGTCCTATTACTGAAGTTCCTGAAGAGTCCCTCCCATGCTCCACCTCTGGCCTGGAGGACTGATGGAGGAGTGATGAAATAACTGCTTGGGCTTGAGCCCTTTATCACTTCTCCTAGGGCTCTACAGATCCTCTTCATGTTTCCCAGACTGCTGCTGGCTGTACCACCAGCTCCATATGTCCCAGTCAGTTAAGATTTATCTTTGTTGCATATAAACTCTACTAAATATATATATATATATATATATATATATACACATATATGTAATATATTAACTGTGTTGAAATTTTGAAATTACCACACTGGTAGTCCTAATGTTAAGATCGTGAAAAAGCTACAAGTGACAGAACCACCCTCTTCTCTGTCTCTCTTGCTGGGATTTTTCATATTGCAGTGGATTTATTCATATCTTAAACTGCAGATTAAAGAATAAAAAAAGAACAAGATTCCAGATGTCCCTGCCAGTACACATTTTCTTTCACAAAAACAACCACACTTATTCTTCTACTCTTGAAGAACTATGGCTCAGTGATATGAAGAATATACAGTAAATCTGGCCTAGAAGGAAACATGAAAAAGAAACTTACCTCAATGACATATTTCTTCTTATGCAGTGATTATCTCAATGCAGTCTAATGCACAGAGTTTGCATCTTGATGTAAAACCTTTCCAAAGAATCACAGTTTGGGGATTTTTTACAAAATGTAAAATAAATTACTTCATTGTTAGGATTCTGACATGGAGTTAACATGACCTCAGGAACTGCTCTTGTAAGTCTGTGGCAATTTCAGATGAATAGAAATTCTAATTCATGGATCAAAAATCAATATGACATCTTGCCCTTGCATATCCGGCAATTTATTTTGGGAAACAGGGGAACTTTCTTTCTTCATATACAAATTTCATTTCCTATGAGGCCTTCCTTTCCATATTCCTTATCTTTAACAATATTTTGTCATCAAAGGATGGAATTCTTCATTTTGTGTCCCTTTAAGTAATTCTCTGTTTCTAATCCGGCATAAATTTAATATGTACACAAGAAGTGCAGTCTGTCAGTCCTTTTTCTTACACAAGGAAGTTACATCTAGTTGGGATGACTTAGGTATCATGCTGATGTTATCCACTTATCTATACTATAATTTTTTACTGTAATATAGGGATTTTTACCTTAAATGTAATATTTTTTTAATTTTGAATATTGTCAGAAAAATATTAATAAATACACTAACTACATTCAAATACATTGTAAATTAACAAAACACTTAATATTATTAGAATGTTAGCAATATTCCATTTCTGCATTCTCTTAGATTTTCCTATTTGTGATTTTCAAAATAATTATAATAACTGAAAATTTTGAACAACAAAGAAATTCTTTTATCATGACTGGCAGTTTAGTTTTATAAAATACAAGTTATGTTTTCTGATTTGAGCCAAAGTCAATATCCCCTAATTATATGAAAATTTTCATTAAAAGTAATTCTGAATTCTTTAGAGAACAGCCTGCTCAAATATTTTTGTTTCCGACTTTGTGTAACTTAGAGTGCCTTAAGAATTATGCAATTCTAGGAATAATTAATTAAACATAGTAATTTTTTCAGTTTTAAAATGGATTGTTCACCAACTTATCTTTGAGTATCTAAGCTATTCTCTTCTAACATCTAAGCTATTCTTTTCCAGCATGGGGGAAAACCTATCTATAATTCAGTTTTCAAGAAGCGCGTCTTAGATCAATGTGCAACCCTAAGGGCTTAAATCAATATTTTAAGAGTCAACTAATTTAGCACTGTGAGAAAAAAAACCAAACCAACACCTAAGTAACAACTGAAGAATTGTGGAACATTTCTGATTTAATGTGCACTCTAGAAAACTGTGAGGTGGTTGTGACAACAGCTCAAATGCACTGTGCACACAGATCACATTATCATTTCTAAGGAGATTTGTAAGTGCAGGGCTATGAGGCACTTTGCAAGTTGCAGCTCTGAAAGATCATGGGAAGATTTTGCACTGCTCCAGTTATCAAAAAAATTACATTAGAATGCATAGCACCTATGGAAATACACTTATAAAAGAATGTTGCTAAATCTTGCAAATATATCTTAATCATGAAAATGTGTTTGTCTTTAATTGCACCATGCTTGATACCACTGCTATTGTAAAATAAATTTAAACCAATTTAAAACAAATTTAAACCAAATTTAAACCAATGCATGCAAGAAAAGGTAAACATTAAATCATCTTTTACTTAAATTTTACAAATAGAGTCAGAAATTGTTTACTGTTAATCTTTGAATTTATTTAGTAGGAATAGAAATTACTTCAGAGATTGACAGGAATATTTTAAACACAAAAGAATCATTGCACTATTTTAGTAGCTATGCCCATCTTGAAGTGAAACAGTATTCTTTTTATGACAATAAATTTTTTTAAGATTTCACAGCTTTGGCCATAGATAAGAATCATTTGACTTAACTCTTCAAGTTTTGGCTATAAAAAAAGTAAAATAAAGTAACAAAGGGACAGTCAACAATCCAGTTTGAGTAAGATATGAATACATATTTTTTCAAATAGAAAGAAGAGGTTGATGTTCTCAGGAACAATGTAAGGAACTACATGAAAGATATACAAAACCAGAAATGTCAACACAGTGAGGCAGGCATAAAAGGATGCATCCCTTGTTACAATTGTTTGCCACTAGACAGAAACAGAATGACCTCTCAGAAAGAGCAGTGTCAGGGGCTATGATGAGTGATCTGTCTAGTACAGGGGATCTCTGCTGTAATTTGTAACCCCAGGCAGCTGGCTGTCCCTCTACAGTAACTTTCTCTACAGCTAAGAGACACTCACAAGAGCAAAGGGCACTGATGGATTTGGTGTTGAGAAACTGTATGAAAGAGGGAATGATTTCTTGAAAGAAAGGCAGATTTTGTTCTCTCACTCCTTTCCTCCTAAGCAGAGCTATTGTCTAAGGCCTCTTGAGAAATAAATCAGTAAACCTTGCCACTAGTTTTCTATCGATGATCCAAGTCACACCTTAGCCAGCACCCTCATCCTTCTCTTTTTCTCCTGGACTCTGCAGTAAAAATATTTTTTTCTTCACTCACATAAATAATTAATGAAATTATTATGGTATGGAGTTAATTCAGTATCCTGTGTTTTGATATTCTCTATTAATATAGATAAAGCTTGGTATAATGCAAATCATTTCAAAGGAACCAATGTCCACTGGTTATGGAGGCAATTGGTACACATCTTTGCTAGCTCACTCTCAATCATCTTTGAAAGATCATGGCAATCAGGAGAGGTGCCTGAGGACTGGATAAAGCAAATGTCACTCCAGTCTTCAGAAAAGGCAAGAAGGAGAACCTAAGGAATTAAAGGCCTATCAGCTTGTAGAGGTGATGGAACAGCTAGCCTGGAGACTCTCTCTAAGCATGTAGAAGACCAGATGATCAAGCAGAGTCAACATGAATTTACCAAAGGAAAATCAGACTTGACCAATGTGATTGCCTTTTGCACTGGCTGAACAGATGGGGGTAGAGCACTGGATGCTGTTTACCTGGACTGCAGCAAGGCTTTTGACATCATCTCCCCTCAATACACTAGTGTAATTCCCAGTTTAGGGTAGGTGACAACTATATATATATATTCACACACAGAGGAACTTAACCCATAGAGACAGTAATCTGTAACAGCAGTAAAAGCAGTATGAGTAACCTACATCTGCAAAAGTCACTCGGGCACAGCCTTGCAAAAGTATAGAATCATAGAATGATTTGTGTTGAAAGGGACCTTAGAGATCATCTAGTACCAACTCCCCTGCTCTGGACAGGGACACCTTTCACTAGGCCAGGTTGCTCAAATAAAGCCCCATCCAATCTGGTATCAAGATTTTAGATATTAGTCAAATATGAGCAAGTATTGTATGTGATACACTAAATAAATTAAAATGTCAGCTTATTCACTGTTACACTAGTAGTTTAAATATAATTATAAACTGGACTTCACATGAATTTATTCTTAGCTAGCAACTCCAAAGTGCCATTGTTTTGAGGACTTTGATCCTGCCTCCAGTCAGCTAAGTACTCCTTTGGTGTCAGGAGACGTAGTCTAGATACTCTTACTGCTGGATGCATATGTTTCTTGAGAAAATTGAAGTCCAAAATGCAAGTCAGCTTACTGGAATGTGTTGCAGTCCACTTTCAAGTCAGAGAAGCCAAGAAAATCATCCCTACAGGTATGCAAGGGCTAGCAGGAAAGTAGATCTCTGTTCTGAAGATTAAGGAACATGTAATACTCCTTAAAACATTAAAAAAAAAATAGTCTCAGTCCAAACAGCAGCACTAAACCTTCCTGCAAAAGTCCTACTGCTGACATTCTCCAGTTTGGAATGGTTTATGTTTAAAAGTTTATGCTTTGAAATTTATTTTTCTAGGATTAGAAGAATGGAGAGTTTCTCAGTTTAACAGTAAAATAAAGTATATATTATTTATTCAAAAGAGATACTGGTTTTAAATATTCTTGCCTTGTTCACAACCCCAAATTTATCAAATTTTATGATGATTATGACCCTGCAAAAAGACTACTGTATTTTTCAGAGAATTTCTGGGTTTATTTACATTTAATAAATATTTTCATTTTACTTTTTAGGTTATAGGATTTTCATCTCAATTTTAACTTTATTAGGTAACTGACAAATCTGTGAATTCAGAATATCGTTTTTCTGTGTTTTGAAGGCAGAAGATTGGCCATAGTATTAAGGGCTTTTAAAAACATAGTAATTTGTCTTTATTTTCTTACTGCATTGTTTTAGTTTTTCAGTTAAAATTTAGTTCTATTTTTAGAGCTGCTAAGTGAAATTAAGGAGAATTTCAACATAAAACCTTGCTCACTTTGCAACGTCAAGAGGAAAGTATGATTTATTTAATGAAAATTTGAGATATAATTCTGCTGATTTGCAGGTGATGATTGTCTTTCTGGAACTCACCTTTTTGTCTCATTACTCGCTCTTGAAAGCTCACCCTGCTCCAGGCAGCCCAGAGCTGGGATTTAAGAGATGGCACCATAAATTGTTCCCCCTGTCTGTACAGGAAGTTCTTCTCTCATCACATGGAGACCTGCCCCAAGAGCCAGAGCTCCTGGCTGCCCCTCACTGACAGCACTCAGATCCTAGAGGAAAGCAGGGAACATTTTTCTTCACTGAAAACTTAAAATAGGAAAATGTGAAGTGACACCTTTGGGCATTGTAGTAACAGTCAGTGGAGAGGATACAGGTTAGACAAGATGTGAATGAGAAAACAGATTTCAGACAGTTTATGAGGCACTAGAAGCATTAAATGGGTTTGGGTCTGCATGCTGTTGACAGCCATGTATAGAAACAATGGTGCCTAATGATGGCATGTATTTTCAATCAAAAATGAGTAGGATTTTCTTCCAAAAGGAGTAGCCCTGTTTGCCATTGGCCATACTCAAACTTGCCTAAGTTTTACTTTTATGAAACAGGGACTAAAAACTGGGAAAAAAAGGGCAAAGATAAGAATAATATTTTTTTATGAATAGTTTTTGTAAGATTTCTCGAAGGGACTGGTGGATACTTGTACAAGACCTTTTAAAAGTTACATCTCTGTTTTACCATCTGCAGACACTGTGTATGTTCTCTCTTCATCTGCAGCTTCTCTCAAGGGAGCAGCCAGAGCAGCACTACTTTTTGTCTTATTTAAAAAATGTTCTGGAAAAATACATCTCTCTGCAAATATTAGATGTGTAATACAGTTTGCTGAGATTCAACAAGCTTTCTTTTCAGTGTTTTCCTTCAATTTTTTCCCCCAAATCAAACTTGCAGACTCTAAGAGAAATCATAGAGAGAGAGAGTTTGTGCACTTGAGGGTGCCCTGATTTTGGTGTTCCTTAAATTTAAATTTCTTAAATTTTAAAATTTCAATCTTCCAGAGAGGATGAGTGTATGACATACAAAAGAAACAAACAGAAAGGTTGGATTTTTGATACATTTATTTAGGTAACTATTTCAAATATTAACAAATCTTGAAAAATACTGACAAAGGTTTCAAAATAAAATAAAATGTGTGGGTTTTAAAAGTATAGGACTTTTTTGTTTGCTGTTTTAGCCTTTATCATTTTAGACCTGACTACAACAATATTACTGGAAAAGCTTGATATCCATGTATAAGAAAAGGTGGTTGCTTCACCTCAGAATTCACTTTTACTTCCCTTTCCTAATGATTGCCAATGCTTTTTGAAAAAAAAAAAATAATAATAACTTTAGCTGATTGAATAGCTAAGTTAAAGAATGAAGTTTATAGAAATTGTTCTGTAGACTCCAAAATTCTGGAATTTCACCCTTTCTGTTTCATAATTTTGATAGGATAGAGGAAGACTGCTTAGCTTTTCAAGGTCTTCATTCTCTCAGCTTGCTACTTGGGAAACATACTAAGAGATACTGAGAATACTCTCAGAAGCTACTTGGGATATGAAGCTGTGGCCTTCTATAAAGTGCATATACTTATCAGTAATAACAATAAATATAATTTTTAATTACTTATAAATTTTCTTTTTGTGTTTCAGAGTAGAGGATTATTCAGAATAGTACTCATATGCTAATAAAATAAAACAAAATACATAATACTTTTCCTTATAAGGGGCTCCAATCCTCCAATCTGCTGGACAGGAGGGATACTATCAGCCTCCTCATTATCCTGTGATGTGAAATTCAGATGATGATATGTCCTCTGAAATTTAAAACCCACACTCTCATATGCTCTCTCTTTCTCATATCTTTAAAAAGGACAATTCTTTTTTTTACCACTTGAAATTTTAACAGTTTAACTTCCACTTGATGCTCTGCTGCAGCTGGAACACCTGTTTCTACTAGAATCTCCATGCTTCATGAGATACCACAGTAGAGAACATCTTCAGCTATTTTTAAGTGTATTGGAACCATAGTTTAAAGGTCATAATTTCCTCTTTGCATGGCAGTCTTCAGGTATTTGCTTTTAATGTCAGGCATAATTATTGTTGTCAGGCAGCACTGTGTCTTTGCTATTATGTATAGATGGAATTTGATCTATATACTAACCTGTGAACAAATGGAGAATGTATAGATTAAATGCTAAAGTCCCAGCAAAAAAAGATTAGCTTATTTTGTGGGAGGTATTATTGTTTTAGGATTGTTTAGTGCTGTGCTTACCATAACACTAGCGACTTGGTTTATAAGTACTAATTTCTTTTTCTCTACAGCAGCTACCTAAGAGTAAATAAAATGCTGCTTAACTTTTTAACAGATGTGCAGAAAACCTAAGAAACATTCATGGGAGTAGGAAACACAAGCTAGTAATTTCATTAAAGAGTAATTTTTGGATAAGAGTACAAATTATTTTGTGTAATAAAATTTTGTATTCTGAAGTGGAATGCCTAATTCTGCATATTTACCTTAAGATACTGAATTCTCAGAGTGCGAATCAGGATATTTTGATTAATCACATATTGGAGCAAGAAGAAAGGTGCCAAATTCAACCTCGATATTTTCAGGAGACAGAATGCTCAAAACAGACAACAAAGATTCTCAAAGTATTATAGAATTCTCAAAATTCTCAGCATGTCTGAGCTCTGAATGAACATTTTGTTTTCTTGTCAGTGATTCGGAATATCCACAGCTACTTTCCAGTGACAAGGAAAATGTCATGCCAACTGGGATCAAGCTTTATTTTAAAGTTGAAGGCATGAAATAAGCACTAAGAAGACAATTGTACACCTGTTTTCAAAAGTAAAAAGGCATCTCAGATCTACTTTGCTTTTGAGAATTTGGCTGAGGAATATATTTCAGAAGCCCAATAGCTCATAACATTATTCCAAATGTTCTACCCTGTATGCCTAATTAGGCTGCTGCACATTTGCATAAGCATGATGCTTCATGATTAATGTATAAGACGCAGCATGAAGCCCTGAATAAATTCACCCACAGATCCTTCTCTCCATTTCTACTGCAAATAACCAGGGTGCCTGAACTGCAGTCTATTATACCTGTAGATAGGGCTATGTATCATATAGAAAACTGTATAAACTTCATTATGAAGTCATATTGATCTGTAAACTTTTTTTTAAGTAGGAATGTTACAATAAAATGTTAGCTCTTATAAAACTACTGGCATTTATACTTTCTGTAATTTATAAGAGGTTTTTTGGTAGTTTTTTTTTCCTATGGTAAAATAAAATATGAACTCTATAGTTTTATTTTCAAAATCGAACTCAATTATATTTTTCAAAAAAGACTTGTTGAATTAGTAACCTAATAATTATTTTTCCACTATAACACTTGGGGTAATGTTAACCTAAAGCAAACAAGAACTTGCTCTTCAAAAAGGAGCAACATTTCAACAATTCAATAATGCATCTACCCACAGTCCAAATAAATAGAAAATTCCTGAATAAGTTAACAAAGGTCTGATGAATAAAAGCCAGAGGATGCCACAGTAAGGGTGCCTGGAAAATGCAAGTCTAACTTTGAAGGTTAAGCAGTGGAGATATCTGGAAAGACTACTAGTTGACACATGTTCTTTTTACTGTAACTCTTTGCACTAACATGAGGACTGATCTAAAGGGATCTTCCACTCCAGCTTAGTTTATTTAAAAAAAAAATTTAAAAATCCACTATTTTTATTCAAAGGCTTTTTTCTGATGCCACAAATAGCATACACTGACTGTGATTTATTTTCACATACCAATATGATCATTGTCTTTGTCTTGACCTAGTAGAGAAAGCTATAAAGTGAAATGCTATTGGCAGCATCTCAAAGCTGGGCACAGAGTCAATCATATTTTGTTTAACAAGGAAAAGATAGAAACCAAATTATTTGATTTGCCAAGGAGTGAAAACTCTATGAGATACCTCCATTTTCTTTCAAAATAAAATTTTAATTTTTTGAAAGAAAAAATATTCAAAGATTTCATGTTTGGGTAGGGGGTTTTTTTTTGGGCTTTTTTTTTTGCGAACCAGCTGACACCTAAACACTAGCATCTCACTAGTGAGCAGCCATTGGTGCCAATGATCAGTGGGATTCAAAACAGTTTTGAACATTATTTACCTGCATTTTGATATCAAGAATAAAACCATGGCCACTTTCAATACTCTACTTAAAGATAACTAATGTTAAAATCCACTAAACATTATGTTTACATTATTCTGAATGTAATACACATATACAACACTGTATGTGTGTTTAATCTTTTCTACAAAAATAAGTTTATGTTTTGAACTAAAGGCAGCATGCCATGAGCAAGGAACCTACACCTCATTCAGGTGAGTGTTGGTCAAAACAATTTATTTTTGGAAGGAATGTATGTGATATGCACAAAACAAACAGAAGCCAAGATATAAAGCTCTAGAGGAAACTATTCCCCACCCTAAGTAATAAGGCCAACATAAAACAATTATATGCTATGATTCTTAAACAACCCAAAGGATCATCTTCGTTGTGTGAACTCCCTAATCTCCACATATCCATATGTCATAAAAAAACCCTTCAACATGGCAGAAACTTATTGCCAAAACCTGGTATATTTGTATTTGAAAATCAAGGAATTTTCCTTTTTGCCATCTTTCTCTTTCCCCTTTGAAATTTGTATCTTTCTATCTGGTGAATGCACTCATTAAAATAATTAATGTAAAGAAGTCTGCAGAAATTAAGTTTTCCAAGTATATGAGAGTATTGCTTTAGGACTTAAAAATATTCAAATTCAGTCTGCAGCAGCTCCAATGAGACTGTTCCTGAACTCTTGTGTCTCCCTTCACACAAGCTTTATGGGGTTAAATCCACTTCACCACTGGCACACAGGCTTTCTGCATTATGTTTTCTTAAGAGGAATTCATTTTATAGCAAATATTATCTGACGATTCTATACATAACATATGAAAAGAAGTTTATTTTTTAAATATTCTTATAAAATAAGATGTAGAACCATGGGACAAAGGGTTAGATTATAATATATTTTTTATTACAGTAAAATAAATTTTGAGAACATTGACATTGACAGGTATAAACATATACATATGGTATATTCAAAGGAAACATTATTAATATTAGATATACATTATTAAATATTAAAATCAATATTATACAATTTAAAAATATCTCTATACATTTCAGCCACTATAAATATATTTAATACCTAGTTGAGGCTTTGGTATGGAAAACATAAACATTTGATAAATATTCTATGTTGTATTTGTATACAATCGAGGTAGTTTCAGCAGCAAAATGCCTCACTATTTTCATAGCATTACATGCAAAAGAAAAACATCAAAAGAACCAAACAAGAAAACCAACAAATTTTAAAAAACCCTTCCTCAAAACACTTAGTAGAAGTTGAATTGTGAGTTCCTTATCTGTACAAATTTCTCCTTATTTCACTAATATTCTGCCTAAAAATGCTTTGAATAACTGACACCTATCCAGAATTGTAGGCACACGTAACCCTATAGATAAGAAAAAGGAGTAAAGAAGGTTAAAAGAAGGTTAAGCTCCTTGTATTAGATATGTGTTCTAACATGATTTTATAATTATTCTCTCGGTTAAAAAAAATAAAAACATTTTAATCTAGATGTCAGGATAGTAGAAGATTCAGTTATGACTTTGACAACTTGGATACCTTGTAGGATATTCTATCACAAGGCTCTGATGTGTACCTCTGGTTAAAAACCAGGCTTATCTCTGGCTTTGTCGCTTCTCTTGCTTCCTCAATTGGAAGTTTTCTGCTGCTGCTTGGCCAGCTGTGTAGCCAAAGTCTATGGATCTCTTGTGTGTAGTAGTTTCATCCATTAGTAGGGCACTGGGAGTATCATTCCGTAGATCAGTCCCTCTGCTATATGCGATGTCTATAACATGATATAGGCAAATAAAATAATCTTCTATGGACAAAGAAAGGGAAGATTGCTCAAGGGTCTGAATCTTGGGAATTAGGTTTTAGGGTCACTGAATTTCAGCCAAATGTTCACAGTTCACAGCCAAGATGGATAAGCAATAGCTTCCTTAAACTCATTCCCTCTCTAAACAGTGAGGTGCTGCTGGAATGGCATTCAGTACTGCTGAGTTAAATATCTGTAAGTGAAATATTACTTTAATTAACTCTTTCCTAAAAAAAATACAAACCAAAAAACCCCAGAGATAGAAATGCTTGATCTTTTTCTAAGCAATTTAATTCAGATGTTGACATCTAGTCAGAGAGTTTTTCTTTGTGTTTCCCATACCTCTCCCACATGAGCTAATTGGTAAGTATGATTCCATTTCTTGCAGTGGTTAAAGGAGACAAAGTCAAGTAAAGTCAGAGTTGATTTTATCTACAGCATAAAAGGTTCTATACAGAACTATTCTTTGGACTAGATGTGGTCCCTGGCTTAAAATTATGCTTTGACAATATCATAGAGTCATGGTCAGTCTAGTTCTCCACCCTTGGAACTCAGATGTCCTCACTCAGATTCAAGAATGGTTTTTTTTTTCAGATATCCTGTTCTTCATGCATAGATGGTACACTGTGTTAGCATGGCTGTAGTCCACTGGACATGGTCATAAGTCATTAGAGCTGTCAAATGACTGCAATCCGCATATTTTAGTGGCAAAATACTATAAAAAACAAAAGTTTCATGTTACTAATTATTTAGGATAATACTTTTCTTTTTCCTTTTTTGATTCTCTCTAAGGCATAAACCTAAGGAAAATGAATCTATTTTATTTAATCCACCAATTAATCAGCTCCATTCTCTATGTTCCTATTCAATTTAATATCACTGCAGTCATGCACACATATACTTTTTTTTTTCTGAGGTAGAAACTTGTGATCCATGTTGTCTTATGCACATGTTTGATACTCCAAACCAACTGGCTTTCTTTAAAAGGAGAAATATTCTGGTGGTCTTTTGGCTTTCTGTCTTCTTCTCAGAACAATGCATAAGCCAGTGAGAAACAAAAATGCTCTCCTAGAACATGAAGGAAACAGGAATATGAGTAAAAACCATATTAGGCAAGAAAGGGCTTTTTAGATGATTTTCTGAAATTGAAGTTCCTATGAACTCTTGGTGATCCCATTCTTTCTTTCAACTTGATGAAGAACCACCCCCTCCTCCACCAAGAAACCTCACAAAGCTGAAGCAGGGAAAAAGATTGTGCTAACTGCTTTTAATGAAGGTGCACTGCCTGTCTATGGTTCTTTGCTACGATATTTTTGAGCCTAGCATTGGAAGAAAGAAATACAAGACTTATTTCTCACTTTCCCAAAGTTCCTCTGCTTTTCAAGATGTTTCCAAAAGACATATACATTTGTTATATCTAAGTGTCACTACAAAACAATATGTAGCTCGCTTTTCTTTCTGAAAGAGATTCTGGTTACACGTGTATAAATCAGACCAAACAAATATTTTTATTTAATGTCATTATATATTGAATATTCAACATTAATATTTTCAGCACTGAGCAAGTCATCGTGTTTATTTAGTGATGTCTGGATTCTTTCCTACATGACTTGCTGATTAATAGGGTCAGAGAAAGCTTTCTTTGTGATTTACCTCTGAAGCAGATGAAATTTCATTTAAATGTACTTGTCAACAGTCAGGATTTCACAAGAGAAGAGACATCTTAAATGAGAGCACAGAGAGGTCTGAAAGTGCAGTTCCAATACCTGAAAAATCTCCCAATATGACTTTAAAATGAGAAGAAATGTGACTCCAGACTTTGATGCTAAGGCAGACCGACATGTGTGGAACAAATTGTATAGTTTTGCCAAAACTGCTTTCATGCCTTCATAAAGTCATCCTTATCAATATGCCTAATTATTAATTAATGAGTAATACAATGCCACAACACCTAAAGTCGGGGAAAGGAGCGCACCCTTCTCACCTAATAATAACGGAGATTTCTATGTACAGCTGCACCTCATGGTATTCAGAACAACAAGGGCTGTGAGGAAACCTGATGGTGAGATTTTTGGGGAGAAAACTCAAGAAAAATAATCAGTTATGAATGAAGAAAATGTCTCAACGTCCCTCCCAGAAGGTTCAGTCTTTTTAAAGGACTACACAGAAGTGAGAATAACACTAAATAAAACATTGTTCTTATTTATATCGCTTCATACCTGAACATTCAGATTAGTCTGAGCAGCATAGATTCTTTCAGCTGAAAATTATTAAGGAGAAAAATTACTTAAAAAGCATTTGGTGTAAATATGATCATCCTCTGCTTTTTACTATTAAAATATTAGAAGCCTAAGAAAAATCTCCTTTTTTCTGTGGACATCTATCTGACAGTTTTCAGTGATAAAAGATGGAGGCAATCCCTTTTCTTTTTAGAGGCAAAACTGGAGATCTTTTTAAGATGGTAGCAAACAGTTGTAAAACCTCTTCGTCACACCTTACCTTTTTGAGTTGTCTTGGCAATAGAATGGGTTCTTCTTAGCTGCACTCTACTTAAACTTAAGCACCTTTTCATGGGAAAGGAATGCAAAAACAGGTTAACAACATCTTAGAATAAAAATTATTTATAGGTGAAGATAAAAGAAACTTCCTGTCTGACCATCCAGGAGCCCTCAGCAGTCACTCACACCTGAGCTGGGACCAAAGCTCCTTCCCAGCTACACCCCCCTCACTCACAGTCATACCAGGTTTCCTCACCTGCTCGACCTCAGGATTCCCATCGCAGTCTTGGACATTCAGATCCTTCAAATAATTTAATTGTTGTGCAGTAACAAGGTAAAAAAACTAAGCTTGAGCTGGTACTTCCAAGGAGGGACCCAGAACAAAGGAACCCTTGGGCTTTTATACCATTACAGTCTGACTGAGAGAGAGTCTGGGGCAAGGGCTCCTGCCACTCTGGTCCCCTGGCTGGGCCACAGGTCCCTGTGCTCTTTGTTGTGCAAAGGGCTGGCAGGTCATGGCCTCCTGCCTCAGGCTCTTGTTACCCAGGGATCAACCTGCAGCTCACACTGCAGCTTTCAAACCAAGCTACCTGCACTGGATGTATTCATCAATGAAATTAGGTGAAAGTATAAACCTCTACTAGGTCCAAAAAATGGTGTTTCAGCAACACCAGTAAAAATCAAGCATTAGTTTAATTTGTTTACTGTGAAGGTAGCTGGATCTTTATAAGTAGGGATATTTGGTACAATGGATGTTGCCTTGTAACATCTGGATGGGCATACAAACTTATGTTCAGTACATGAGGCATAAATTAAAGCTCTGTGTACAGTTCCAGGGCTATGATCCTGTTGGGATCACAAAGACGTGGTGCTATGGATCCCTTGATTGGTTGCAATGGAGAGATAAAGGCTCTGTAGAAAGGACAAAGGCTGGGAAGACAAGGTGAACCATCTCTTTATATGAGAGAATATTTGGAGCTCTGCCAGGGGATGGTGATGAGCCAGCTAAGAACTGACGGGTAAACATCAGAGAGTAGTGGGTGTCTGATACAGGCTGCCTGACCAGAAGGGTCAAGTGGATATATACACCCTGTAAACAGGAGATAGGAGAGTTCTCACATTTGCAGGTACTTGTCCTCACTGGGGTCTTCAACCAATCTGTTATTTGCTAAAGGGAAAACACAGGGTGTGAGAGACTGGACTGTTATAGGTTAATGATTCAAAACATTCCCCACTTGTGGAGGCACCAGGGTGCTTAGTTGAAGCCAGGTTTGGAGGAGGAGGAGGGGAGCTTTTGGGTGTGTAATGGCTAATCTGTGATCTGATAAGGTACAGGGTGAATAGGTGAATGATGGGTGAATGATGGGCTGTGAGTAAGAGACAAATTCCATGGGGATAGGATAGTGCCTCTTGTTAGGATAAACTGTCCTCCCTTACAGAAACCAGTGGGTGGTAAAAGTCCCTGTCCTCCCAGCCCCCAGGGAAGGTCGATGGGACATTCCTAGCCCTACCCTCTGACAAGAGGGGAGAAAACTGCCATGTCTCAGATTTCATAAACCATCAAAGACCCCTGAAGGGCCTCCAGATTAAGACATGAGACCTTCCACCAGAGAAATAAAGCTTGCCCACAGGGGAGGTACCTGGCACTCCCACCTCACCCGAATGTACCATAATCCAGCTGATTTTGTGTTTTGCAACCACTCTGTGGTTTCTCCTACCTCTGTAAAACTGAGACCAAGGGACAACTCTTCACAGGTCAACAGGTGGTGAGGTGTTCACACTCTCATGCTTTCTCTCCTATTTTCCCTTATATGTGTCCCAGATTGATATTTTTGCCCTTTCACGATGCAATCCTTTTATGTTATTATATAAATATAGACAATAATAATCAAAATGGCTGCATACTTTTCTTTGAAACCACATTGGTTTAAAATAAACTCTATGTGTATATACTTACAAACACTGATTAGTCAGTGCCATTTCACTCCAATCTTCCTCTAGGGATCTATTAACAAGGAGCTGGATTAAGGAGCTTGTCTGTGTCCTGGGATGGACTGTCACACAGGGCTTAAGTAGACCAGGAGGGTCCTGGAGTGTGTCAATGACGACTTCCTCACCCAGCTGACAGAGAAACCAACGAGGAGAGGTGCTCATCTGGGCCTCAAACTCAGCAACAATGAAGGGCTCATTTGGGATGTCAAGGTCAAAGGTAACCTCAGTAGCAATAAGAATGAGGAATTCATGATCATGAGGGGAGAGTGGAAAGGGAAAGCAATCTTACAACCTTAGATTTCAGGTGAGCAGGTTTTGGTCTTTTCAAGGACCTGTTTGGTAGAATGGCATGTAATAGAGTTCTGGAAAAAGTAGGATGCAAAAAAAATTGGTTAACATTAAAGGAAAACCTCCTTCAATCTGAAAAGTGTTCCCTTCCAATTAACAGGAAGTCAGACAAAAATGCCTGGAGGGTAATTTAGGAACAATACAGAGACATTGTGGGATGATACTAGGAAAGCCAAATCCCAACTGAAATTTAATCTGACTAGGGATGTCAAAGAAAACAAGGCTTTCTATATGTCCTTAGGCAACAATAAGAAGACTAGGAAAAAAGTATGCCTGGTGCTAAATGAGTCAGGAGACACAGTTACACAGGATATGGAAAAAGCTGAAGCAGAGTGCCTTCTTTGTCTCAGTCTTTACTAACAAGACCAACTCTTCTGGGATCTCAGGTCAACGAAACCTGAGGTAGAAACAAGAATGATATAACACTGATGAAAATAATTGGTGGACTACATCCCCCCAGGTCATGGAATACTTAAGCAACCTGGACATTCCATAAGCCCTAATTGAATACATCTACCAGTGCTGGAGTCACTGGCGGTTGTCATTGTAAGGTCCTTCTTGAAAATATTTGACTGAAATAATGCTGACTGGGAGAAGTGCCCTTTTCCTGATGGAAAAGAAATGGCACTCCTACTTTTGAGTTCAAGGAGAAGAAGTAGATCAGCTTCTCCTCGATTCCTGGGAAGGTGATGGGGCAGCTAATCCTGAAAACCATATCCAGACATATGAATGACAAGAAATCAGTAGGAGTCTTGATCATGGATTCACCAAGGGAATGTCATGCTTGACCAATTTGATGACCTTGTATGATTGAATTACTAACTTGGTAAGCAAGGAGAGAGTAGACTTCAATAAGATTTTCAAGACTGTTTCTTCTAAGATCCTCATGGAGAAGCTAATGAAGTTTAGTCTGGATGGGCAGACAGCGATCTGGATTGAAAACTGGCTGAATGGCCAGGCTCAGAGTGTAGTGATCAGTGTCTTGAACTCTTATTGGATGCCAATAACTTGCAGTTTACCTCTAGGGTCAATTCTGAGTCATATTCTTGCTAGTATTTTCATTAAAAATCTGAATAATGGGGCAACATGTACCATCAGCAAGTTTGCCAATGACATAAAACTAGGAGGAGTGGCTGAAACCTCAGAGGGCCATGCTTTCATAGAGAAGAACTTTCACATGCTGGAAAAATGGGCTGAGAGGATCCTTTGAAGTTCAACAAAGGGCAAGTGCAAAGTCCTGCACAAACAATTGCATCAAGGTTCCCAGGATCTGAACCACCAAGGAGTTCTGTTCACTCTGCTTCTGAAGTCTAAAATTTCTTTGAGTCAAATAGAAACACTAGACATATGAAAAAGCTTGTGTTAAATTATGTATTTGAATGAATGTTAAGATTTAATGGTACAAATATTAAGTGCAAAATTATGTATGGTAAAAGAGTGCTGTGTCAGTATACTGAAATGATCAGGTTTATATAGGACAGGAACAAACAGTTCTTTCAAGTTTTCAAAGTCCTGTAATATTTCTGGTTATACTTAAAGGGGTCATCTGAAACTGATAGCTGGATTTTCAAAAGAAAAATAAAAGGTAAAATACTCCACATGAAAAACAACTGTGCCTGAAACGTTAGTAGAATGCACATTTTGATATTGGGAGTAAATGAGGTAATAGTGCAACCTGAGAAAGCTAGGATTACTCAGATGATTTATAAGCTGCACCAAAAACCATTCTGTTCGACATGGTCATTAAGAGATCACACACATTAGAGAGTGGAAGAATTTATTCTGCACACCAGTTTTGAACATGGAACATGTCATAGAAATGACCATGATGATGTAAAAAATGCTATTAAACCTCTCTCCTGACTCCAAAACAGGCTAATAGTGGTCATTTGGTGGAGGAAGTTTATCAAGGGCAAATTTGTTTCTTTAAAATGCCCGGGCTTTGTGTAAGCCAGTTTCTACTGGAGCATCTAAAGACTTTTGAATCCTTCTGATGTATCATTTACAGCAGTCTGTACTTACAATTTCCACTGATAAATTAAGCATTACATAAAATGTACCTTTCATTTTTCCTCGGCTGATGATTTTGCCCTTAGTGTGATCAGCAAGAAACACTGAGTAATCATATGTAGCTGCTATCTGTCTAAAGATCAGAGACATTCCATCACAGAGTAATCACCGAGTAATGCAGGGACAAACTAAATGCTTCTCCCTTACTTATTTTACTGAGAAACTTACAAAAATCTTAAAGGCCATCAATTTATAAGTTAGAAAGCAAAGAACCATCATGCAGTTGAACTTGGTTGATCTTGGTATTAATTACTTGTGAAGGCAAGCCAAGGACAGAGATATCTATGCTTACCTCTGTGCATGTGTTTTAAGTGCCACTTCTTTACAGCATCAATTAACATATGGTGTGGAGGCTACTAAAAGGAAATAGCTGTATGTGAGTATTCAACAACTCTCTCTGTTGAAAAAGAATGAGTTAAAATAAACTATTTGCAAAAAGTCAGTAATACTACCAGATGTTCTGTAAAGACCGAAAAGTGATCTAGACATAGAACTCTAGGGCAGATGGTAAAATGCACAAAGAATTTTAAAGAATTCTGCATGAAATATCCATTTTATTGTGTACCTCTAACTGCCAAAGACTCATAGAATTTAGTTCATTATCTTGCTGATTCTGAGTCTTCATCTATATGCTTCTCTCAAATGCTTTCTTGGGGTAAAAAACCCTCACACTATTTTTACATCAAACAAGTCACCCCCTTATCATAATCCTGACACAACTATATCTTATATACTGTGCAACAAACAGTAGAGTCTGCTGCTTTTTTAAAGGATAAAAATGCCTTGTTATTCAGAATATGAGTAGCAATGTGAAAGGAATTGGAAGGAAGTATTGGATTTAAAAAATGAGGACAGCAATAAAGTTTGGAATATTAAATATTCTTGAATTGTAAGCAATTCAATGATTCTGTCCTCTACAGTTATCTCCTCTTCAATTTTTAGGCAAAACTAATTTTTACTCAATGAAAAACCTATGTCTTACCTCACAACCTACCACTAACCATCCTCTAACAGAGGCCCCCCCATATTTCACGTCATACCTCCCTCTTCTTTGCCCTTTTGCTTTCTAACTTAATTCCTGGCTTTCAATGGTGTTGCCTGACTCTGAGTGCTTGGAAACACTGCTGGGACAGATTTATGTATTGTTGCATATGAATAGATTCCACTTTCACTGTGTCCATTAATTTTTAATGCACTTTACCACCATTTTCATTTGTAGTCCTTTTCCATTGATTCTCATAATGTAGTCCTTCTTCTTGAATTTCAAGCACAATTACTTTATTTTTCAGCAATTGTTTCTTTTATACTGTGAAAGGATAATATGGCAGTTGCAGAATGGCAATGGAGACCATATGGATATAATTTCAGAGAAATAATAGGAATATCGTGAGGTAGTGTAAGGAACCATTCCTTAGTAAGAGTATCCACGTGCAAATACTTTACCACAACATAGTACAGTGGAATTCTAAAGACATGTGATTTCATGATATTCACATCAACTCTGACTAATTTGCAGCCAAAGATTTGGGTATTTAACAGCAACATGTTTAAGTCATGCTGCTATCTCTTCTGCCAGTTTATATCACCAAGGGGATACAATATGAGAAATGTCTCTACTTTCTGTAAGCTGAGCCAACTTGAGGAACAGTGTTAGTTTTAAAAACTGGAGAAAATCATTAGTAACACTTCATTAATTTCATGAAGAATAGGATGAAACCAAGAGTAGTTTGTTAATACACTCTTTTTGACATTGCTACTACCAGAGTAGTTCATAAAAACATTGACAGCTTACAGTGATTTGAAATATAAGAACAGACTTGTGGAATTTTTGGACAATTCCTGCTCAAAATTTTTATAATGAAAAATTTTGTCTGTTAAAATTTCAATGTCACCATGACATTCAAATTTGTTTTAGGTAATTTTCAATATAATATTTTTTATTGGGGCAAGTAGATCTGATTCTTGACAGTTTCGTTTGCAAAACAAAATCTAAAACTGTTTCAATATTTGTTTTCCTCTGTGTTAGCCCCTAAAGAAGCATGTAACAACATTTGTTAGGATGGGTCATAGAGCTTTCCTAATGGAAACAGAGAGGAGTCACTGATTTAATTATATCTCCCATAAAATAATTCAGTTTCCCTTCTGAATGCATGACTAAAGCTCCTAGGACAGATTATACTATGATTTAGGTTACCCCACATTTGGAGTTCATAGTGCATGTGGAATTATAATAAATCCCTGTGGAATTCAGGTTTGTATCAAACTGAGAAAAAAGCAAGCATCCCACTGTATCTTGATGAATTAAAAGAAAATACTGTAACAGCAATAGTCATATCCATGAATCCTGCTTCCTACCCCAGCACGCCAAGCAGTTCCCTGATGGAATGGTGGCAGTAACTAAGACTGAGCTGTTGGAAATCTGGATATCCCAGAGAAACAGTGATTAGTCCTGTGCACCTCAGAGTGTGTGCACACAGCATCCTTCTGTCCAGGGCATCCCAGACAGTTGGCCCACAGTTATTTAATTGCAATATGTTAGCAGGTATGACTACAAAAACTAAAATTAGAATATTGCTTAAATTAAATCTTTTTAAGCTTCCATTGCAGGAATAATTTGATGCCTTGCTGTGTCATTCTAATTCAGAATGAAAATATTAATTGGAGTAATTCATTTCTTTTGGGAAAAAAAAAAAAATCACCTCTTGCCGCTCTTACCCATATTTCTTTATTTAAGGGTCATGAAAAAAATCATAGCTCAAATATCCTTAATTTTGAAAAATCCCCCAAAGCCTCTGTTTCTAGGAATGTAGAATTTTTGCTGTTCTTGCAGAACTGAGTAAGCAGTTATGCAGTAGGAGAGAAAACTTTGAGTTTTGAATCACATTTAGTTACAGTGAAAATAAGATAGAAGGGAGAGATGAAGGCAAATTGTCCAGCTGATCTGCTTAAAACTGACCTGGAATTTAAAAGCAGATTTCTTACATCATGAAAAATAAAATTAGCTGACTGCAGTGAGGATTAAACATTAGCTTCTCCTCTGCCATGTATTTGTCCCCTATCTGTGAATGCTCCTTTTAAGAGCCAGGACCAGGTTATCCTGGTGTATCAGCTCCAAGAAGATCACTTCTGCTCTTCCTCCTTGGGCAATTGGCAAGTCTCACATGCAATATAAAGGTGTGAACCCTGGGGCCCAGGTAAGATTCACCACAGCAGACTCAGAGACAACCATAAAGACGGCAGGATCAGCTTAGTTTGGTAATGGAGGCACCCTCATCATACAGAAAACATTCTGTGTTTGCTCTTTTATTTTTTATTATTTCTTTAATTTTTTAATATTTTTTTATTGCCGGAGATTACAGAATCACAGAATATTCTGGTTTGTAAATGACCCACAAGGATCATCAAGTCCAACTCTTACAGGAATCAAACTCAGAAGTTTGGTGTTATTAGCACTGTTCTCTGACCAACTGAACTAATCTCAGGGTAAGATAAAATCATATGAAATGTTTATAACTAAGAGTTAATGGAATCTGGCTTTTAAAAATCTTGGATTAACATTTTACTATGTGGTTCTTTACTTGTTTTGTATTATAGAGAATTTCCTACCTGATGTATAAAAATACTTTGGCAACAGCCTGAGAAACAACTAACAGAGCAATCTTAAATATGTGTTCATTCAAAAAGAAAGCAAAGTACCACAAATCACTCAGATATACAAAACAATAACTAGACTAGAAGGAAGGAATATTAAAATAAAGAGCATTATTATATTGTGTAAAATCCTGTCAAGACCCATCTCTGAAAAAGTAGATTCCTTGAATTACCCCTAAATAGGAAATTCTAAAATATTACTAGAATAGTATTTAAGAGTTGAACAGAGAAATATTTAGTAGGGAAAATATAGTTACAAAGTTCTTAATCTATTTGTGCAAGTTTATGCTGCCAAAAAAGGTACCAATCGTAACAGTCCAGTAAATAATCTAGTTAGAACTTTCTTACCCTTCACTCAGGCTCAGCAAGTATCTTTCCTGATAAAGTAGAGAGAGACATCTGAAAAGAGTAAACATGTGAAATAAGCATAACTTGTAATGTGCTTCCCAGAGGCAGCAGAAAGAGACAGGAACAATAATAACTTCTATAAGTTTTGCTAGGTTTTTTGTTTGGTTGGTTGTTTTTTTTTCCCAATGCCATTGCTCAGAATACATTGAGTCATCATCAGCTGTGGAGATTTCACTGAGTTTGATTGGATATTTTCATACATTTTGAATGCCATCCCAAGGCCAGATTTACAATTTTCATTCAGTTAACTGTCATGTACAGTGCAGGTCCTGTTCCTGAGCACCATATGTGTCTTTATTTTGCCTGGTGCCTTAATCTGCAAGGTGTCACAGATGTACCCATGTGGTCATTTGGCAGCTGGTTCATGAATCTTTTGTGACCAGCTATTCTCAATGTTTTTAACAATTGCAAAGCAGAAATAAATAGTGATTACAAAAGGCAAATAATACTCATTTTATTGCCCAGTGAAGGCAAAGTTGGGACAATAGCAGAGCAGCTGTTTGGCCTGCTTTCTGGGATTTAAAATCCGTAACAGAGACCTAAGCACTTGTGTGTCCATTTGTGAGAATCAGCTTGGATGTTTGTGCCAGAGCTCTAGAGCTGCCAGCATTTCTATGCTCTTTATGCTGGCAAAAGCGTCAGCTTGCCTATACATGCTAGATAAGCAAAGGCTGTGAGCATATTTAGGGGAATGACCAGGGGAAAAGCATTTTCATTTATTCACTGTTAGCACTGAAAAGCAACAAGGAGGGAATTATAGCCACTGCCATAAGCATGAGAAGGCTGGCACCTTAAAAAAGGCATTAGGCAACCAGCAAAAAACTAATTTCTAGTCTGATGCCTCTTACGTTATAAGATACTTTTCTGAGAAAACCCACCAAAAAATTTAGATGTCATTCTCTGGTATCTGTAATTAACTCTTAAGAGTAAAATTTCTCCCTCCACCTAATTAATGGATATATTAAAATATATATAAAAATAGATTATAATATATATAAAATATATATTAGCCATATACTTTGACAGTTCCTTTATGGAAGAAGTTAAATTTGATTGCAGATGGCGGAAGCTTATGTTAAGACACTTGTGAATATTCCATAATTAAAGTGGTTTATTTTTAGAATGAAGTCCCTGATATGACCCCTACAGTTCTGTTTTCATTATGGCATGCAAAAGAAATAAAAATTTGTCTGCCTTAAAGTAGATTCTTCTCTGTGACTGCATTTTGATTTCTTCTCATCTGATAGTATTGGTGAGTATATTGACAACTGTTGCTTCTCTTCTAACTTATTTCAGTCTGAGCCTGACCTACATGCATTATTCTCTTACAGTTCCACTTGTGGAGAGGCACTATGTCTTTAGAATGGTAGGAAAATTTCATTCTTAATTTCACATTTGAATTGAATATGGATATAGTACCTACATAAAATATGGATATACAATGGATATAGTACCATTGTACATGGCTGAATATTAAAGATAATTATATAGATATTTGTGTCAACAGACAAAAAAAAAAAAAAAAAAAAGGAAAAAATAGAGAGAGAATTTATACCAAGACTTCAGCTCAAATAAATCCACAGAATATAGAGGACATATTATTTCAAAAGTAATGGCCACAAATTAGGAAGAAGCAAATATAAGTTTTAACTGTAAAAATAAGCATATTCTCATGTGGCAAAAGAGGTGTTTATGAGTGGAGAATTTTAAGTGCATTTCTCACAAGAATGCCAAAATTCATGGTGGTATGGGATGCCACCTAAAAGTAATGACTAATCACTTTTTGACTATTTGAGGGCCTTTTACTCTCTTTTGATAGGAAGTGCAAACTGTCATCATTGGCTGAATAGCAGGTGGACTAATTAATTGCAGGAGCAATTAAGTAGCATTTTTTCTGTGCCTTTTATGCAGTGAAAAACTCTAAATTCTAAACTTAAACCAGCAAGACAGCTTCAATTGTGTCATGAATTAATTATGATCTGCGTAATATCCATCAAAGAGAAATGTCTGACCTAATGAAAGGAAAAGCCTAGAGCATACTTTGAGCCTCTATCACTTTTCTGTTTACTTCCCTTTCCCTCTCTGCTGCTGACACAGAACTTTCATTCCTCTCTAGTTAATTAACCTGTTTGCTCCCTACCTGGGCTCCTGGCTCCACTAAAGACCTGCAAAGACATTTGCTGATACCACAGTTGAGTTGACTTGGTTTTCTGTATTGTTGTGTACACTTGATCTCATGTTTATGCCGCATGTTCTTCGAGGTACCACTACTCCATGTCTGCCCAGATAAATCTGGAGTTTCTTCTCATTTCGTAGGCATAGCAACAATCAACATAATTAACAGTAACAGGTATCATATGTATTTAAGCAGACTTCATCACTATTTCTTGACTTCTCACTAAATTTTTGTTACTCATGTATGAAAACTTTTTTTTCTGGTTGAAATAACTTAAGTGAGTTTGCCAATGACACTAATTGGAAGTTGTGGACACCCTTGAGAGCAGAGGGAGCTTAAGGAGAGATCTGGATATCATCAACAATATGAAATTTAGCATGAAGAGGCACCATAGGACAGGATAATCCAGGTTATACATACAAACCAGGGAATAAAAAGCTGGAGAGCAGCCCTTAGGAATTGATCTATTCAGTTTTGGGTTGCTGATATATTTCATGTGAGCAAGCAGTGCCCTGGCAGGCAGGAGAGCCAGCTGTGTCCTGGGGTGCATCAGACACACCAGGCAAGAGAGGGGGTTGTCCTGTTCTGCTCTGCACTGATGTGGCACCACCTCAATTACTGTGTGCAGTTTTGGGTTCCTTAATATAAGAAGAAAATCAGACTATTTGAGTGTTTCCTTTGGTGAAAGGCCTCAAAGGCAAGACTTTCAAGGGGTGGCTGAGGTCGATTGGTTTGTTCAGCTTGGAGAAGGGAAGGGTGAGGGGTGACCTCATCACAGTCTACAACTTCCTCAAGAGGGGCAGCAGTGCAGGAGGAGGTGTTTATCTCCCCTCTCTGAAGACCAGTGACACAAGGAAACAATGTAGCTGTGTCAGTAGAAGTTCAAATTAAATGTTAAAAAATGGTTTTATGCTGAAAGGATGGTCAGTCACTGGCTCCGTAAAGGACAGGCTCCCCAAGGAAGGGGTCATGGAACAAATTCTGTAAGAGTTCAAGGAGCATCTGGAGGATGCTCGTAATGATATGGTCCTTTCCAACAAGAGATATTCTGTGATTCTATGATGCTATGAATTAAGGAAAGGGAACTGACAAAAAAACCCCAAAAAAACCCAAACCAAACCAAACCAAACCAAACCAAACCAAAACAAAACAAAACAAAACAAAACAACAAACAAACAAAAAACCCCCCAAAAAACCCAAACCAAACCAAACCAAACCAAAACAAACAAACAAACAAACAAAAAAAAAAAAAACCAAACCAAAAACAGGCCAAATTAAGAAATTAGGTGGCAGTCATATTTTTCTTCTAGAATTTGCTTATTAGATTGAAGAATTTATTGTGATTTGAGGCCAAAGTCCTTCATAGAACATGTGTTTGGGCAATTTGTGTTTTGATTGGTCATGAGATTCAAATTCTTTTGATGTCATTAACTGATTAAACCTTTGATTAACTCTGTTTTCAAACTCCAGAAAAATAAATGAGTGAAGAATTCTTATACATTGTATATTTTCTCAGCTATTAATTTCTTTGCTTCATTGCATATTTTTAGGAACATTATAAACATATGCAGAACCCAGACATCTTTTAGAAGTAAGATTAGATGTGTATTACAACATACAGGGGCATGTTTAACATCTTCCTCAACAAAAATTAGACCACCCACTTGCCCAAAATTCTTTTTTGTCATTTTCAGGCAATTGTTCCACCCAAAGCCAGAAGCTTTGTCCAGCATCTGGGTTAGAGGATGACCCTGTCCTGTGTCTTCTTGCAGGGCCTTTATAGGACATTCAGCCACTGTTATCAGTCTTCCAGTCCACCACTTCCACAGTATCTTCCTGTTTGAATTTTGTCACTTTCATGCCTTATTTCTTCTCGCTACTGTGTGTGAATGGAAGCAAGGCAAATTTCCTGAAGACTGTACTGTCTAACCCTAAGTACTAATGCTGAGTAGCTTGGGGCTTAAAAGCTCTCAAAGCCCAGTTCTCTCTGTCTTAGAGGCCTGTGACCTGTCACCAGGTCTGAAGGACAATGGTGATGCATTCTTTGATGCGCCATTTTAAAGGGAAATGCAGTCATGCATTCCTTCTCATGATATAAACATTTTAACTTTCTGGATAGTCGGAAAATACTGTGTGCTCTAGACAGGTGACTGCTATGGATTGGGATCCTGGACTATGTGGTCCATGTGAATTAATAACCATAGAACCCATCCTGTTGACTTTGACTAAGGTTGCATTGGATTACATGAAAAATTCAACATAAGAACCCACTATTAGATGAGATACTACTAAATATATTAAACATATTAGTCCTACATAGAAATAGATATACACATTACATATACAATATTAGTATATCTATGAGGTGTCTATCTATCTGTCTATCTGTCTATCTGTCTATCTGTCTGTCTATCTATCTATCTATATCTCAGGGATATATATTACTTAAAAAGTCCAGATGATGAAACAGAAAGGAAGAAATATGTGAAAAACAAAATTAATATCATGGAAGATTTATTATCAGATTTGTTTTACTTTCCATGACAAATTTGAATAAATGAGGTAAAACAAGTGGGAGAAGAAAGAAAAAGCATGAGTAAGCAAGAGTAGGACAAGATAAATTACAAAGTTCCCAATTATTGTTATTAGTAGTGTCATTAATAACCCACTGCAAGCATGGAATATGTTCCCTTATCCCACAGCAAGTAATTGTCTCCACCCAGAAAAACTGGTTTTGTTTTCTAAATTATATAACCAAAAGTTGTTATTCATTGTTTTCTTTCTGCAAAGGTATATAGGCAATCTGTAAAACAATTTACACTTTACAAATTGTATTACATTACCTCAGATTCAATTTTAAAGCACAATAAGAGGATTTTTATATAATGTGCTATTTTAAGGAATTTCAAAGAACATGATTAAAGGACAGACTATGCTATAAGACTTGGTAGCAATTTAGCTTTTATTCTGATGGGTAATTTCTTTCTATTTGGTGATCAGTTATACAGGACAGTGCAGAGTTTCCACAAAAATAATAAAATTAAAGGAACATAAAAGCAAATATACCAATGAGGAATTATTTAAATCCAAAAGTTACATCTCTTAATTTTAAAAAGATTTATGACCTAAGCAAGGCTTTGAATTACTTTGTGGGTATTTTCTGTTGTGTCACAATAAAAGCAGGGATAGAACTGAGATATTTGAATGTACTTTGAGCTTTGAGTATTTAAGAAAGTATACACCTTTACTAGCATATACATTAGTTATCTCATTGAATAACTACAGGTATTTTTCTTTTTTTAAAAAAAGTTGGACCACTTTCAAAGAAAATAATCAAGAACAGAGATGACATTTTGCACTCTGTTCTCTCACTGAGTTGTTATATGACTTCTGGAGCGGAACATGCTTAACTTTCCTGAACCTCTGCTTACTTTTCATCACACTGAAAAATATAATAATTCTAGTTATATTAAAATCTCTGCAACAACTGGCCTTAATACCATTAAATTAATTTAATGAAATTATTCTCCTAGTTGAAAATAAACATACACCAAAAGCATATGAGGATTAAGGAATGCAAAGGTTGTAGGGTCACACCATTGAGAAACGTGAAAATTCCATAGAAAAATTGTACAAATAGATGTTAATACTAATCAGTCTGAAGTGGAAAAAAATTGGTCATCCATCATAAATTAGTATTTCAGAAGGAACAGCTCTGAGGGGATTCAACTTTGGGAGGCAAAGCACCTTGAGCATTTAGGCACCACTCAAATTTCATATGCCACATGCATAACTCTAAGCTTCCCTAGAAATAATTACCTAAATATTTATCACTGAATGTTTTACAACATAAAACATTCACGTATCTGCCTATGCATACCTATATCACTTAATTGCAACTTATCCTTGGAGTCATTTTCATGTTCTGAAACCAAGGGAGTGTACATATCTCCAAGTAGAGAAAAAAAAAAAAAAAAAGCCCAATTGGTTTAACACTCCTACCCAGGCTTTGGCAATTTTTGACAATTGTAGTTTAATCACATTTTGTCAAAGCAGATTGACTATTCAAAAGTTTTTGAAAGTCATTAACATTTTTTTCCTAGTTGCTGTGCCAAAATAACTATGCCAAATTTCACAACTTTGATATTTCAATTTAATTTTTTTTACTGAATTGGGATATAAATGACAGACTTTTGAAAAATATTTTTTGCACTCATTACAAGACTCAATTTTTAGAGCTTCTGGGATATTCAAGCCCTTGCCATCTCAGAAAAAATAAAAGTTAACACTTGCAAAATATTTTTCACATATGAATATCCATGATAAGTACAACATATGCAGTTGTTTGCAAAGATATGGAAACATAGAAACGTAACAATTCACAGGGTAACATATTGATTACTAATAATTTTTTTATTCTGATCCTGTATGTTTCCTTTCATACTTTTTAAAATTAATTTAAGAGCATGCAGATGGCTCAAATAAGAGGTTCATTGTACTGCAATCATTCTCCTTCAAAATAATCAGCTTGGTCCTTTTCTTTTTCTTTCTTTCTTTCTTTCTTTCTGGATCTTGATTTGAAATACTTTATGATTTTGGAAACAGAGCTCACAAATAAAAAATGAATTGCTTATTTAGTTGGATGGACAGAGTTAGTATAGGGTAATTTACTGACATATTTAGTTAAATTAATTAATTTACCTAACCTTATTACTGATTTAACATCTTTTGTATATCAGAACCTTCTTTTACTTGGCAAGGAGAGCACATAGTTAGAATACAGTTCCAAAGGAGGGAGTTTAACTACATTTTAATGGGATTATTCACTGCTACTTGCCAATATGAGTAAGATTTTCACAAATGGATCCAATGCAAATAAAATGTGGCTGGGAACTAGGTGGAAAAATGTGTTCACAGATAATCTCATCAACCATATGCACATTCATGGAAATAATATGGGGTTTAGGAAGTGTTTTACTGCTTTTTTTTTTTTTTTTTTCCTTTTAGTATACAATGATTCACCAGATAGCAAAAGCCACTAGGTGGCATTTGTGATTTATTAGGCTGGAAGAACTGGTTTAAATACTACATCTAATCCTTCGTTTCAAGAGAACAAGACATTTAACATTCCAAAGCATTTAATTCAAAGACCTCCCTCCATAATTAGATAAATGCATAAAATTTGCAGTTCTGCTACACCATTTGGAAACCCACTTTCTGAAGTTTCCATTAAACCCCTAGATGTTCTCAGGCATGTATTCCCTGACCCCACAGAACCAGCTTACGTAAGTAATTACTTGTCTACAATTAAGCTGTAAATAATGCAATCACTCCATTCTTGTCCTGTCACTCTAGTCCCAACCACAACAAATAGGGCTAATCACACACTTACTCAAGTGTGTAATTATTTACAGTGAAACTTCTGTCACTTTCACCCTGTTTGGAAACAGTAGAACACAACCTGTAATTAGCAAATGTTGCTGCAGGCACTTTTACTTGGAAATAAGCCATGGATTCAGCACCTATGTGAGCAAAGAGGTGAACTCTTTGATCCAGGATTCTGGCATGGATTCCTCCTCTTGGGCTATTCTACTATCAGCCCCCAATAAGGCAGAGAGATCAATGAATTATTATTATGTCAAATAAGTCTCTAGAAAATCACTTGCCTCCTCTTTGTCAGAAAATTTATAGGCACTTACATCATGGTTATATGCATGAATATAAATGTATATAAGTATATATACCAATGTTATAGCAATGCATATGTATTGATGTGTAGCTGAATATGTAAGAATTAATCAGCTATACAGGTGGTTTTGATTGTCTTTGAAATGGCATTCACAAATTAGATTGATGGATATGGGCCTTGACTTATCACTTTTTGATATGGTTACTGGTCACTTCTTTCCTTGGTTAGAAACTGACACTGTGATAGAAGAAGTCATTCTTGAAATTCTTTCAAAGAACTGTATTCAGCAAAACAATTGTATTAACAGGTGCAGAAACAACTGTATGTGAACATGCCACTAAAAAGACTAGTCATGAAGCAAATGCCTTTATGCCATGTACTGTACTGAAACAATAAACTCAGAAATCATTGTCTCATAATAAATTATGCACATCACACATGTAAGATTAAACCACATGTGCCCTCATTTCATACTGAAATTACAGCAGGTTCTGTCACATGTACTCAGCTTGAGATATTCCTTACTCTATCCCAAGGGCTGGTAAAGAACTGCTCAGCCTGAACAAGGAGGCAGAATTTGTCCCATGGAGAAGATTGGAAAATTAGAAAGAACTCATTTGCCACCTGCCCTTAGCAGTAATTCCAGAAGCAGATGGAATATGAGATTAAAAACAGGACCTGATTTTTGCTTACTGGCACATAAGCAGAGCATTTAGAAGAAAGACTGGGTAAGAACAGGCACAGAAAATAATTGCCCTAACACTTGTTATTAGTTTATCAAAAGCAGTGGACAGTTCACTTCTTCCTTCCCTTGTTCTGCTCCCTGTTTCATCCTCAATATGCCTACAGTTTATTTTGTAACTGCTCTCATAGACGAAAATTGTTTTACACTCAGAAATCTGGGTAAGTTGACAAAAGATAACACAGATTTTAAATAAGCCTTTTTATGGGAAGACACTGGATCTGAAATCCTTCATTAAATTATTGAACAGATGCATTGGCCACTATCAGAGGTAGCATAACTCACTATATGAGACCCTGCTTATTTTGAGTCAAACAGGTGTTTTTACTGGTGTAGGTCAGTGCAAGGAGGGGAGAGGTTTAGCTTTGAATGTTTCAGTAGACACTCGGTGAAAGGAACAAAGGGAATCAGAATACAAGTTATCAATGCACTTTTGTTGTGTGAATAGTCAGAGTTGTATAATATGAAACTGGAAATAATGAAAATTAGTTATTTAGTGTGCCTACCAGTCAGCCTGTAGAAAGGAAAAGTCTGAGGATTTCTTTCCTAGTCCTTAATGATGTCTGGCAAACAGGTTTCGATAGAATGCCCGGGTCTCCAATTACCATGGAAACAGTCATACTGGATGGAGTCTGTGGCACTTAGCTAGTTAGTAGTCAGTTGCTGTTGAATTACAGTGATATGAAATTGCTGTAGTCTCAAGATACTTTTTGAGATGGCAGTAGCTGCCTCCCAGTATAATGACTTACTTGAACAGTCTATATCAGCCAGAACAAAATGCTCAGTAAATGTTTCCAAGTTGACAGATATTCTGTTAGGGAGCTATGATTTGCTGTCAATATGATACAGGGAGAATGCAGACACACTGGCCTTTGTTTACTTTTTTAGCTGTCTGCTAAGACCATGACCTTTTGCTGCGGGTGGTATATGTATGTTGAACATTTGTTTAAACTGTCTTCTCAGCACTGACAAACATAACCCTCCAGATTATATAATGCAAATGAGTTACAAGGGACACAAGATAGAATTTTATATTTTTCTACCTAGTAATGCTTCCCACATCTTTGTATTTGAGACACTTCAAAAAAATATGTAGTCCTTGGAGGAAAGTGAGCGACTCATATAGTTATTGGATATAATTCTTCCACACCACCAGAAACTCTGTCAAACTGTCCTTGCAAGCTGCCATCTGAGAACCTGCCCTTCAGAGTCTTAATTTCCCTTTCCTTCCCCCTCACATCCCGCTAAGATTATTCACAAGACTCTGGTAACCACATCTGAAATCAGCCCTTGTCAGATTATTAAGGATCTGTAAACTGCATGAGAAAGTAAACTACAAGTTGTTCTGATAAGGAGTTGTGTATATCAGTAATGAACATGGTCGGTTCCTTGTTATAATTTGAGGGTTGCATATGCTTCAAGGATTTACCTGCACACTAAGCTTTTTTCCCAGGTAAAACAGCTGCTGATTCTATTTTCTTTCCACAGGGTACTAAACACATTTTATATTCAGTATTCTGAATATAAAAAAAAAGTTTGCTTTGTAGTAAGCCATCAGCACTGCAAAACATATGCAATAAAATGCATCTTAATAAATAGCTTTTAGTCTTTCCTAAGGTATGTTTTTCATAGAGAAGGTCAAGCTTCCTGTTCTCAATTTATTAAAAATTGCTCCATTTTTGTTTACTAAAATATAAGATTTTGGATCAAGTTCAAAGTGATATTTTTCTTACAAATTCGTATCATTTATTTGTCTATACGCATGTAAAACTGAACTAATGGCATCTTTAGGTTTGCAATCTATCACACTGAAAACCAAGCCTAAGGAATTGATACATACAGTATGCTGAAGGGTTTAACAATGTAAATGTTACTCTTCCAAATCTGCAGAGATTTGGAGTGACTTGTTAGAAGCTGTCATGAATTACGAAACTTCTTTTTAAATCCAGAAGGTTGTCACAATATTTGAGTTTTTTAAAGTTTCCTATGTCAAAAACTACAGAAACATAGATAAAATATATGCCTGAAGATAAATCTTAATCTGACTGCTGTTTCCTTGGCTCTGAATTTATTGAAAGAATTTACAGGATCCAGAATATGGATAATATGAATGGTCCTCCATAGCTGAAGGTAAAAAAAACAAAACAAAACAAAAAATTAGATACAGTTTCAGTATTAAGAAAATAAATCATAAATTGTGATTCGGATAAAAATTTGGAAATCCCCAATATGGTTGCAGTTACTGAATAACACTTTAAGGTGGAGTTAAAAGTTAATGCACATGAAAGTTTTTTGCCTTTTTGTCAGTAAAGGGAAGAAAGTGTTCTACTTGACATCTGTTGCTTATCATTTCTAGGGAAGATGAGGAATTTTAGTCATTAGTCATGTGTAACTAGGTGAGGTAGATCCACCCTATTTATGTTTTTTGCAATGTAAGAAATTACATACCAAAACACATTTTATTTTTTGTCATTAGTTTTAGGGACCAGATTTGCTAATCATTTATTCACATTACAGATGTGGATCTGCTTCTGCACAATCAAGTTGACCTCATAGATAAGTCCACAAAATAAGAACTCAGCACTTGGTAAAATCTGGCTTTTGGCATAAACTTGCAGGAGCTGTAATTTGAAGATTTAGGGAGCTGGTTAATCTGTGGCTGAGTCATTGACCCCCAGGTAATACTAAACATCCACTTGGGAATGTGGTTTACAAAGGTTTAAGTCTCATAACTTTACAGCTCCAGTTAATAGTTTGAAAAGTAGTCCAAGTCAGGGAGGTCTACTTTAAAAATAAATTACTTTTGCTTGAAAGTAAATTATGACAGTATTTCAGATATTGGTCACTCTTAGGTGATCTCACAAAGTCTGTGTGGAGAAAAAAATACAGACAAAGGAAAGAAGGCAGCAATTCCTAAAGATTGGATAGTCACAAAAATATTGTCGAAGAACTGTCGTGGAAGACTATAAAATACTGAGATTTTCTTACATAACTGTTGTTGCATGATTGTGGAAATAGGGTAACTCCTCAGTTAAAGCAAAAAATGGCTGATTCAATAAGTTTTTTTAAGATGTTTCTCTAAAGCTCTTATTGATTGTCACTGCTGAAATAACATAACAACATGTGTCAAGATATAAACTAACTTCATGTTGTATCTTCCCCATGGCACAGGACTGTTTATTTCCTATGCCATATGTGCATAAAGTGAACACAACACTTCTTAAAGGTGAAAAAATAAATACTCATGGATTTATGTTATTTATTGTACAATTTATGTCTGGTATGGAAACTTTCAGTTCCTTTCTCTCTGCTATACATTTTTGTACAATTACTCATTTAAATAGTTTCTCCTGAAAATGCAGCAGAAATTAAATGTCTATCCACATTCATGTTAAATTAATTAATTCTGTATAATGTTACTGAAATGAATACAAAAGGAATTAATCATCATTAGAAAGATGATGTTTTACCCTTTAATCTTCAGTGTACTGCTAGGTTGTATGACATCAGATATGATTCCATCATTAAGCCCCTAGATGCAAGGATTTGGGAAGGTGTCTGCATCAGTAACTAGACAGGGGAATTTTGCTCTCATTTCTCTTTGAAAGTGATACTTATTATGTATGCTCTTTTGAGTTCCTAATGTTTTTCATTGGTGTGTTTTCTCACAGCTTTTAGTCACTCTCTTGTGTCAGAGACCAGAAGGGAGTTACGTCTGCACAAGTCTGTTTGGACACATGCACTATGGTGCAAATTAAGGGATACAGTGGGCAAGACTCAAGGATGGAGACAGATGTGAATAATGTGTTTCTTCCATAAGTAAAATACAGATACTTTTCAGGATTATTTCATAAAGTGTCTCCACAGGTTTTGTTTCCAGTTATCAATTCAAGTTAATGATTTTTGGTAAATTCTTAGGCAAGGTACCTTTGCCTATCAGAGGATGGCAAAATGTAGGTTTCTAACAATTTAAATGTCTGGAGAACTGGTTTCATAATAAATTGCTGATAACTCTCAATTTCCCTCTACTTTTTTATCACTGCCAGCCCCCTGCTATTCTCTGACATTGCAGTACTAGATAATATTGTAACATCCTGAAAAATAGAATCATAATAATGTAGAATAAGACAACCTGGGAGGTACCTTAAGTAGGTGCTGCCAAAGTTAAAGCAGTCACAAGGTCAGAAAAAGTTTCTCAGCACTTCAAAAATCACGTCTTGAAAACTTTCAAGAGCAGACACTCCACAACTGCTATGGGCAATCTGCTACACTGCTTGGCAGTCCTGATGAAGAAATAATTCCCTTAAATCCACTTGTACTCCTGCCATAAACCAATGTGAAGAGACTGACTCAGGTTTTGTGATAACCGCTTCACAGGTATTGCCAGGCTGTGCAACGTGGCAACTTCCCTTCCCTGGGCTGAACAAACCTGATTCCTGTACTTTATCATCATGCTTTAACCAGTTTACTCTTCCTCAGTTACTGCTTTTGGCCATTAAGCTTACTGGCTTCAGGAAAACTGGATGAATGTCTCCCAGAATGGATTCCATTCTGGAGAACAAAGATAGTGTGTGGCTGGGTATAAACATGTGCAGTAATTTGCCTAGTCCAGTTCTGCTCATATTCTCATGTAGAGTGAGCTACTTCTAAACATCAAAGTGCAGACATTTAGAATCAAGCAAAAGGGAAGTCAGTGCTTATGCATTATCATATTTTTGAGTATAAAAAAGATTGTTTCTTCCTTCAGAAATGCTTGAAAGAAGAAATCATATCCATCAGTAGACACCTGTGGTCAGAGACTGCAGTACATAATGCAACAGATGTATGACAGGGAAAGGCCATCTCAGATGGAGGACTGTTTGGCTATTTGTCTTCTGGATGTAATTTTTCTGCCTCTCCTTATCTTGTTCCAATTTCCTGGAAGGAAATGTACAAATCTGTGCTACCAAAAAGGATCCGTCTTTGAGTTCCAAACTTCAGTGGAATAGTTAATGCCTTTGACCACAGATTCATACTTTTGTTCTATTTTCAACTTAATACTCCTGCTTGGAAACCAGAACTTTATTGTGAATTCCCCAATAGAATTATAATGTAAACTCACAATGTGAGATAAAATTGTCATTTCAAAATGTCTGAGGTGAATAACTGAAAAGAATGGCTGTTACATGATCATAAGAAAACTGAGAAAGGTTCTTCATCATATTCAGTAAACTGCTGCTGATTTTGAAAGCAAGATGAAGAGAGCACTAACACCAGCAAAACTGAGGTTTTCTGTGATCTGATATGTGATAATTTTTCTGCAAGTGAATAGTCACACTAGGTGTGACATCACACTAGGTTTGTCCTTTGCATACACAGTTTAAATAAAGACCTCTGGGCCACTAGGCCTTGCTTACCACCAAATAAGTGAGGTACTGCTTTGAAGGTCAGCTCTAGTATCTGCATAAGCATTCTAGCGTGTAAAAACCTCCTAACAACCAGATGATGCTTTCAACATGTGATCTGCTCTGTATAACACTGTCATCATGAGAAACAGTTGAATACCAATTTATCTGCAGCTTTGCTGAAAGGTTTATAGCACAGTGAGTAGTAATCACATTAGCTGCCTTTATCACTTGGACTGTACATTACATTAACATAATACAATTTTATAGCTTTAAGAAATATTAAACTGAAATGAAGGCAAGCAGGGTTTCACTAATGGATTTACAACATCTCTTATCCTAACTCAGCTACAATGTCTATAATCAGAGAGAATAATATTTGCACTTCTTTGGAAAGCTGTTCATTTCAAACATTGTGTTATTCTGCTAGAGTTGCAATCCAATTGGTTTGTTGAGAGATGCAGAGACTGCTTTTGTCCTTAATCCTGATTTTAAATTGCTCTAACTTTTTACTCTTGTATATATCCATAGCAGAGAGACACACGCATATGCACAGACTTCTATAAGAGATTTTGAGACAAAAAATCTCTTCGCTACAACTATACCACTGAAATTTGGTTAAGATGAATAAATAATTTGTCTTGAGTCTTCCAAAACCCTCTGATTTTCCTCTAGGTATCTGAAGTAGCTTTGGTTCCTCTGGCAGGAAACATGGATAACTTAAATAAACAGCAAAAGAAATCTAATCTTCTTCTCACCCAAATGATCTCCCTGAAGAAAGGGAAAAGATCACAGCAAAGCAAAACAACTGTTCCTGTTGTAAAGAGAGTTTGAATGAGTAATAGTACAAGCATATTTTCCTTGTTTCCACAGTCTCACAGAAGCATGAAACTTGAAAATAAGAATCAAAGGCATTACTGAATTAATCTTCGTATACTTAATTAAGTATACTTCGTATACTTAATTCCTTATATGATCTTTTAAAATTTTTTTGCCAATCCCAGTAAAAATTACTAACAATAGCCAGACGCTGAAGTTGCTCTGCAAATAGTTCACAAGAATACTTATATCTCCTGTCACCATTCCTCAATAGTCCACTGTTTTTTCCAGGCCTATCAGTGTTCCTAAGCTTTCATTTAAAGTTATATTCTACCCTCTCAAGCCATAAAGATCTGATCCACAGCTCACTAGCTCTGATGAAAATACAGAAGGAATCTAGAGTCTGTTCTAAGTCTCTTGCACCCTTTTATCATCCTCAGCATATTGTTTTGTTCTTTTGGAACACAGGAGGTATTTGCAGTCATAAGCCCTGATTATTCAGGCCAAATATTTCCATATTGACTTAAGACTTGGGACCAGGGTCTCACTAAAGGAGTTGCCCACACTGAACCTTTATTCCACTTAGAAGTCACAGTATGATCCTTGTGAGATTTGTATGTAGGAGCGGCTTTGAAGTCCTTGTGTAATTCAGGTGAAGTTTTATTGGTTTTTTCTCCATTAGCAACTGTTGCAACTTTCTGTAACTGGCTTCCAGGAAAAAAAATAGAGAATTAGAATTTTTAACCATGATATATGTCATTTTTTCCTGTGTAATTCACTGGTCCATCATGCTTTTTTATAAATTATTTGCACTTACAACTGATTTGCATTTTCCCAAGTTTATAAGATACACAGTGGAATTATACTAGGAAAAGATGGAGAAGATATTTTCTGGTTTATTTGCCTCTCTATGGCCTGTTTAAGCTGTTCATGACAGTGGCAGTGCTTGTTCATGCAGTTTGACTTTTTCCAGAGAATTTGCAACAGAGATCAACCAGACAATGTATATTTATTAACAGGCTGATAATCCTGCCAATCTTGCAGCTCTCCCAAATGCTCCACCTCAATTTCCAAAAAATCTAGAGTTGCGCTAAGAGTCAGAGATGAATTGGCAATCCCACTGGAATGAACAAGTTTACTTTCTTGCTCAGGATTTATTATTTGTTCACTTTTAACAGAAATATGGGAACTTTCCTGTCTCTTCACCACAGGATTCGTTGCTTCATTGTTTGTATGATCGTCTGACGGTGTGCAAAGGTGCATTTTGGGAATTCTCATGCTGAACCTTTTCCTCCCCAAGTAAAAATTGTTAAAAATCTGTCAAGCATACACCTGTATTTATTATTTTATCCCATCTATGTTTGGCTGGAATTTTTCATTCTGCTACTGTCTCTTCCCAATATCCTTCCAACTTTAGAGTTTATTTATTATGGTGAGAGAAAATTCTTGAAAAAGCCTCATAAGAGTGGGACATGGTTATATAAAATTATCATCATCTTCCCTGTAGATGAACCTGGCGAGTACATATATTTATTTGAATTTCAAATAGTCACATATGTATATATACATACCTATATATATATTGCATTTCTTTTACATATTCAATGTTATGATGTGCTTCTTTCCTTTTTGTGCAGACACAAAAAAGAAAACACATGGTCTTGCGGCTAAAATTTAACCTAAAAATAAATATAATTTTATTGCTAGTTCCTGTTCAGATACTGACTACAGTAAGTGTGTTGCAGGTTTTTTGTACCTCAGGTTATCTAAATAGGAAATAGAGGTGAAATGTTGTTAAACTTGCCTCTTGGGGCTATGCAGAGACTTGTTATCTTCAGGAGCTAGGAAAGAGATGCATGCATTATTATCAACATTGGAATAAATCCAGTAACTTCTTAGATGCAAAGTATACTGGGATATCTCCAATTCAGTGAATCTGGTTAAAAAGGGCACATTTCTTGAATGAGCTCTGCCTGCACTTTGTGTGGTTAAATGTTACATTTATTATTTCTTAGTGCCAGAAGTCAGCAGTTGAAAGCTGTGATTCACAGAAAAAAGTGACTCTGACCTCCTGTAATGGATGGCCAGCTCCCCTTTGGTCTCTGGGAGGGAATCCTGATGGAGCACTGAATATTTTGATAGTTAATATATTTGCTAGTTAAAAACCAATTTGGACATTAAAAGAAGTCTTTATGTAACAGATTTCATTCATCTGCCTAACACAGTAAGCTTTGATTTAAGCAATCAAGATTTTCTTTATATTTAATTGTGTACACTGTTTTTCATTCAGTCAATGAGTTGTCAGCTTTTCATGTATTTTTAAAGCCTCACGAGTAGATGAACTGAAGTGTTGTTAATTATCAATTAAATTTTCTCAGAGTAGATTGTAAAAAGTTCAGATGAACCCAATTAGGAAGAATGCAGCTGCCTTCTGCACCTCTAGGCTCAATTATTTTAAAGTATATGATAGCACAGGAAAATAATCAAACTTTTCCTATCAATTATAAATGTTCTTCTTAAATGAGATGCTAAAAAGTCAGAAATGCATAATTCAAAAGTGAAATTAATAGAAATACATTACTCTTTGTTTGGTTTTTTAGCACCTGCATGGTCAAGTGTTATTTTTACATAAAATATGATCTTGTGGATTTGTCGACCTTTTCTATCTGTGATAGTTTTGGTTTAGAAATTTTTCTACTACTGGATGCTTGCTGAAAAAAATCTGATTACTGGATGTTTGCTATAAATGCTGCATGTCTGCTAGCCAGTTATAATCATAGTAGTATCAGTTTGGATGTTCATTTTGGTATTTGCATTCTCAGGTCTCTCAATTTCATAGGAACCTGCAAGATTTCCACTGTTCCATCATACCTTTTAATTTGCCTCACTTGATCAATAACTTTCCCCAGTATCATAAATGTACTTGAAGACCATGCTGACCCAAGTTCATTATCTCAGCACATTAAGCTATTGAAATAAGATGGTGGAAGTAATTTCAAAAGAAGCTTAGCAAGGAGTCTGTAAATATTCTGGCCTAAAAATAAGAAAGATTTTCTGAAAAGAGGTGTTCAAGCAATGAAGGATGTATGCTGATCAGGGTCTTTTTCTTTGCTAAGAGACATGAGAGAGAAATCTATTCAAAACTGAATTAGAACCCTATTTTGTCTTAAGGCTGAAGAAATGGACAACTTTGGATAGGACTGAGTCTCCTCAGTCACTTTTGATGGTCTTGACTGAAATAGCAACTACCTTATAGATGGGTTTTGTTTCTGCTAGCTGCAGTGAAGGACCACTCAAACACCTCAGGTGAAAACATTTCAGTGATGGGACTCAGTGTATTCATGAGCAGTTTGAAATCCTTTATTTTTTATTTTAATATTCTTTATTTCTTTCCCTTTTCAATTTAACTCATTTTTGTATTTACAAATAACATCCTTCTCTTAAGATTTCCTATTCCTTTGATTATCCCAGTAGCACTCACCTTTACACACGCAGATTGAAGTTTTGTTCCTTTAAAATGAGTGATCAGAGTAGTTTACCATATTTCAGAGATATGATGTGCAGAGTGACACTAATATTTCAGGTTTTGTACTGGAAGCATATCTCCTTGCATACTCTAGAATGACACTTACCTTTCAGCTGGTTTCTCTTTGTGACGTCTTCTGATCCACTTATAAGGCTAACTTCTTTTCCATTCGCTTCTGGCTGATGATCTTCCAGTTAATGATGAATTCTTGGTTTAACTTTTAAATGTGCACCACTGTACTGTACTCTTACATTTAATCCTATTTCCATTACCCCATTCCTGTAGTCATTCATGTTTTGCATGTTTTCAGGAAGCAGATTAGGGCAAAGATTTATCAGTCTCCTTTGCAGTTCTGATGACGTCTTTTTGTTCCTAGACCTGCATCAGATTTATCTTTTAATGAAAATCATAAGCCTGTATCATGTCTCTTATATTGCATTCCCAAGGGCCTGCTTTTATATAAGTTTCCCACTCTCCTCTTCATTCTCTATTTTTTTTCAATTTAGATTATTTTGCATTCAACATAACAGTTTTATTCCTAGAGAGACTTTACATTTGCTGGTTGTAACTATTTGTATTGGCGTTCAGTTTGATAGCTGTACTGTACTGTGCACAACAGACATTTGCTTATAATAGGAGTATGTGTGACAAAAGAAATATTTAAAAAAATATTGTACAACCATATGTACAATCTCCTTAGGATAATAAGAGAGTACTAAGTCAAAAATGTGCACAGTACACCTATCTTATTCTAAATAAACATTTTTACACAAATTGTTTCAACAAAACAAGGAGATATCTGATGTATCAACCTTGAGATGCTGGATATTTTATGCCTATAGCCATAATATCAAGGAAAATGGCCATTACTGGAGTGGTAGTTGGTCTCAGCTTTGAATTCCAGGTTATGATGAGAAAATATTCAGGTTTTATTGTATTTTAAAAGCTTTAAATAGTGGTGGCAATCTAGATAAATGGCTTTTCTGTGAGTATGATTATTAGCATCCCTTTTTGTTGTGGTACTAAAATATACTTGTTCCTCTTCAAAATGTTTTTTACAGGACAGTAGTGATATATTTATCCCTGAGTCATATTCTGATGCACTCTAAACTATGAAAATATATCTGAGAGATCAATTTATAAGATATAATTTCTAAGACAAAGAAAAGTATAAACCCTTGCAAACTCGATCTTCTTATTCCCTCCAAAACAACCATAAGACTAAAAGTATTAATGTCAGATAAAATCTTTCCTTCATCTCAGATAAAATTTAAAAAGAAAATTAAAAAATAAAAAAAAATAAAAGGGAGCATGAGTTTAAAAATTATCAGTTGCTGTCATAAAAAGAGCAAGTGTCTGGTTCTTCATTCCTTCTGGAGACCAATTCCTCTCAACCCTCATACCTCTTTCCAGCTTCTTACTATTCACACAAGAATCAGCTAGATATTATGTATGAATATATATTTTCAAAGGGAGATGATTATCTTGAAGCTCTGGTTTGTGTGGTTGACCTGAGACATTTTTAGGTTTCAAGAAAGTTAGTATTTATTTTCACTCCAGTGGTTTTTGAAAGTCTGTCTCATCTCACAAAAAGTGCAGGCAAAAGTATCTTTTCTGCTTCATCTAATTATTCATTCAATTTCTTAATGTATCTCCATTTTATTGTCTACTCCCAGAAGTAAATATTTTCCAGAATCACATTATTGAATTTTCAGCTCTGCTTGTCACATTTGTGGGGAATGAGCATAATAAAGTAATCAAAAGCAGAAAACCAGTCCCCAAATTAGGTTTTAAAACCACACCTTATTGTGCTTAAGCTTGATTTATAATGCTTGATTATCCAAAGTTTGAGGAAATTTGAAAAAAAAAAAAAGTACAACTAGTAATGGTAAGTAATCATTGTATCTAAATGTACCTTTTCAATGTTTTCCTTGTTTAGGTTATCATTTTATCTAGGACTTGGAACAGAAGGATATACCAAACTCTGTGATTTTACCTAAAAATTACATATTTTCTAAAACAAAATACAGAAGTCTGAACAAATCATTTGTCCACCGAGGAACAAACAACACAAAGAAATCACAAACACCCCGAACTGATTTTATATTTTTTCAAAACAAGTTGCTTTCATTCTGCTGTTCTTCCTTAAGCCGTTCATGTGCATGCTGAGCAAATTGTCTCTGTAGTCATATTTTTTCTGCCCACAGATGATGCATCACCATAACGACTCTCTTTTTGTGCTGCCCTGAGTAACTCTGCTCCCATGATTCACCCTCACTGAGATGTGTTTCCCATCTACCAAGCCTGTACAAGTTTTACAGTGGCAACTCAGTCTTACTACACTTGTACCAATGTTCAGGAAGGGCATCTAATCTCAGTGTGGAGAACCATTTTACAACCAAGTGACAAATTACATCATACTGCTGGGGACTGTAGATCAGAATTAGCACTTCTACTGACAGAAAAGTGAGTGCTAGTACCTGTGGACTGGAGTCTTGCATGTCTAAATATTTTACATGTACTTTGTATTTCAGTAGTTGGCTCAAACCCATGCAAATATCTAACCATCCAAACAGGAACTTTACAGATAATTAGCACTGAACCTGTTTACATTCTGGAAATGTTTATTTGCTTCTTTCTTAAACCAAAACATCGATAATTTCTGAAAATTTTTGTGGTTTTTTGTATTTTAATTTTTAGGTTCTCTAGACAGCTATATTTTAGCCAAGAGTTTCTCATGTGCCCATATTTTTGCAGCTAGGTGTCCACCCCAGAAGCTTGTTTTCTCTCTGATGTGCGGCCCCTATGATCTATGTTGCATATTCCATTATCTCATATGGAACTCATTTGAAAACTGCATTGTGAACACACATCTAGTTCTGCCTAAAAAGAGAACAGGAAGTGAGATTAAATTTATTTATTTTATAAATTAACAATAAATTAACTGAATGGACTCAGCCAATTTGTAAAAATCTAGGGTTTGTGTCATACTCTATTTTTAAAAATTTTTAAGTGACTGTTAGCTATCAAATAATGGCAAAAGGTACTAGTGAAAGGTATTTTAAATTTCTTTTGAAGTTTTTCTATTTTGCACTGTATAATTAAATGCTTGCTGGGTCAAATGAAAAAAATACAGTAAGTAAAGCAACCACTAGGGAGAGAAGTAAGAATGGAAAATTAGCACCATTCAACACCTTGCATAATAACTTTTAATGCTAAATACAGCAGGCAGTTCCTATCTTAGAATGCTCACTTACTGGGCTAGTTAGTGGTATTTGCTTAGAGCGTGGATGAACTTTCAAATTCCAGCAGGCACTGCAACAGGTGCTTCAATCCCTGTTACTACATTAGAAACAGGGAGTACCACAAAGTAGGTGACAGATTTATTGAGAGCTCTCTGAGACAAGATTTTGACAAGTGAATAGCTTCTGGAAGTAGTTGAAATTGTGACACGCATATCCATTCAGAGCTGAAGTGAGGCAACAGAAAATATGCTCTTCCATGGTACTGAAAGGTGCTCTTCCAATTGGGTGCTCTTTCTGGCTAGCCTAAACATGCCCATGATCTTTGTGCTGGTTTGTGCAGATTTCTTTCTAAAATAGCTAAATTTGTACTGTAAAAAGAAACTACTTCAGGCTGTCAGTCACCAACACAGCTATATTGTTGTGTAGAAGACAACTAAAGTATCAGAGGACTGCTTCTTCTGCTGTCTTACACGGCTTGAATTATGTGGGCAGTTTGTATGTCACACAGAGGACTTCAAACTTCTGAAGATACTTGAGTTCTATTTAGTTAGTTGTTCTTCTTTCCAGCTTCTTCTTCAGAAAATGCTGGCCATCTATGTACTGGAATGCTGCCTCTAAAATGGTTAAATTAAGCTTATCTTTCTTATTGAAAGAAAAACAACCAACCAACAAAAAAAAAATCCACAAAATATTGAGATCATATTTTACAGCTATGGAGTCCAATGTGAACTCTGATAAAAACTGTGTTTTCTGTGTGCAAAACTGCTAAACATCTCTATAGTAACTACTGCTAAGATAATGAACATTTAATCTAGAGAAGATACTAATTTATAATTATTACTGCAATTTAGTATCAAGAATATTCTAATTTCCCTGTAAATCTGAGTTTTTGTTGTACATTGACAAAGTCAACCTTTTTAAATTTTGCTTATAAGAAAACAATAAGAAACAAGTAAATCCAGTATTAAATGCAATTTTAAATGGATTTTTGTTTTGCATTTCAAATTCTGTTTTTTTCTACTGAGTTTCAATTAATAATCCTAGTTTACTGATTAGAATTAAATGCCTTCTGCTCATCAAATTTAGATCCTTCAAAAATGTATGCAAAAAAAAAAAAAGATAATAAAATTGCAGCAATAATGAACTAAGAAGTGAAATAATGCTACGGAGGAAAACTGCACCATTAACAGTTTTATCTCAGCCTGAGAGACCACAAGAAATGGCCACAGTGGCATTTGGAAGGGCTATAACTCAGGCAATAACACAGAATGAAAATTTGTAATTTATTAATAGGAAACTACACTAATCAGATTTGCCCAATAAATGTGTGAATCCAACCCAATTCTGAAAATAGACTGAAGATATATTGGTGAGTCAAATACTGCAATATATTTTGAGAGAAACCTTGGTTTTCCTAAAAGATTTATTTGTGAACAAGACTAACAACTTCAGCAAGACTTAACAGCTCTGGCCCCTGACTCTTTCTGCCAATGAAGAGCAACGAAGTAATATTTTAAGTGTGCCAAATTTATATACAAAAAAGCAAACCTCTTTATTAGAAATTTTCCTTTCTGCTAATTTTCACAGGAGGTTAAACTAGTTAAAATTTATCTGGAAAAGAGCATGACAATATTTACTGATCCTTTCCTTCGTGATACCAAGTGGAGGAGAGGATAGGCAGGCAAAGGATCTGAGGTACTGTGAACAGAAGGGACATAGCAATCAAATGCAAAGCTGAAGTGGGATCGCCAGAAGCACAGAGATGTAAATAAAGTGCTTGTGCCACAGCCTTATGAGAGGATTTCCTCTTTTCTCCATGGGGAGTCAGCACGCTTGAGTGCCCCCTGAAATGTCTGTACACTAATGCACATACAGTGTGGAAAACACACAGGAAGAATTAGGAGTCTGCAGTTAAACTATCACCTCATTAAAACAATGGAGGTGTGGTGGGATAGGTGACACAACAGAGTGCTGCAAAACACAAACACGGGCCCCTTAAGAACCCCAGCTGGCTGGAAATACCAGAGGGAGTTGGCCTATGTGTGAGAAACAAGCTGGAATGCAGGGAGCTCTGCCTTGTGATGAGCTGAGCGCTGCTGTGTTGGGAACTGGTGGGCAGGCAGATCAACATAGGTCATTCCTAATAGAAAAGGAGTAGTTGAGATCTTTGTCAGATAACATGAAGAAGTTGCATATTCCCAGTTGCTGGTTCTTACCCCTGGCATGTCACTCTGACATCTGCTAGAAAGAAAACATAGCAGGGAAAAGCAAACCAGGAGGTTTCTGAACTGCACTGAAGAGCTTTCTGACACAGGTGATCCAGGAATTAATAAGGAGTGGTGCACCTGATACTTGCAAACAGAGAAGAAATGGTCAGGGTTGTGGAATTCAGAGACATCCTTTGACTGCAGTAACCAGGGACAGTGGAAATCAGGATCCTAAGAGGCTGGACTAGGACAAAAAGCAGGATCACCACCCTGGTCATTAGAAGCCAAGATTTTGGCCTGTTCCCTTTAATCAGCAGAGAAAAGTGCAAAGTTCTGTACCTCCAGAGAAATAACCTCATGCAAAAAGGTCTTTTGGGGCCAACTGGCTGGAAAGCAGTTTTGTTGAAAAAGACTTGAAGAATCTGATGGAAAACAAGTTAAGTAGGAGCCAAAAATGTGCCCTCATGCCAAAGAAGGCCAAGGAATCCTTGGCTGTAATTAGGAGTGTTGCCAGCAAGTGGAGAGAGGTGATCCTTCCCCAGCAGTGATCTGTGCCTGGTGCTGGACCCTCAGCAGCAGGGAGAAAGGGAGCTACTGGAGAGGGCCAAGGGTTACAGAGGGGACTGAGGGGCTGGAGCACCTTCCACAGGAAGGCAGACAGAGAGCTGGGACTGTTTAGCCTGGAGGAGGGTTGGAGAGGGGACCAGCTGGAGGTTGGTCACTAACAGCACACTCCAGGGATCAAATACTGGCACCAATACTGCTTTAACATCTTCATTAATGACATGGCTGATGGGGAAGGGCTCGTCCTGATCAGGTTTGATACTGAACCTGGAGAAATGGTTATAATAGACTAGATAGGTGTGCCACCATTCAGGGGGACATAAACAGGCTGGAGAATTGAGCAGATAGTAATCTTTTGAAGTTCAGCAAAAGCTTTGTTTGACCTTGCTTGAACAGTAGGCTTGCACTACATATTCTCAAGAGTTCCCTTCCAGCCTCAAAAATGATGTGATTTTGTGATTCAGTACTTGATGAGGTACATTCTGCATTTATTTTCACTGATGTTGATAGGCTATCATTAAGTGTCTAACCCCTAGAGGCATGCAATGAGCAAATGCCTCCGAGGGCTATGTACTATCCTGTATTTAGAAGAGATCATATGATAGGTTAACAATCTTTGACAAGGGCTGTAAAAAATCAACTGTTAAAGACTTCGAAACAGCTCGCTAGAAAGGACATCTGACTAATTATTGCTCAAGAAAATTCTCCTGTGTAATTTCTAAGGTTATATTCCAAAACTCATCAGAGTAATTTCCTTCACATTTACTGGTGTGGATTTACTGTGTGCTTTTGAATTAAAAAAAAAAAACAGACAGTGTATAAAATGCAAAAATAAACCAACATTTTAAAAATACTATAGACAGAAAATATCTACCCCATACAACATTTTTTGACAAAACAAATTAAAAAATCACATTATCAGGAATCTGGTAATTACAGACTTGTTACGGAACTTCTACTAGATGGATCTTTTAAAAACAGAAAACTAAGGAATAAGCATTGAATAAGCAACCTTGCTTCAAGAAATACTGCCCCATGTGCTGCAGCTTGTTACCTCACCTGTGATGATAAAGCTGTCTGAGGGTAAACTGCCCATTGAAACAGCCTGTGTCAGAAATACTGCTCGTCTTATTTACTGTACTTGGAACATTTTTTTAGCAATTTTTAAAATTTAATTTTGGAAATGATGCCTCCAAGCTTTATTAGCTTTTCTATAAGACTGGAAAGGCTATAAACTTCAGATGAGAAGAGTGAGGGCAAGGTGCCTGAGGAGGTGGGACTCTAATTTAGCTTTTGCTTCAAAACCAGAGAGAGTAATAAAATCTCAGCCTAAAGGCTGGGTTTGTAAAGATTATTTAGGTGTCTGAAGGTGTAGAGGGAGGCCTAGTATGACCTCAAAAGCATTAGCATGAGTTTAATGGGTGTTTCCAAAAACCAAGAGCCTATTTCAGTCTGTAATTGCATAGGCACCTTTCAAACTAGATCTTAAGACTGAAAAGTGGCTCACATAACAAGCAGCACATCTTGTTCCCAAATCAGATTATCGCTGAGTCTTACACTCTAAGTCTGAAATCTCTTGTGCCTTGAGATGACTTGTTGATCTTGGGTGGAAAAAGCAGATGATTTTTAGTTTGGTTTACATCAAATTATTGCCAAAAAAATTTTATATTTTCTCTTATGTGGATGTTCTTAAATCCTGCTCTGAATCAGGAAAGAATTACTGAAAATTTGACATGCCCTCTTCCAGATAAGTTTTCACTAGTTTAACTGAATTGCCGTGTAAAATAAAAATAAATTGCCTTGTAAAATAAAAACATAATTTGATTGAATCAATGCAATATTGGGTATAAATGTGAACCAGCAAAGATGTTTCCCTATGTTAATTCTGAAACTAGTGACTAGTACTATGCTAGCGGATCCTTTACACATGGGAGAGACATAAGGCTAGACATGGTTATGGAGCTACTGAGACCCTTTCAGTCATAAGCAAATCTTAAGGAATGAAAATGAAAAACATTCTGAGGACAGGCTTTGTACTTTTTGGATTAAGTTTGTATTCTTATTTTTCCAAATGCATGCCTGTGCCTCTGAAGGACTTCCTGCTATTTGCCTGAGACCAAGTTGTAATCAGTTCACGTATATGACTTAATGGAAGTTTGCTCCATTTTTGTGCGGGAATTATTCATGCATGTGAAGAAAAGAGATAATTTCTTCTTTTTTTCCATCATTGAACCTGCATTCACTTTTGTTTAGTGAGAGCATCTGTTCAACTTCTTTCATATTATCAAGTAATCAGTGAGAGAAAAAGCTATAAGATATGAAGGAGACAAATGAAAATGACAAGGAAAATTTAGATGAGGTACCATGAAAAATGACTGACTAAAAGACTTGAGGGAAAACTTCCCTGAGGAAGTCATGAAGAGTGTTAATCTAGAGATGTGCAAAATTAAGCTGAAAAAAATTAGTTATCAGCAAGTGTGCATTAGGGAATGCAGCAGAGAATTTAAGCAGGCTACCAGATTTACAGTGAGGCACTATTGTTGCCTTGAAACATGCTCATGATCACAGAGCCTCAGGGTTAGCGAGCTCATGCATTAAAAGACTTAATTAGAGAATGTAATGGGGTAGTAAAGTTGATAGCCATCTTTTATATTAAAAAATTGGATGAGTGGACTGCCTTACTGGTAGCAAAACTAGGAGTTTAAATCCATGTTTTCTAGAATATGTTAATTACTCAGACTTCCTCTGAACGGGAAAACAGTTTTTAAAGCACAAATTTGAAAATGTTGTGATCATGGAGAAGATGAGGGAAATGAAAGAATTTTGTTGACTAGTGGTTTTGATGATGGAAAGTAGCAGAATTTTAGCTTTTCAAATAAATATATATCCATACACATATACCTGTGCTAAATTATATATAACATCACTGAATGCAAAGTGTAAGTGATTCCACTTTTAATTCTTCAAAAATAAGACAAGTGTTTGTTTCACATTATTGCACTCCAATGTGCATTACACCTCTTTCCAAAGAAATAATTATTCTACCAACCATTTAAAATTTGATGGTTGTGTTATAGTGCAAAAATTCTTAATGCATTTTAGAAATACTAGTTGGAAGTAAAATTAATGTGATTTTGCTCTTCTTTTTTGTGTGTGTTTGAAGTGGTTGTCTGCTCTTTTTTTTCAATTAATTTTAAATAATTCTGATAGAAATAGCTGGGGTTTACTCATTACTTTACTCTTTACTCATTTACTCACTACATCAATGCTATTATGTGTATTACCATGATCTCAGAGTTTATGGCTAGGACTACAGCAAACCATAAGGTTTTTCACTCTGCTTTGTACTTGCTCCTTGATTTCTCTGCATCTGGTGTGATTACTTTCTGGTGGAAGTGTTCTAACTGCCTCCCTCACAGAACTGGATAGGACCACCTTGTGAGTAGATTTTTTCATTTTTTCATTTGATGGAATGGGGTAAAAGAAGAATTTTAGCAACGTGACTATGAATCCATCTGATATGGTGAAGTGTTCATACTTCACCAGCACAGTAGTGATATATGTAAACCTCTAAAGAAGAATACAGAATTACATAAAGGCCAAGTAATTTCCTTTCCATTCTCTGGGCTTTGTTGCAGGTGCTTAAATTTGTAAGGTCTTTTAAAATTTAACTGGTGTTATATCACACTACTGACATATATTGATAAATTTTTGAGCATATAATCATTAAAGCCTTATAATATTTTGGTTATATAAATCTATTGTAAAAATAGAAGTAGGGAGTAGGAAGGAACTGTCCTTTTGACAAAGATGAATTTATCAGAACAATGTCATCAGAATAATGTTATCAAAGAATTCTTTCCACTGTTACATAGTGAAAATGAAGAAGTGAGTTCTAATGAAGCTCAGAAAGAAATTTAGTATCTCCAAACAACAGTCATAGTCTGTCATACACAACTACCTGTTGGTGCCTAAATGTAAGGGATCTACCTCTAAGTTAGCTACATTTGATAGACACCTTACATACTCAAGCCTGGGGGCAGGTATGCGGGTTGGGTTCTAGGGTTTTCTATCTAGGAAAGCATACAGGCAGGAATACAAGTATTTCCTTAACAAGGCAGAAGAATATTGCCTTAAAGGTGACTTGTGCAATGCCAACTGTCAGAACATTTGGGGCTTTGACAAACGAGCCCTATATGCAGGAGCTAGAAACAATTTCCGCAACTGATAACATCAGATCTTTATTTCAAGTGCACCTCCAGTTGCAGTCTACATCCCTGCGGTGTGACCATTTTTCCTAATTAAGATTATCATTTCTGCCAGGCTGAACTGTATCTACATCAATTAACTTATTCAAATTGATTATGGAATAGGGCCTAGAAGGAATAATGTGGCACTCGGTGATATTTTCTTTCATATGACTCTTTACACATGCCTTTGTCCTTTGCTTTGATCTCTAAAAATCTCACTGAATTGCAAATTCCACTCACCTCATTGAGACAAGTACCAGCATACGATGCCTTATCTGTGGGCAGAACACATTATACAAGGTGGGCACTACTGCAAAACCAGTAATCAAAGTGATAACACTTCCAGTTTTATTATGTTTTCCTCATATAGGACCAAATTATACTGATTCTTACACAGAGGCCTTTTTAACCTCAGCAGCACTGATGGACATATGGAGAACAGTGTTTTTTGAGACTTACAATACTTATGAAACCAGAAAATAGATTTTTTTTTCTACATTGAATAACTTATCAGGCTCTTTCAACCCATTAATATTAATTTCATTAGAGTCTATATAATAAAAAAATTACCTGAAAGAAAGAGATTGGCTTGGGCAGTGGGAACAGCTTTGTATACTTCAAGGAGGGACTTATACATGGAGATACTTTATTTTCTTGAGAATTTTTTTTCTTCCTGAGCCACACCATTTACAAAGAGGATGTTTACCAATTGCTTCATTGCTGCAAATGCACTGTTAGACTGAAAAGCTGCTGCGTAACCAGGATGGTATTCTCCAGTGTTTTATTAGCGATTAATTACACCTTCTTTCATACAACACTTGCATTTTCAGATTTCTTCATCGTTCTTAACCTTCTCAGAGCCATTTCAACTTCATGCCTAATATTTGCTATTATTAATAGGTTTATGTAGACTGTGATATAAAAAGACCTTAACACTTCAAGTTTTGCCACAATGAACGCCAGAGTTCCGACTAATCTCTGGTAGTGTAGGAGAAAGATTTTCGTGCATGTGCTCTCCTTTGAACTAAGTCAAGAAAACAACTGTAGAACCTAAGCTGACAGTATTCTAACACTGTGCTTTTGTGAGGTTTATGCTTGCTTGCTAAGAAGCATGTGCCAAAGTGGGCATTAGTTTCAACTACTGTAAAATAAACTTTCGAAACTTATCTGCCCTACACTAGTGTAGTCATGGCCTCACACTTGGACCTTGCACCAAGGAAACTTGTCTTTTACTCCATCTGGAAAAAAATGATGAGGAAGACTCCAAGGAGGAATAAATTGCTGGATTTGCAAGTGTCAGTAACATGAGCCTTTGTTTTGTTTTATTTTTCTGCAGATAGAATGAATTCTCAGACACAATGGGCTTAGGCTGACCGGCTTGGCTTTTACTGTCTCTGCCTTAAATAGCACAGTTATGACACTGCAATACCACTGCAGCAAGTGGTTCAGGAGTTAGGATCGTTTGTAAAATCAGTGTTCACAACATGTTGCAACTTTAAAAACACTTCTCAGATGGTAATGCATCTTTGAATTGAAGTATTATTCAATAATTTTCTGAAACACAAAAATAATTTTCTGAAATGATGTTAAAATTATTTACAGTTCATCTTACATTTCTAAACAAAACCCAGAGTCTGTGTAGCCAAAATTATCTCTTCGCTGCTTCCTTGAGAGACGATATGGGAGGTGTTAACTTACCCTCCTAAGACAGTTCCAGTTTTCTGAACACTTCTGTAGAAATTGCATTCTTATTTCAAGCAAGCTAGATGGAAAAATTCTGATTAAACTAGATTGTGTCAAAATTACAATTCATTAAGTTTGAAGTATTTGTGCAGAGGGAATACAACATTTTGGCTTTGATATAATGATGTGCAGTCCAGGAAAGTGTTCTCTGCAAAAACCATAGACATATACAAATATACACACACACTTGAAGCATCTACTGCGGGGGTTTTNTTTTTTTTTTTTTTTTTTTTTTTTTTTTTTTTTTTTTTTTTTTTTTTTTTTTTTTTTTTTTTTCCTATTCTACAGCTCACAAAACCTGTGTGTCATCTTATTGTGTTAGGTGCTTGCTCTGTCTATCGGATAAGATAGATAAACCTATCAAAATTTAATAACAGTGGGCATATTTGATTCTTTATTTACTTTAGTCTGTTATAGCAACTTTGAAATCAAGCAGATGTATTTTCGGAGTGTGTGGAAATTAAGAGGTAGTTAAAAGACACATACAGCTGTATTTCCTCAAATAAAAAGGTAAATAGTAGTCAACCAGGTCATTTTCTGTCCTACAAAATATTCTTATAAATGATGCAACCCTGCCAATCCACCTTCTTTGTATTAAAGAGCTTCCTTTTTTTCTGTTACTGATACTGGAAGTGAAAACCAAAATTAGATCAATCAGTTTATCTTATGTGAAAGGCAAGAGAATTGGGAATGATGCCATTTCAGAACAATGCCCTATTAGGATATCTGCTGTGTGCATTCAGTGCTTTAACCATAAGTATAGAAGCATTTTTAGGGCACACTCATAATAATGTTATTTTATTTTAAAGGAAGAAAATATTAAATGCAGTGTGGGAAAAATGCTTAGTAGGAGAATACATATTAAAAAACATTATTGCTGTTGAATACTTAATTGTTGAATACTTAATGACTATCTTTGCAAGAGCTGGAAGTGGAGTTTTTAGGAAGAGCAATCATCAGGGTTTGCTTGGTGATTTTTATATGTACAGCATTTAGGATAAACATGTCTAAACTGAAATGGTAACAATTGTTTTTAACAAAAGCACTAGTAATCATACTGTTAATTTATTACAGTGGTGTGTGATTCTGGAAAATGCTTCTTTTCTGTAGCATACCCTCCTATATAAAAACATTAAACTCTTTTCAAGTCTTGTCCTTGGTATGTCTATCTAAAGTTTACCCTAGTGAGGACCGTCCATGTATTAACACTGAACTTTAAACAGGATTGATTGACATAGTGAATCATTCAAATTAGTGATTAATTCCAAATTAGCACCTCCTACTTCAGGTATTGATGAAAGTAGATTAAACTTCAACCATACCATTCAAATTTTACAGAATAAGCCCTCACTGTTCCTAGAAGTCATAGCCTTCTTGCCAAGGCTTTCACTTTAACAAAAATCTCCATTGATTTCACTGGAATTCAAATAAAGGCAAAGCTGGAAACTTTAGAGACCCTTAGCTCCCTTTAAAAGGTTTTCTGTAACAGACTTTTCTCCTCTAAGTCTTCAGTCTGGGAAAATAAGCACATCAGAAATATGTCTTTTAGTTACTATATTTATAGAGTTGCTCATTTAGGTTGGAATTCATCACTTCAACTGTTACTGGTTTCTACATTAATTTTGGTCACCAGTACATAGCAGTTTAACACCTTCAAAGCAGATTGTCCACCAAGCCACATCAAGCTTCTGTGAGCTTTATGGTTAGCCTGTGAGTAATATTATTGACTGACATACAAATCTGCAGATAGAAGTGGTACACTTGCCTACATGGGGGCAAATTTGGTCAGCTCATTCACAGTCATGTCCTTTTTTATACCCACTTGAGCTTTGTTTAAATATGTGAATTAAATATTTATTTTCCTATATTGGTATATAGAAATATGCATGTTCAGTTAAAATGGGAATTAGTGTTTTTAATTAGGATTTCTGCTTGAACATAATGTAGAAAAATGCATATAGTGACAGAGTAGACATATAAACCCATGGATGCCAGGAACACTACTAGGCCCACTGATGTTGGGAGCAAAAAACAATCAAATTTCTCACTTAAAATTATGCTTAGTGATGACACTCCATTACTTGCCTGGATGACCTACAATAATGATAAAATTAATGCATTAGTCACATGCAATCAAGTTGGCTCCCAGCAAGTAATGCAGTCTGATTAGGAACAGCTTTTGTTTCAAAATTTCCCCTCTTTTTCACTGTACAGCAAGTGATGCCATTTGATTGTGAGGAAAAAAATGAAATGGATTTTAGAGACCAAATTGATTATAACAAGTCATCTGAAAACATTTTTTTAAACCAGAATAAATTTCTGTGAGGTTTCAGTTTATTGAGAGGGTATGACTAAGAATTGAGTGAAAATACACTTGTTCTTTGAAGTGTAATAAGCAAAAGTAAAATACTTCCTTCTTTTTGTAAACCTGTCTGTATGATATACTTTTGGAGTCCTGTGACTTTAGTAAAATCATAATTATACTGCTTCTTCAATCTTTTCCTCTACATCTCAGTCTGCAGCTGGTCATGCTTACATGTATGTGTTTGTGTGGTATAAAGTTTGAAGACAGTATCACAGGACACCAACTTTTTTGACTCAGATGAAGAAAAATTGTAAATTAAATAATTTTATACAAATTGGATGCAAATTATTTAGTACTTTGAGCTATATTGGCTTATAGATATGTGGACAATCAAAATGTTCATATAAACAGGCACGAAGGCTAGCAGCAATACCGCTGATGTTTCCATCACTGTCAGGTAAAAAGAGGTTCTCAACTATGGCCCTCTTCTGTTTACATTTTATGTTTTCAAGCTCAAAATTCTCAAAGCTCCAATCTGAATTTAAAATTAGCAGGCATGGCAGAAACTGAAATTTTTCAATGATGTGTGTTAAATCCTCTAGGTACTGAAAGAGGAATAATGTATTGTGCCAAGCAGAGCTGCTGCCAGGTAAGGCCATTATAACATTTCAAAAAGTCTGGAATGTGACACATTGCCAAGTAAGCTTTTAGAAGAGAAAACAAGCAACTGATTTTAAAGAGATATTTACTTTTTATCAATACATTAAAAATATTAGTGTTATTCTCCCACAACATAAACACACTTTACTAAGAACTCATATTAAGTAACAAAGAGCTCATTTATTTAGGGAAATATATTGAAAAACTGAGATAAAACTTCATATTGTTTCAAAGATATAAATATGAAATCTGATGACCCTGATATTTTTGCTTAAAGGTATTTTTATCATTATAGTATCTTCAGTAACATGAAGGTATCTTGAGCTAATTTGCAGCGTTAAATGATACATCAGCAAAGATACTACCATCATTTTACTTATATTAATTTATGTATTTAGATTACAAACTAATGTCCCCTGATGTATAGCAAAAGCTTTGAAAACATCCTGCTTTCTTGTGTATGCTTTTCTTTATTATTTTAATTAAAAATTATTATTTATTTTTATAAAAAATATTATAAAAATAAAAAGAACTAAATAAAATTCTCATTCTCTTTGAGTATTGCATACCATAGTTCTTTGATTTTATTTTTACTACTGACATTTAATTGAATTCCAATGACATCAAAACTAACTTGGTAGTCTCAGAGTACTTTCCTGTAGCATATTTATTGATTATTTAACAATAATTAAATATTGCAAACTGTTTAAAAAACCAAGCTGATATGCAAAAACTGAGTATAAGAATTTTAAATTACCAGCCCTGAGAAGGGACTACTAACACAAAATAATTATAGGAACACTTTGAGAGAAAATGCACTATGAAATATAAAATGCTTAAGAAAAAATCTGCAATTTGCATTTTTAAAAAATATAGTTCTGCAATCCTGAACCATGTTACTGACATGTAGGGCACGATAACTCTAATGGTCACATAATCGTACCCTGGGAGTGTCGTAAGTTCTCACTATAAGCCTGCCTGCTGGAAATATTTTGCACAAAGGAAGAGACACATCTCCAGAAGGAACAATAAAGATGAATAATCTGGCAGACAAACTACTGAGTGGTAGGTTTCAACAGCTTCATGTGACTCTAAAATTGCCTTGTTGATTTAAGACAGTAACTCTCTGCTTAGCACACTTCCTTTACCAAGAAAGGATAACAGTTAATACACCACAAACAGAATCAATATTAAAGAATTGTTTAATATACAGAAAGTCATACAAATTATCACTGCTTGAAGTGCCATATGAGGCCACCACCAACAACCACAAGGGGATTATATATTTCCTCAACCAAATGAAAAATGATTTCAGGGTAGTGTGTTAGGATATCCAGAATTTTAAATACCAAATATTTTAAACCAAAATGTAGCATGAAACAGAAACAGCAAACATAATTATACTATCCTTTGGAGAAAAAAAATAGATCTGCATTTTCAGAGTTAGCTACCATTTGGCTTACATATGACATTATACCCTTCTGACACTTAAGGTACTCCTCTTCTAAGGTCAGGCAGGTCTCCTG